>JAFEMH010000269.1:182500-775000 GCA_022495995.1 Adenophora triphylla var. japonica | reverse complement strand
TCACTGGCACAAGGATCTCCTCACAGCAACCTCCACTACGATAGAACCCGCCAATGAGTTTACGAAGGCTTCGACTAGTGCGGGATAGGCTAATCACCAGACTGCTCTGGAATAGGTTAATCGCCGGAGACAAGAACGAGTGAATCTAGTTTCGAGAGCATGCGGGGGCGTAGACTTTCTAAGTGAAGGCAAGCGCTACTATCTATTTCATATCCTCCCTGTCCTGTCAGCAAGGCAGGTCCGCTATAAAGCCTACCGGCCAGAAAGTCCTCATCACTAATAGATCGTTTCGAGGGCTACATAATAGAGCTACGACACAATCCAACTGTTGGTACTCACACAACACTCTTTTTCCGACAAAGAAGGATCGTAAGTGACAGAGGAGTAGTTGGGATCCTCCAGCCAAGGGGCAAAGCACTGGCATCTCCTTGTATGTACAGTACTGAACCCATTTAGAGCAGTTCCGAGTTAGGTGGAAATTCTTGTCCGAATTGGTGTCTTTCTTTATAGGTTACCTACTCGCGAATCTACGAACCAAAGCCTTATCTTTTCGAATGTTACTAAGGATACCACTTGAACATATATAGAAGGAAGTCGCCGAAAGCATTACGGACATTATAGCCTGAAACAGGGAGGAAAGACGAATGGAAAACACCACTTATCCATTAGAAATTCATTGATTGCAGTACTTGATTGACTGACTTCTGATTCACTGCTGTAAAGAAACTACTTCTGCACCTTCCCTTCTCTATTGATTTAGATTCTTTTGATCGCAATTCGTTAGAAACCTTTGCCTCTCAACAGTCTTTTTGGCTCTTAAGCTTAAGCGAGGATCCTTCCTTCTTTTTTTAGACAGTGACTTTTTCCACAACCTTATCTTCTAGCTTGTTCTCCATCTTGAGACTAGGATATCTCCTCACTTGTAAACTGACTTTGCTTTACTCTAACCAGCTTAACTACCTGAAGCACAAATCCTTGCCATAAAAAGAGGAAATAACTAAGGTCGAGACTTTGTAAGCTAAAATAATGAAATCCAACAGATGGCATGAACTTTATTCTGATACCACCTTATTTGATTTTAAGCCATTATGTACAATGACTCCAGTTTCAAAAGCGGATACGAGAATCTCGGAGTCGTAAATGAGATGAAGTCGAATGTGGACCAGAAACTGGATCGATATTTGCTATTGCTTGCTTGCTCGGAAGCTAGCTGATGTACTAAGATGCCTACTTTTCAATTGGAATAAAAGAACGTTATAACTGGCTTATAACCTGGTGTTATAAGAAGCTTAGCTCTCAAAAGATAAGCAACTGGAAATGCATCGAAGGAAGCTCTCCTAGCCTGCAATCGAAGAGAAATGGGATAGCCCGATAGAAAAGATAACGCCAACCCTTAGAACTACAACTCGATCAAAGGCAGCAATTTTAACTGCACCTACATCGAAGGCAATAGGAAAGAATAGAATAGGCCTTCCGAGCGAATGGAAGAAAAGGGCGAAACACTACTTGCTGAACTGTAGATATCCTCACTTTAATTAGGATAGGATATTGAATAGTCAAAGTCTATATACTACTAAGAGTACAAGAGAAAGGGATTCAATAGAAATGGCTAAAAGGACTTATCCTAGGACTCTACCCCTCCAAAAGCTAGTCCAGCAAGCAAGACGCTATCTAAGCAAAAGGGCATAGCAGTAAAGAAAAGACTAGCGCACATAAGATCTTAGACAAGGAGAGAAGTCCTACCATACTTATTATCCGGAGACTCTAATTGGAGGGGCTGCTCCCCTTAAGACTAGCTGTCAGGCAGGGAACTCCCAATCAATTCATTAAGTTTTATCCCAGTCCTTGGCACTCTAATCTGAGAGAAAGCGCTTAGAAAAAAGAGAGGTAAAGCCCTCACCCTATAAGCTCCTTGCCGCCCCCTATGGAGTTGACTGGTGGGCATGCCCCTACTGGGACTTATAAAACGACTTATTCTGCTACTTATACTGGCGAAGGGAAACTATTGGCTCTCACAAGAGGGACGGATTACTAGCTCAATAACCGGATTGCCTACCGCTAAAGGAGAGATCGCGTCAGAGTCCCATGGCACTGAACCCATGCTCTGTTTTCTTCCCCTACTCCTATTAGCTTGTCTTCCTTTCCCTTACTTTGAAATAGTCAACTTTTTATTCGAAAGAGACTTTTTCTAAAAAGCTTTAAGTTATGTGTGTCTCTCCCCTATTGCGAAAACGACTAGTTGAGTTAACACCCACTATCGGACTACCTCGTTGAAGTACACATTATATCTCGATCGCAGATGTGCCATCCTATCATTCCATTCATTCCTCGCCTTCCTTTGGTCGCCTTTCTCTCCTTAAAGCTCCTCAAGGCCAACAGGTAAGTCCAGTCACTCCTTTTACGACTTTTCTAGGGCATAAATTGTTGATTGAATCACAGAAATCTCAATAGTGGGTGCTTTCGAAAGAAAGGAAGCAGTAAGTCTCCGGGCTAGTCAGCTCGATAGGCAAGGGCAGGTTTCAAGTAGCGTTATCCGGGGAGAGGAAGTTCATTATATGATAGAAATCTCGGAAAGGAGGAGGTTGCTTCCATTTCTCCTGTCTTGTCAGCTAGTAGGTGCAGCTAGCCGCGAGTAAGCCCAATGAAATACATACTTTCAAAAAGACTCACTTAGTGAGAGAGGAGGTAGGGCACTCGAAGGAACGGGTACCGAAGGGAATCTAAGTTGGGAAGGAAGGCACTCGCTCGATCTGTAGCAAGATTTTAGAGAACAAATGCTGGAACAGAGGCTGAACCAAGGCGATTTTTTCTCTTTTTTATTCTAAGTCAAACTTCTAAAAGGCTTGATCCTCCCGGGTGAAAAGGACTTGTGTGTTGCAAGACTGGAGAGGAGGTCTACCTAGCTGCTAGAATCAGTGCTAGGCAAATGGGTATGCTTCTGATGCCTTGGATGCTATGGATGCTTGGAAAGAGAAATGAGCGATGGATTCTTTCTCTAACTAGTTTAGAGGCGGATCCGGATTCTGAATCCCTAGAAAATAAAGCAAGTATGCGATAGAATTCAAATGGATTACTGAGGAAAGGAGAGTGCTTCATAAAGTTTTTTCCTACTTGAATCTCTCTTGCAACTTCCAGTCCAGTCTAACTCCGCTTTCTTACCAAGAATATTTGAAAGTGAACATTCTTTCTTAAAGTACATTGAGTTAAACACTTTCTGTGATGCAATCTTTATTTAAGTAATATACTTTGGTTCTGCAAAAATCCCCCAGGTGAGGCTGGGTATTCTACAATAGGGTATTTACCTTAAGTAAAGCAGACTGGTTCAGCTATAAGATTTGCATGCCCCCCTCTTCCTTAGGAGTTCTACCTTTTTGGCAAAAGTAGTGACTTCTACTTGAAATTTGTAAGAAAAAGGACGAATACGTACCTTGAGTGCCCCCTTTTCCTGCTTTAGAGTAAGCAAAGACTTCACCAAGTCTAGGTCATTCGGTCTAAGTTCGAGATTCTTTACACTCACACACGTACGCATATAAATAGGCAGTAGAGCGCCCTCTCTCTTGGGAGTTGCCAATAAATAAGGACTTCTGTTCGTTATCTTTAGCTGCCCAAGCTCGCCTTTCTTTATACCCGATACACGGAAGCCCGATTGTGTTGATTAAAAGGAAGTCCCACTTAGTGGCTTTAGAGGGAAGTAAATAAGGGACCTCGCAACTTCTCGATTCTCTTTCACCCAGGTTATCTCAAACTCTTGTTATCCGCCTTTAGAGTAGAAATGAGGACTCCGGGGATATCTATTGCCAACTTCAGACGTTCTAGGTCTTGCACCAGAAAGTGCTCCTTCCCCCACCCTATTTGATTCTCTAAGTCTGGTCATTGCAAGAATTCATATCTATTCTTCTGGCCTTGAAATGTCATTCTCCCGGTGCTCACCCCATTCCCCTCAACCCGGAATTCCGCTCAGAAGCCTTTGTGGGTCTTGAACTATCGACGATCTAGTCTCACATGAAATCAACCATAGGTGCCAGACCAACTCTGCATCTCGGTACTCCATTCTTTCGTATATTGTTTTTTCTGCTCAGATTTAAGAACTGGAAGCTCTAGCTTTGATTGAAGCACCTTTCCTTCTCCTTCTGGTTGATAGTAGGCTGCTTATCGGCCTTACTTTGAGTAGGCTCTTACTGTGCATTTTTGCTAGGTTCCTGCTTCTGGTTGAGTTGATTTTGCCCATTTACCTATCGATGGTGAACACCTCCGCTCTTTGCCTTTTTAGATGGATTCAATCCAAATAGTTTACATAATTCAATCAATCCTGGCCTTATTCTTGCATGAAAGTAATTTCAAGGGGGTACGCGGGAACTAATATCATAGTGTATTCACCTTTCTCTCTCGCTCTGAGGTCTACTCTTCTGGTAGTACGTGCTTGCCTTGTCCGCTCATCTGATCGAGAATCTCGAATCTATGAGGGAAAATCGTCTGTCAAACTTCCGCCGGTATATCAGATAGAAAATCTTGTTCCTCGGAAAGGCTGAGTCTAGACCAAGTTCAAGGGATAGTCTATACCAACAGTCCTACTCCCGAGAGTCTCATTTGCTACTTTCTCACATCTATCTAAAGTGATCTATTCCTTCTTTTGACTTCTTCCTTTCGTTTTTTATGTTCTTTTGTTTATGTCAAGTGGACAAAAATGGAGAGGAGACCCTTCCTTATCCTTATAGGATTCTCTTATTCAGATCTCCAATAGAAACAATATGCCTTGGCTTCTTGCAGTGGACTATTTCACAGGTATTCTTGGTAAGGATATCATATCAGTCTTTTTATTTCAAAAATAGGGAGGACTCTCACTTGGCGGCCGTTTGGATTCGACTTTGGACTTGATCAAACTCTGGCTCACCTGGAAAGGCATTATTATTGGCTCAGGATAGAAGCAGATGTCCAACGGTGATGGGTTGTGTGTGCTTTATGCAGCACGTCGAAGCCGTCCAACAGGAAGTTGGGGCTTTCTCAGCCCAAGACCTTCCTGGCCATGAGAAAAATAACCATGGATTTCGTAGGACGATTGCCCGGGGGGAATACCTATTTTTTTGTCGTAGTCGACCTTTCGGATTCAGCTTTCGGATTCAGTAAGATGGCAATTTTGTACCAGGTCGATGCGCTGGCCGAATTCTGCTTTCAAAATCTTTGAGTCTAATGCTGTCTTTATAAAAAAGATGCTACAATCTTCAATCATCGTTCATCGAGCGCTTTCTCTCATCTGCCTTCTATGTATGCCTATGTGGTCGTTAACGAGAGCAATCGAAAAAGCAGACCCAGTCTCTCTTGGAATCCTGAATATGCCAATAATTGTACTAATCCACATATGTCTCTCTCCCGGTTCTAGTTGAAGTAATGAGAATTCCCCTATTTCTTTTTTGAGAAATGCGAAAGGAAAAAAGAAAGAAAAAAGAAAGATCGCCCGTTAGGAATTAGATTCTGCTCCCTGCCCACTTTTCACAGAAAATGGAGAGATGCATTTTTTTCTATTGAATCCGTGTCGGGACTGACGGGGCTCGAACCCGCAGCTTCCGCCTTGACAGGGCGGTGCTCTGACCAATTGAACTACAATCCCAGGAAAATGAGGTGTACAGCCGAACATTTCTTTGTTCTCTTTATTCGAACTATTGACTTTCGCCGTGTTGTAACAGAAAGACGAATGATATACTATACTATATTCTTCTATGTATATAATTATATAATAACTATTTTAAAATGCAGTAGAGTAGACTCATAGTGGGCTAATTCATGAAATGGGCCCTTTGATTTTCACTAAAGAGTCACGCTCTTTAAAGGCCCTAAGCTAAGAAAGAGGCTTAAGTCATCGCTTCAAATCCGAGAAAGGGCTTTTTTTCTTTTCCACGAAAATCCTTTTTAGTCTTCCTTTTTTAAGCAGAGGATAGAGATATGAAAAAAGGGTAAGCGTCTGGAGAGCCGTTTTCTTTTGATTTTGAACTTTGAAAGTGGAATGTTCATTATGATAAGTAGTCGATTAGGAGAACTGCTATGTCACTACAGGGTTATACTCTTCCTCATGTTTCATTATTCATATTTGATGTGCTGGGACATAAAGATTCTAGATAGCCTATTATGAATCGCCAAAGTCTTTCTACTTCTCAATTGTTCCAATCAGATCCGAAAAATGAGAAAGAAAGAAAAAGTAAGTGGATCTGAATTGAATCATGACTATATAAGCTATTCTGATATTAAGAGATTCAATATAGATAGATTCAATCGTGGAAGCGGACCTTTTATTTCCTTGGACCACGCAAAAATTCGTCGTCCGATGGAATCTGCTTGTTCCTGGATGCTCCATAGGAATCCATCGCTATTCCTTTCCTCCACCGAGAAAGGTTCATTCCGAGTCCCAACTCCGAGAACAATCTCTTTTTGTTTTTTTTTTCTTTTCGTTATGGTAATGCAATGCAAGAGGTCGGAAATCCGGTTGTTTTTGATGATGAAAAGAGCTTTTTTTCTGATGTGAAATTTGTGAAAAGCCGAGATTTTAAAGTAGGTAATGTTAGTAAGCCGTCGGTATTTGATGGTCAGATACCTAAGGTCGGTATATCTTTGAAAACTCAGACGGAGAGAATAAACGGACCCCTCGAGGGCTACTTAAGCCACTTTTGTGCAAACCAGAAGGACTGGAGCTCTTGGATGTTGCTGAGTGCTGCTATAACTTAACAACCAAAAAGCTCCGCGTCGAACTTCAGCCCCTTCGAGTTGGCCACGAGGGCACCACCAGATGTTGTAGATGAACCTACTGAAGTTGAGTATATCATAGCTGCTGTCTCTATTCTAAGTAGCACTAGCCCCTACATCCACTGCACGAGTGGAATATTACTTAGTCAAGTAGAAAGGAACAAGGTCTTACGGGACGGTCACTATATCTTTTTCTTTATCTCTCCTCTATGGAAAGAGGGGATGATACGTGGCGTGGTATACCTAATCGTTTAGTCAACGAGACGTACGTAAGTCGACATAGCTCCATGTATATGTTTTTGAGCTAGAACCAATCAATAGAATGAAATGAAATAATGGTAAGCCTAGGGCGACGAACATGGCGAAAGCTGTTCACCTTGTAGACGGAGGAGATATAGAAAGTGTGCCGTGCGTGATTCATAAGATTCTATAGTAGAACCAGTATATTATTTCACTTAGCCTGCCTCTCCCATGACTTTCCAGACCAACCAACCCAGATCTGCTCTCGCTAGTCTCTCTGCATTTTGGGAACAGAGCATGCAGCAAAATCTTGGAATGGATCTTAGAAGAATTCCACTTTGAACGGCACTACTCTTTCTATTTCTGCGCTGACATTTGAGTTCTCTCTCTCTTCTTTCAATCGACACACTCGACGCAGATAGCTCCGGTGGCCCCCGCTTCTGCCTCTATCAGGCGGCGACAGCCCCCACCTCCACAGCCACAGCATGAAGGAGCAGCCCCTTAATCCGCACTAAAACCAATCTTTTCTCCAAATCTATATATGATGCTAAACGGAGACCGAGATAGAGAGAGGGCTGCCCCTTTGTTGGCTCTTCTCGAGACAAAAGCACTCATATGAATGATGCTAATTTCCATGTTCCTTCGAGTCTCGTTTGGTTTCGAGACCCTCTCCCTCCCCGTCCCTTACTCGTTTTTTGCGTCATCTTTTCCGTATGCCGGGGAAAATGCCTCACCTTATGAATTATTAGAAGAATTTTTCGGGTCTCTATAAAACAGAAGGAAAAGCCCGGGTGGAAGCACAAACTAAAGGAGAGAGGAAAAGTCGAAAGGGGGGAAGAAGTCTAGTGCTAGTTCTTACTGAAACTTCTTTATCTAACTTTCATTTTTGAGTTCTTTCTTTGTTCTCTTATTTGGATTGAAAGAAAGAAAAAACTGACCTTTCTTTCTCTTCTTTTTTTCCCTTCGACGAATTTCGGCTATGACCAATGGCCCACTAGCTGAATAGGTGTAAGAAAGCTACCTGAAAAAAGGCAAGGTGCACCTTGGATTGAACTCGACGAATTGCGTTTTGTCAGAGACCTTTTTTCTAAAGATTCCCCATTGCTAATTCAAAAATAGAAAGAATCTAAATAAAGGCGCATACGCGGGAAGGGGGCCTTACTACTTCTTCATTCAGGGAGGGAGACTCGCCTCATTACTTCCCACTGGGCGAGAGGTGCACCTAACCCACCTACCCACTCATCAATCACGGTGTTCAGCTGACTTGCACTGATAGACCCCTATTGTATTGGAATTAGGCGCCCATTTTTTGACTGTTGTCAACTAATCTCTTCAATCTTCGATTCTACTCTATGTTAGAACATTTCTGTGAATGCTATTCTGATCTAAGTGGTCCTTGGCACGAAATGGAATGAAATTGTCATTCAATTCCTTGACAAATCATGTTTGATTTGAAAATACAAATTATAGGAATAGAATGAAAGCATATAAAATGTCCAATTTACCCTTCTTTTAAAAAATTATTTTTTTGGGGGAGGGGGATAGGGGTGGGGGTAGGACAGGGCTGGGTGGGTGGGGTAGGTAGGTAGGGGTGGGTAGGTAGGGGTAGGGTTGATTTGGGTTTGGGGGTATTTTGGTCAAAATTTTTTTTTTTTACAATTTCATTGTCAAAGGAATTGAGCATTCCTTCTATATTTTGATGGAATGACCAATTCCTTCCTTCGATGGAATTCGCCATTCCGAAGAAATGAAAAATGTAAACCAAACATGGGAATGAAATTGGTCAAACGAAATTGACTATTCCATTCCATCGGCGGAATGGTCAATTCCGCGAACCAAACGGGCCCTTATACTCGCAACACCAATCAACTTTATTATTTCATCCACTCATTCTCTCTCCTATTTTACTTTTATACTCACAACAATTTCTCCATTACCTACTTTCCTTAATTTTCGCGTCAAACAGTAAACATGTATGTTATTTTGGGTCGGAGGGAGTACGTAGTAGTAGTATGAGACTATCTTTTCAGAATTAATAATTAATGAGGCATACTCCCTCCGTGCCATATTATCTTATCTATTTTACTATTTTGGGCGCCTCACTTTAAAGTCACATTTTCCTAAAAAGGAAACTTTTTAATACTTCTTTATTCATGGGATCCATTTGTCATACTCACAACACTTTTCAAATTTACTATTCTCTCCACTCATTCTCTCTCCTACCCACTCACAACTCCTACTTTAATAACATTATTTCTTATTTTTCGTTCTCAATAGTAAATGAGTAAGCTATTATGGGACGGAGGGAGTATATTTTACTACCCCTTCATTTTAAAAAGAATGCCTTAAAAAATAAAATTATCTTTTAATCAAAGGTCATTTATTTTTTTTGGTATATTACTTTGACTAATGACTAACGGATGAAGTATTTAATTGTAGATGTTTATCAAAGTGATATGATATTTAAAATTGTGCCGCAATATTTTTGTTGATTTCCATTATTTTATTTGGAACTTTTTATCATTACTACGAAGTAATATTATAACTATGTCAACAGGAATTTGCACAGAATAATTATATGTTCTCATTGTATCAAAATATTTGTTGTTTTAATAATTATATGTTCTCGTTGTATCACATATTTGTTGTTTTAGTAATTTATTCCATTCTTCTAGTAATTATGTCAAAATGTTTTTATCATTACGAGCTGTGGTGGTCGTTGATCATTTGTTTCATTCTTCTAGTACAGTCTTGGACCATTCCAGACAATTGCTCAACTTGACCCTCAACCTTGGCCTTCTCCTGACGGGCCAGCGCTACCTCCTCCTCAAATGCAACCTTGATGGGAGCCAGAGAATCAACTTGAGCTTGAAGAGGAGCAAGCTGCTCCTTTGCCACCTTCAGAGCAGCCAGAGCTTCATCCTGCTCCTTCTCTGCATTGAAGTGGGCCGCCTGAAGGGCCCGACACTGGGAGTCGGACTCCACAAGCTTCTCCCTCAGCTCAGCAGCCTCCCTAGCTTTTTTGGAATATTTGGTGGAGGCTATCTGCTCCTTCTCAATGGAAGTCCACCAGCTGCACTTGGCTTGCTCCGTCAGCGCAAGAGACTGCACCAACGAGTAAAGATAGTTAGTGCGGTGACGATCAAAACACTACAAGGAAAAATCGTTTTAGAGACGGCAAATCTCGTAGCTAAAATGAAGATTCCGTCTCTAAATCGTGTTTAGAGACGAATTTGTTCCGAAGCTATTCCGTGGGTGCAGGTTGGTCGCTAAATTGGGCGTCACTGTTTTGTAGCTGTTTTAGAGACGGACATATATGTCTCTAATTTAGAGACGGACATATCCGTCTCTAAATTAGAGACGGATATGTTCGCCTCTAAATTAGAGACAGATATGTCCGTCTCTAATTTAGAGACATATATATTTGTCTCTGATTTAGTGACAGATATGTACGTCACCAATTTAGAGACAGATATGTACGTCAACGGATTAGCGACGGATTTTCCGTCTCTATTTAAATTGTCGTTTTATTTTCGAACCATTTTAGCGACGGATATTTCCGTTACTAAATTGACATTTTTTTAATATATACTCCCTCCGTTCAGTTACATACTTCACACTTTCTATTTTGGGCGTCCAATTACATACTTCACACTTTGTCTCCTACATTATTTTAATACTCATAACACCATTATAATTTATTATTCTCTCCACTCATTCTCTCTCCTATTTTACTTTTACACTCACAACATTTATATCATTATTTTTTTCCTTAATCCACGTGTGAACAGTAACCGTGAAGTATGTACTTGGACGGAGGGAGTATATATATATATATATATATATATATATATATATATACATATATATATATATATATACATATATAAAATATTAATATATATTTTTAAATATATATTAAATCAGTCCCTTAACTTTTCTTATTCTCAAATAAGTCCTCATATTTCAGAAGTTACACTTTGCTCCCTGAACTTCTCTTATACTCAAATCAGTCCTTACATATTTCAAAAGTTACACTTTGCTCCCCAAACTTCTATTATACTCAAATCAGTTCTTACATATTTCAAAAGTTACACTTTGCTCCACCACTATCCATCCACCACTAACACCACCACCACCAACACCAACACCAACCAGATATATATGCACTAGTTTTGACTAAAACTAGCAAACCAACTGCTTTTACAAATTTAATTAATCCCACGAGCATAAACAGAAATCTAACACACCAACTGCTGTTACAAATTTAATTATACCCATCATATACAATCACATTCATATACAATCACACCATTCATAGAAACATACATACACTCAGATCTAGAAAATAAAATTAAATCTGAAAAATCAAACCCAAATCTAGAGAGAGAAGTTCTAGATCTTAAAAATGGAGAAGAAGAAAGGGGGGAGAGAGAGAGAGAGAGAGAGAGAGAGAGAGACGCAGAGGGGATCCGAGAGTGACAGTGGTGGCAGAAGACGGCGGAGAGAAGGGGTGCTGTGGTGGCGGCGACACGGCAGAGAAAAGAGAATGGCTGGCGACGGAGGAAGGAGGATTGGAGTGGCACAGAGGACGGCGGAGAACTGTAGAAAAAATGAAGAAAAGAAAGAGAGACGGATATTGGAATGGGTAGTGGTGGAGGCCATTGAAGGGTAGAGGGGTGGTGGTCAAGAGAGAGAGAGAGAAGAGAAGGGGTAAATTCTGGTGAGATAGAGAGAGAGATATGAGGGAGGCTGGTTTTGGTTTTAGGAGATAAAGGGTAAGTTTTGTTTTTTGAAAAGTGGGTGAAAGTATGTATAAGATACTTTGGGCCATTGATTCAAATTAATTTGAAGGGTGGAGATGGTGATCCAAGTGATATGGATGGTTAAAATGTGAGCCATTGGATTCAATTTAAGTTTAAGTTTATATATAAATGGCTATGATGGTGATTCATCTCAAAGCCAAGAATTTAGTAAAAAAAAATGTGTCATTTATAAGATTAATATCAATAGATTAAAAAATATTTAAAAAAATAAAAAATATATACTCCCTCCGACCCGCCCGAAAGGGCAATTTTGCCTCCAAGCATGGAAATTAAGAAATGAATATGGAAAGTGATGTAAGAAAGAGAAAAAGGTTAAATGTTGTGAGTATGAAAAATTAAATAGGAGAGAGAATGAGTGGGAGGAATAGTTAGGAGAGAGAATGTTGTGAGTGTAAAAGTAAAGTAGGAGAGAGAATGAGTGGGATAGGAAGAGTATAAAAATAATAAAAACTTTCCTTTTTGGGGTTGTGCCCTTTTAAATGGGACGCCCAAAAAGGAAATTTGTACCCTTTCGAGTGGGACGGAGGGAGTATATGTTATTGTCTGTCCTTCTTTTTTCTTTTAAATACGGAAATTTTTTATAAAAAATTTATATAAAAAAGTCTCAATTAGATTTTTATATTCAACTTTGGGCCATTTTTTGGGCCTATTGGTGGTTTAATAATTATTATATAATAAAAATAATATTAGTAAAAATAATTATTAATATCAAAAATAATTTAAAATATAAAATAATATTATATAATAATAATAAATAATAATACTCCCTCCGTCCCACCCGAATTTGGACAAAGTTACTTTACACGGAGATTAAGAAATAACAATAAGATAATAAAAATGTGTGGTGGAAAATGAAGAGAGAGAATGAGTGGAGTTAATAGTGGTTGGTTGAATAAATTGTATGGTGGAGAATGAGTGGAGTTAATGAGTGAGTGGGGTATGCCCATTTTTTTATTATTATAAACTTTCCTTTTTGGGTTGTCCAAATTCGGATGGGACGCCCAAAAAGGAAATTTGTCCAAATTCGGGTGGGACGGAGGGAGTATATCATAAAAAGTTTTTGAATAAAAAAGTTAACTTTTTAACAATTTTTTGAAAATACAGCTAACTTTTTAACAGTTTCTGTTAAGTTGTATACTCAATATTAACTTTTTTTTTTCAATTTTTTTAGATAAAGAAGACTATTTTAAACTTTTGTTTACTTCATACATTTTTTGCAAAAAATTATATAAAAAAAAGTTATGAATTTTGAAAGAAATAAAACGTAACTTTTTTACCTTATACCCTATATACCCTAAACCCTAAGTCATATACCTATACCTTATACATTATACCTTATACCCTACATCCTAAACCCTATGTCATATACCTATAATTTATACCTTATACCTTATACCTTATACCATATACCATATATCCTAAACCCTAAGTCATATACCTATACTTTATACCTTATACCCTATACCCTAAACCCTAAGTCATGTACATATACCTTATATGCTAAACCCTAAGTCATATACCTATATTTTATACCTTATACCATATACCATAAACCCTAAGTCATATACCTTATACCTTATACCTTATACCCTATACCCTAAATGCTAAGTGATATACCTATACCTTATCTCTTATACCCTAAACCCTAAGTCATATATATATACTTTACTCCCTCCGTCCCGCCCGAAAGGGCAATTTTGCCTCCTAGCACGGAAATTAAGAAATGAATAAGGAAAGTGATGTAAGAAAGAGAAAAAGGTTAAATGTTGTGAGTATGAAAAATTAAATAGGAGAGAGAATGAGTGGGAGGAATAGTTAGGAGAGAGAATGTTGTGAGTGTAAAAGTAAAGTAGGAAAGAGAATGAGTGGGGTAGGAAGAGTATAAAAATAATAAAAACTTTCCTTTTTGGGGGTGTGCCCTTTTAAATGGGATGCCCAAAAAGAAAATTTGTGCCCTTTCGGGCGGGACGGAGGGAGTATACCTTATATCCTAAACCCTAAGTCATATACCTATACCTTATACCTTATACCCTAAACCCTAAACCCTAAGTCATATATAGCTTATACCCTATACCCTAAACCCTAAACCATATACTTATACTATAAACCTTATACCTTATACCCTATACCCTAAACCCTAAGTCATATACATATACCTTATACCTTATACCCTAAGTCTTATACATATACCTTATACCTTATACCCTATAACCTAAACCCTAAGTCATATACCTATACCTTATCTCTTATACCCTATACCCTAAACCCTAAGTCATATACATATACATTATAGCTTATACCCTATACCCTAAACCCTAAACCTAAGTCATATACCTATACCATATCTCTTATACCCTAAACTCTAAGTCATATACTTATACTTTATACCTTATATCCTAAACCCTAAATCCTATACCCTAAACCTTCTACCTTATACCCTATACACTAAACCCTAAATCATATACCTGTACATTATACCTTATACCCTAAACCATATACCCTAAACCTTATACCTTATACCATGTACCATTCAATGGTATTGGGCTTCGTATGTAGGGCCTAGTTCGTCACTTTTATTCCGTTAAACCCATACACCGTAAACCTTATACCTTATACCACATACCATAACTCGGCCAAACCACCTGCCAGTGAGGCGACTGGCCAAAATCGAGGCTGGTGCCTCACGACCAGAAGAATGCCCCAAACATAGACACATTGAGGCGGCCGCTTGGTCTGAAATGAGGCTGGCGCCTCGGCCACAGAAACTCCAAGCTGAATTTTTTTTCCATTGCACGGCCATGTCCCAAACTTAGCATGGCCATGTCCTCCCTCCCTTGATATAACTTTTTATAAAAAATTTCCCTACTCCCTACTGAATAACATATGAAATAGTTTTATTTATTCAAAAATAAATTTAAAAAAATTAAAAAAGTAAATGCTATTGTCCGTCCCTCTTTTTTTCTATTATATACTTTCATTTCTTTAAAAAATATTAACTTTTTGATATAACTTTTTTATAAAAAATTTCCCTACTAAATAACATCTCAAATAGTTTTATTTATTAAAAAAATTAAAAAAAAATTAAAAAGTAAATGCTATTGTCCTCCCTAAAATAGAGAAAATTAAAAAAAAATCTATTTTAGCTTCAGATGTTGAATCTGTCTCTAAATTAGAGACGAATTTTGTATCTGTCTCTAATTTAGAGACGGATACAAAATATGTCTCTAAATTTTAGAGACAGCTATTGAATATGTCACTAAATTAGAGACGGATTAAAAAATTTGTCTCTAATTTTGAGACGGATTAAAATCTGTCTCTAATTTAGAGACGAATTCTGAATCTGTCTCTAAAGTTTAGAGACAGATTTTGTATCCATCTCTAAATTAGAGACAGATACAAATCCGTCTCTAGATTAGAGGCAGATTCAGAATCCGTCTCTAAATTAGAGACAAATTTTGAAGCTGTCTCTAATCAGACACGAATTTTGTATCTGTCTCTAATTTAGAGACGGGTACAAAATCTGTCTCTAAAGTTTGGAGACAGATGTTGAATCTGTCTCTAATTTAGAGACGGATTAAAATATGTCTCTGATTTAGAGACATATTCAACATCTTTCTCCAAAGTTTATAGACAGATTTTGTATCCGTCGCTAAATTAGAGACAGATACAAAATCCGTCTCTAATTTAGAGACAACTTCAAAATCCGTCTCTAAACTAGAGACAGATTCTGAATCCGTCTCTAAATTGGAGATAGATTCAAAACCCGTCTCTAAATTGGAGAGAAAATTTGAACCCGTCTCTAAACTATATCTGTCTCTAAATTAGATACGGATTTTCAATCCGTCTCTAACTTGGAGACAGATTCAAAATCCGTCTCTAAATTGGAGACGGATTCAAAATCCGTCTCTAAATTAGAGAGAAATTTTGAATTTGTCTCTAGTTTTTGGGTCTGTCTCTAATCTGTCTCCAAATTAGCTACAGACTCCGTCCGTCTCTAATTTTCCGTCTCTATTTTTTGTTTTCCTTGTAGTGAAACTACGACGACCAAAGACAAATGAAACAAAGGGATCGAAAACAGAGCAAGCAAGTAAGCGTTACCTCGGAGGCAAGGAGGCCCGACCTATTGTTATACTCTTCCGGAGTGAGCCCCTCCTCAACAAATTGGGCTAACAAGTCCTTATCTGTTGCCTTTCTCACGATGATTTACCCCAATTCCAGCTCGGGATATTGGCGGCTTAAGCTATTGATGCCCGTGAGGGGAGGGATGTCACTCAACCTCTCCTCTATGGCATGCACTTCTTCAGTGCTTTGGGAAGAGGGAGCTTGGGGAGGAGGGTAGCTTGAACTGGATCCCGCTGCTCTGGAGGTGCCAGCTTGCTCAAGTCCCAGGTCGGCACGGGACCTCTTCCTAAGCCGGCTAAGGGGTCGACCTCAATCTCCTCTAGCTCATCAACGTCGAGCTCCAAGTCCACACCAGGTGATTCATTCCTAGGCTCGGAGCACGATACATTCTCGATGGGCTCTACTGGCCCAGTTCCATCTACGGGGATCATCCCCACACTTGCCTTAGGGAGCAAAGCATTTTCATCCTCTGCCTCCTTCTCTCGGCTAGCCCGAGCGTTGGCCATCCCGTGGGCTTTCTTGTTCCTCCTCCTACCTCCGAGGTCGACTATGCGGTTCATATTTGCTTCCTGATCGGCTATTAGAACTGCACGATCAAAGAGAAAGCAATTAGCAAAGCAGATTACGAGCAAAATTGCGGAGAAATTACATAAATATCAAAGCAAGGTAGACACTTAATCGCCATAGTGGAATAGGCCCCTTCAATGGCCTGATTTATTCTTGCAAAAATGGCACTGTGACTCGAATCTCTCTCTTTCGTGAATCACCCAATACGGGTATCTAAGGCTCCTAATGATTGGCACTAAAGGGGCTACCTCCCCATATCCTCCTAGCATCATGTCGGCTTGAATAAAGAAGTACTTGTCCGACCCCAACGTCACCCAACTTATAGTGCTCCTCCGAGCCACTAATGTCAACCTACAAGTAAGCTCCCCGCTCCACTCTGGGACCCAGTAATCCTCTTCTGGCATAGGCTGCGTGTCCGCCTCAGGCAAAGGGAATTCCCATCCCTTCCTACTCTCCACTAGAATCATGTAGCTATTCCACCCAGAAACCTTGTCGGGCAAGTTGATAAACAATTTTGGGGCCTTGGCTTTGGCGGGTGTGCTAATCCCGAAGGTTTTCACATTCTGCACGACCTTAAAGAATCTCCTGAATACGTGTATACATGGTTCATACCCTACAAACCTACAAATCATGGCAAAACAGACTAGAACCCTCACAGTATTAGCCCCGAGCTGCATTGGAACAGCGGCCAAACACTCCAAGAACTCACAGATGAAGGGTTCTAGAGGTAGGCGTAGACCAGCCTCAAACTGGCCGTAGTAAAAGGCCACGTTGATTTTACTTAGTGTATCCAAGATTGTGCTTTCATTTGCCTCTCAGTGAAGTGGGTGAGGTGGAAGTCATCACGAGTCACCTCGAAAAAGTCATGAAGAATGTTGATTTGAGACTCTGCATTATTCCTCCCTATTACCGGCTTGGGGGCCACATATCCCCTCTCATTCCAACCTGGGACTAGGGTCGAGCAAAATTTGTCCACTATATTGCCGGAGGAAGAGCTCGACGATGAGGAGGTGTTGAGCTGCCATATCTACAGAAGACACAGAAATGGGGGAATCAAACCTATTTGAAGTATATTCTGAGCTATCTAAGGATGACCTAGATTCCGCTGGGAAGGCTAACCTCTTTTTAGGAAGGGGGGTTTATTGGACTTAATGTAAAAGATTATGATGTGGTCTATCAGTTTATTGAAGAGACGAAAGCGAATAATCCGTGAATCATCCGCCTCCAAATCCCCCATACTCTCACCAACTGGGAACCCTACCTCACCATAGAACAAGATCCACCTATCTAGAATGGTGATACACTCCTCTCTGGTCAGTTCCCTCCATGGACCCTCTAACCTCTTGTAAATCCTAAGGTTTATGCAGTTATACCCATACCTCATACCTAGCTCGAAGCCAAAGGTTCTGGCCATGGAGGAATAAAGGGGAAAGCTTAAAAATAAACATAAATGAGAGAAATTGAAGGGTACCTTGTTAAATTAGGGAGAAACGGAGCACAACGATGGAACGGGAAGGATGATTGCACCAAAAAATCAGACTCCTTGCTGTTCATTCATGCTGGGTATTCAAATATTTTGGAATGGTAAAGTTTGAAAAGGAAAGGAATCCTTCCTTATATACGCCTCCTTTTCCTTACTTGAATTGGAAAGGGTGGGGGACATAACCGTTCCAATGTCAGAGTTAATGTTCCACAATGATTCCCAAGGCAGTTGTCCAATCGCCAGAACTATCCCATTAAGACAGAAATTATGGCGCATTAAACAGCGCATCCAACTGCCATAAGTCAATTGTCGAGGGTGACCCATAACTACCCAGTCAACCTTCCACCAGCGGGCAACGTAAGTCGTCACAAAAAATTTCATAACTTCCTGGTTGACAAAGTTAACTTAGAAAGTTTGGGGCCACTGACCGAAATAAAAGTGATGGGCCAGGCCTAACATATGAAGCCCAACATTTAAAACATCAAACCTTGAAAAAGTTCAAATCGAACCGAATTGAACCGCCATGGTTTGGTTCTGTTTGATTCAAACCGCGGTTCGGACCATGCTTCATACTGCGGTCCAAACCATGGTTAAGACCTCAATCCATACCTTGGTTCAGACCATGATTTAGACTATGGTTCAAACCATGATTCTGATTGTGGTTCTGATCAAGCTTCAGACTGCGACTCACTGTCAAATGTTACTAAAATTTTCTGTGATCATGAAGGAAAAGGGAGGGGTGTGTGGGAGTTGAAGAGGAAAGTCAAAGAGTTGAAAGAAGAAAACACACTATACATTATCGATCGTGGAGAGAACTTGGTTTGTTATGTATCGCTATAAAGATAAAAAATGTTAAAATTAATATTTAATGAACAGTATAAATCGAGATACGAACTGGGCTAGTCCGGGCAAGGCCCAAATGGATTGGGCCCTAAACATAATCCATCAAGTCTCATATACGAGGAAGGAAATGGGCTTCCTCGTACCAAGCTACCTCATCATTCCCCTAGGTCGACCTAGACTTAGCAGGCGAAATGACCAAGGCCCAACTCAATGCCGAGGGAGACTTCCCTCCAAGGCCGAGCTGAGCTCCCTTGACGAAGAGGAGGCCTCCTCGGCTATCAAACCACCAAGACTTGGGTTTCCTCATCTTCCTTCATATCTCTTCCCCGGCTCAACGTAAGCTGATCTGGCCACGTATGACGTGGAGAGACCATCTCGGCTCACGTGTAGAGTTGCAATTTATACCAGTCCTATTCAAATAAGGACATTGAGCAGTTATAATTTTTCTAGGATTGTAACCACCTCTTATACAAATTTAGGTCCAACAAGGATTCATCAAATATAATTCTCTTAGGATTAATATCTTATATCTTAGCAATCCAATTCAACATGGATTATACATTGCTAAGCCTATATATACAAGCCATAATTCACATTATTTGGTACGTTATCTTTTGACTCTAAACTCTTGTCAATTGATTTCTCTTTCTCACAAAGCAAATACTTACTCTCACGCCGGAGGGCCTTCGCCGGAGAAGCCCCGGCTTAGTTTACGTGTTTGTTCTTCTTTTTCAGACTATTCAATCGCTGGGATATAACATATCGCCGGATTTGGGCTGATCTGATAGTTTCTGGCAGCATCAGTTTGGTTCCATTGCCGGGAAAGATTCGAATACCCGTTGAATAGTCTGAAATATCTTGTTTGCCGGAATTTTGTGCGTCTAATAATCAAATTCCGCCTGGAAAAAGTCAAGTTTGGCCGGAAAAGAAATCTGTTTCAGCCAGAAAATCTGTTCTGTTTGAAGATCTGCTCTATTTTGGCCTGAAGAAATTCCAACCGCCTGGAAATCTGTTTCGCCTGGAAACTGTTTTCACCTGAAAATTTCATGTTGGCCAGAAAAATTCTGTTTTGACGCTTGAAAACTGTTCTATTTTGGCCGGAAAATTGCTATTTGGCCGAAAAAACTATTCCCTTGGGAATTTGAGTCGTTTGAAATTCTGTTTGGTTTTTGATTCTCTTAAGGATTCTGAAAATTTTGTTTAGCTACAAAAATTCTGTTTGCTTGAGGATTCTGTTCTCTTAAGAATTCTGTGCAGTTTGAAATTCTGCCCCCAACATCATAATTCCAAATAGAAGACGGAAATACATAAGTGTCACTAATGAGGAACAACGAGCCCACATCGAAGACTTCCCTTTAAACGTGATGACTGGTCTCCCTCTCACCAATGGAGTGCTTCCTCCTCCTCCACCTCAGATCGACGGGCCGCCTCCCCTCGGCATGACTCTTCGTCCTTAGACTCAGCCAGTTGCCGAGGCGAACGCTGTCAATCATCCTCGTCGCCAGCGAGGAAAGCAAACGACGAGCAGACAAACGATGAGGAACGCTGACATAGGAAGAGCTGAGAACTCCACCCATCCAATTGATCGTCGTACACTCTTGCATCAACAAATTGAGACTTTGCAACGAACTTATGAAACTCAAAATGCACTGTTGCAATTGGATCCCAAAAACTCATTGGTCGAGTTCATCAGGCCTACGAGGACAGGAAATTCTCATGGAAGGGATACTCAAGGTGACAGGCGTGGTAGTCAGAGGAGCCCTCCTCATGACCAAGATCCCCCTCACCATGAGCTTGTTGTACGACCTAAGCAAAACCTCCAAGATGCACCTCCTCGTCCTCGGTAAAACAACCATGAAAACGAGAATGTGGTAGACCTGAGAAGCCACTTAAATACGAGGGAGCAGGAGGTTAACTCGGCCGACTTACGAGCAAGGCTCAGTCAGGCTAGACGTTTCTCCCCTCCTCGTCGTAACATTTCTCCTTGTCATAACTATCATCCTCGGCATAGTTCACCTCATCTCAGAAACTTTATTAAGCCGAGGAGCCCTCGTCCTTACAGAATGATCCTTCACCATGAAGGGGAGCCAAGGAAGGAAAAAACACCCTCCCGATGAGGAGAGAACTATCGGGAAGCCGAGGAACATAGCAAGGTGAATGGTCACGCAGGAGAAAGGTCCCATCGAAGTTCCCACCGAAGTTCTCACCGTAGCTCTCACTTCAGCTCTGAAAATGGAATTGATGCCAGAGAGCTATTGCTCTTCAAAAAGAGACTTGACGAGATGTAAATGGGGAAGAAGGACGAAGAAGAAGATGAAACTAGTGCAACCCATCCTTTCTCGCAAAGAATAAATGATCTACCACCTAACCCTGCCTTCAAGGTCCCATATTTTGATAAGTATGCGGGAACCACTGACGCAAGGGACCATGTGCAAAGCTTTGAATCTACTATGGCCCTCCTCACCAAAGCAGATGACATTCTCTGCAAATCTTTTGCGAGTACCTTCTCTGGAACAGCCTTGACCTGGTTCCGTGAGCTAAAAAAGGGAAGCATCAACAGCTGGAGGATTATGAGGAGGATGTTTCTAGATCACTTTGCCATGGAAGGGAAGAGGAAGAAGAGGTTGACTAACCTTGCTAACATCGATCAAGGAAAGAATGAAACCACTCTAAGCTACTATAACAGATTCTGAGCTATGGCGGATCAAGTGGAGGAAAGCCTCACTGACAGAGAAGTGATTGTCTGTTTCAATTCTGGATTGAGATTCGGACAACTTATATATGAACTCTCCGCCAGAGAGCGAAAGTCCAAGTCTGACTTATATAACATGGTGTATGCCATTGCCATGGCGGAGGAGAAAAGCAAAAAGAGATCTGACAAAACAGAAACAGAAGCAGCTGGAACTCACCATGCTTCTAATGGAAACGACTACAAAGGGAAGAATAGAACAAGGGGTACTGAAAAAGCTAAAATCTTCACCCCCTCACCAAACCTATCACAAAAATCATGCAATTGGTGAATCTTCCACCTCCTCGTCCACTCAATGACAAACCAAAGTACCCACGTGATCCGTCCAAATACTGTCATTTCCACAAAGACCATGGTCACAACACTAAAAACTGCATCGCCCTCAAAAGGATGATCCAGAAATGGGTTGATGAAGGCAAACTTGACCGTTATGTCATGAAAAAATATGGAAAGCAAAAAAGGAAAGAGGATGAGAGTGAAGATGATGATAAGGACGATGACATGAAACCTAGGCCTCCTAGGGCCAAACTGCATGTAATCAGAGAAGAGACAGTCTCTACCAGAAAACTGAGAGACCAAATTCATGAGCTAAGCAAAGTCTACCATGTCCTCACCTGGGTTCACAAGGCAGAAGAGGTCATTAGCTTCTCCCCCAATGAATTGGGTGGAAGTCGCGCAGCCCGCGAGCAGCCCTTGATGATAAAAGGGAGAATTGATAACTGTGAATCTGAGAGACTCCTCATTGACATGAGAGCCTCTCGAGATATTATTTATTACTCCACCTTCCAAATGATGGGTTTAAAAGATACCATCCTGGAACCTTACCATGGAAGACTAGAAGATTTCACCAATCACAAAGTCGGTGCCAAGGGAACTGTTGATCTACAGCTAGAAGTTGGTGAACATCCCTTCCGAACCGAGGCCACAATCACTTTCGTGGTTATGGAACTGACTAGTGATTATCACGCTATCTTAGGCATTCCAAGTCAAGCAAAACTTGAGTTGGTCGCTTCCCTTCCTCACAAACGAGTCAAATTTCCTACTCGTGTTGGAATTGGATGCGTGAGAGCGACCGCCAAGGACTTCTTGGAGCATGTCATAAAAAGATGAAAAATAACTAGACGGATGGAGATAGATACACCGGAGGACAACATGAAAATCTCTAAGTCCATAAAAACTACCCACTCCAGCTCTAGGATGAGCCTGATTTTTGAAGTAGAGGAGGAAAAACACATGGTTCTAGAAATTGAAGAAGACAATGACATAGTTATGTCCGTCTCGGAGACAGATCATGTTCTCGTCAGCGCCCAGAACTCGGGGGGCCTACCCTAACTCTAACTTGAGAATAGTCGACCTGCTCGACGTACACGAACTAATGGAAGAGGAAGGCCTTAACATAAATGATAACGAGGGTAGAAGACTTAGAGAAATAATCATCGAATCCTTGGAATTTCGAGACGGTCCAGAAATGGAGCCCGTAGATGAGATGGAAGAAGTTATCATCAATCCTGACTACCCAGAACAAAAAATCAAACTCGGGGGCCAGCTCTCCCAAGAAGAAATGGAAGAAATCATCACCCTTCTAAAAAGTAACCAAGATGTTTTTGCCTGGAGAGTCGAGGATATGAGAGGAATTAAAGAAGAAGTGGCTCTCCACCGCTTGGAAGTCGACCCGTCTGCTAAAACTATCAATCAGAATAGGAGGATATTTGCAAATGACAAGGAGGAAGCTATCAAGGAGGAGGTGCAAAAATTACTAAGCGCCGGAATCATAAGGAAAGTGAAATACCCCGTTTGGTTGGCCAACGTGGTGAAGGTTAAAAAAAAATGGGAAGTGGCGAATGTGCGTTGATTTCACTGATCTCAACAAGGCCTGCCCTAAGGACAGTTACCCTCTCCCCAGAATTGACAAGTTGGTAGACTCCATAGCTGGACACCAAACTATTAGCTTCCTAGATGCCTATTCAGGCTATCATCAGATAAAAATGGCGTGGGAAGTTATTGAGAAGACAGCCTTTCAAACGTCTGGAGGCAACTATTGTTACATCATGATGCCCTTCGGGCTTAAAAATGTGAGCGCGACCTACCAGCACATGGTCAATGAAGTTTTTGGAGAGCAAATAGGTTGTAACATGGAGGCCTACATTGATGACATGGTCATAAAGACCAAGGATGGCAGTCACGCCCCTGACATGGAAGAAACCATCAATAATCTTCGAGCCAACAACATGAAGCTAAATCCAAGTAAATGTGTGTTCGGGGTGACTGCCAGAAAATTCTTGGGCTTCATGATATCACAAAGGGGAATCGAGGCGAACCCTGGAAAAATCAAAACCTTGATCGATATGAAGGAACCTACCAACATTAAAGAGGTTCATAGATTGAATGGAAGAATAGCGGCTCTTGGGAGATTCATTGCAAAGTCCGTTGAAAAGCCGCTGCCTTTCTTTAAGGTCTTGAAGGGGGCCAAGAGCTTCTCCTGGAATCCTGAATGTACAGAATCATTCCGCCAGTTGAAGGAGTACTTGGGATCCCCTCCCTTGTTTAGTAGTTCGATTACTGGCGAGATGCTATATGTCTTCCTATCCGTTACGGAGAGTAGATATTTCAATGCGGAAAAGATAGCGTACGCTTGTGAGTACCCCAACCCGAACTCATGTTTTGGGTCCACTTTAATTGATCTTTGGGCTCATGTAATTGCTAAAGAAGCAAATTGAGTCCAATTATCCCACAGCCCATTCAACCCATTGGGCCTGCCATCCATTCGGCCCAAGTATGCCAAAATGATGTACACTGTCGTCCGACATAGGACGACACTAAGGCGGTTTAACTGCCTCTGTTGGACGACATAAGTCTTCCCATCAGCCTGCCTATAAATACAAGGCATGGCTGATCATTTAAAGGGGATTTTGGAGAGTATTGGGAGGATATCAGTATAATAGGGGAAACTCTGCACAAATAGAGTCTCTCTCTCTCTCTCATACACACACACTCACCTCCCTCCTCACACAAACACATACACCAAGGCCAAGATCCAAAGAAACCCTCCTTGTTGGTGTGTTGAAGGGGTAGACACCATACTATTGGTGATCTTACCTTGTGGACTACAATAGGTAGCCACTAAACCCTTTTCTCTCTTTAAATAACTCTTCCATACACTCATATTACCTTGTATGCTTACTTGCTTTAATATTATGTAAGATATTGGGGTTTTTGCATGATAAAGGTGGTGGAGAAGTGGATCTTCAATATTCACTTCTCCCCACCTTAGATCTGGACATTTGGTGACACTAGCATCAATAAAGTTTAGATCTTTGCTTATTTCCTTTGAGTTAGGAGGTGATGGCTACATAAAAGTGGCCATAAACATGTGATTCATCACATTTGGCCACTAAAGCCATGTGATCCTCCCATAATACTCACATAATAGTACTATATTACTGCTTATAGTTAATAAAATTACTTGGTTTGCTTTGAGAACAAAGGGGAACTCAAACAGACTGAAGGGCACTGAAATAGGCCACTCTTGTCGGACGACACAGGACTCTCTGGAGATCCTGTGTCATACGACATAGAGCTCCCAGAAGGCTATAAAGTCTTTCTTGGACTTCAGATCTGTCAGATTTAATTCCCTTTCGTAACTTAAAGCTTACCTAAGTATTTTGCAGCTCATAAGCCACTATTTGGATGTGCCTAAGTTCTGTTTGGGTGCAATTTATTTGATGGAGGCAGTTTGCCATATGACATAGACGACTTTGGATGTTCTATGTCATATGACATCCGTATCATTAAAAGTCAATCATGACTTTGCTAACTCCTATCAACCCTCTAACTGAACTTAGACCACCAAATAGTGTCTTCAATGGGTGAAATAATGTTATTCTAGTTCCAGAATAGCTTGGTCATTGTAAAAGACAATCTGACCATGAGGCATTATGTCGTCCGACATCCCCTTCCTGGGAAGTCCTGTGTCGGACGACATCAGAGCTTCCTGAGCAGATTGTCTTAGCTTTCTGCCTTGTTATGAAAATCATTTTATGAAAAGGGTGTGGCCCCCATCATGGCTCAAAAGTTGTATTCAGTCCTTACATCATCAATAAAATGCCAAATTTGCACGCCTTACTTGTTGACACATATCGTACACACACTTTGAATGTCTATAATTGTCCAACGTTGATTGAAAGTCTTGAAAGAGGCGTGTTGGGTGAACTCTCTAGTTCTTCCCAAACAAGTAACCAGACTCCCGAACCCAAAATTCTCTTAAAAATAGGTTTTTCAATGTTTTCCTTTAAAAACGGCGTGGCGACTCAAAAAAAAACCGAAATTTAAAAAAAAAAAAACATTATTTTTGATATAATTTTCGGGCGATCGTTCATTCAGTGGCGACTCCGCTGGGGACTTACATTGAAAAACTTAAAAAAAAAAAGAGTTTTTCTTAAGAGGGTCTAACTTTCTTTAAATCAACTCAGACAATTTCTACATTCTCCTTGTGTGTGCATTGTGTCATTTCCTGTGCTCATATGGGCCTTGCCATGCTTCTATGCTTCTATGCTTCTATGCTTTGGTATGTGGCATTTTTGGGAGCCGGAGCTTCCCCTTTGCTATTTGCTTGTTCCGCCGATCAGAACAGGGCAGGATAACGCTGGACTACAGCTGCTGGTAAAATTCGACATTTGGGGCAGTCCCCTTTTGTCATGCTTTGACTCATTCTCTTGTTTTTTCCTTTGCATATTGCATATATATATATAAGAAAAAAAAAGAAAAATATCTTTTACAAAAAAGCAAAAAATATTTTCCTAGAAAATACCTTCACACTACTCGCACGCTACCCGCACATAGAGTTAGAACCCGGGAGTGTACGGACGGCATCGCGGAAAGTGACGTGTTTCTCTAACGCTTGAGCGCCTAAAGTCCTCCTAGCCTGTGAGTCAGCCAACACTTGTCCGTGACACACTTTCTACCGTGACCGGTTGGTTTTTGGCCAATACTTTTCAAAACATTTTCTAAACTCGGTTTTCAAGATTTTCTCACAAAGTCCGAGTCATGGCATACTTTCCCTCCTTCGTGTCAAAATTACGGCATAATTTAACGTAAGTACACGTTAAGATCTTGGCATATCTCGACGTATGTACATATCGATTTCTCGGCTTGACTTCGTAAGAAGTCATGACGCGTTCTCGACATGTGTCAACGCGGGACCATGCCGAATTCTTGACGCATGCTAACAAGAGTTATGCCGAAATTTCGCCACTAAGTGACGTGAGGCCATGCCAGATTTTCAACTCGAAAAGAGGAGAGGTCATACCCAATTCTGCCAGGATCTTACCTGCAAATTGTGGTCTTGTACATTCAAACGTACTTCCGACCCTCTCTCCTCCCGAGTCTAGACGTTGACATGGACTTGGTTTTGAAAACCCCGAGTTTGACTTGTTTTGACCTGTATGCCCATAGGTTCGTTCTCCCTTTTCGATTGGTGGGTTCCACGTGCCCTATAGGACCTCTGCCGGGATTGTCCGTCCCGGAGGTGCAATACAGGTGGAATACAGGGGGTCTATAGACGTAGTGATGGAACCCACTGATCTAGGAATAGCGTAGAATGCGAAAAAGAAGGTGTCCCCCTTTTCCAACCATTCCTAGGATTAATAAAAAATATTTTTATAAAAAAAAAATCTAAAAATATATATATAAAAAAAAGAGCATATGCATGAGTCCGTCCTGAGCCTATCCTCTCCCCTACCTAAAGTCGTTCTCTCCCCTTTCAGCGAGCAAGTATTGGGTCAGAGTTTCGGGTGGTCGGTTAATCAGTTTCTCTCCAGTCAGGGGTTCGCTTCCAGCAGTCTCAGAAATGGCAGATTCGCAAGTTTCAGCGGGTTTGGGTCCAAATGCGGGTGTTGATCCAGCTCAGAATCAGAATACCGGTCAAGGTGTAGGGCCAGATCAAGGTCGGAATGTGGGACAGGACGTCAAAGACCCTGAATTTGGATTCCCTCTCGGCTTTGAGAGCAGTGAAAAAACCAATCCTCCCTGGTCTCACTTTTAGCAGTTTCTTGAAAGAATATGAAAATCGTCATTTCTCAGAGGAAAGGAAAGCCGATGATGCGGAACTGGGGTTGTTCAGATCAAATCACGAGAAGGTCATCTACACAAGATGGCTAGAACAATCAAAAAGAATCGAGCAAGAGAGCTTCAGGCGAGTACCTGTGCTGGGACTCATTAGTAAGAAAGTCGAAGCCCACCTTGAGTCAATACATCGCTATAAACTAGCTCTTGGAGAGACCGAATACAACCCTGAAGACAGTGAGGACGGAGAATCGGAGGAGGAAGATTGTTTCTATATTCTACCCGGAGTCAAGTATGTACCACCTCCTCTCACTCTTCCACCGTAGTTCCTGGGAGGAGAAGCTGATTCGCAATCATCGCTTCCAGCCTTGGGGGCCTACGACAATTTCTGTTGTTGCACATGCCCATTCTCCCCTATCGGATATGATCGGCGCTCTATTTTGACTGAAGTTCAAGAAATATGGGATGAAAGTTCCGATGATAGCAATGACGATGATGACGACGAGAGTGAAGAATCAATTGAAGCCTTAAGCCCAGAATCCACTCAGAACGATAGTGCCGGGAGCGACCTCATGGGTGCAAGGCATAATGGTTGGTTGTCAGTCAGCGATGACGAGGGGTCCTCGGTAAACATGGATCAAAGGCAAATGGAAATTGATCCCTATGAAGAATGTTTCTCAAGATGCAACTGCGGCCAATGCCCAAACACCTCAGAGGACGAGGAGCAACCCGACCCATCTGAAGATAAATATGAGTCCGAGATATTGGAACACAACGTCCCCTATGGAAAGCTAATCGGTGAATGGAAGCAGTCCATTAAAGCCTTAGTTGAAAAGGCAGGTTTCCAGCCTCCAGCGGATAACGAATTTGTGAACGTCATTGGATCCCTTTCTTCTTCCCCCACAATGAACGGCATCAAGGCTGTGAGAGTTACTGCTGAACCTCTTGAGAACATTGAATGCCTGGAATCACTCAAAAGGGTTATGGACTTGGAAGCTACTCCCGTTGCCTTTATACCTATGGACCCGCACGACGCCTTCCTCATTGCCCCAATACCCGGGAATGGACCCCGAGTACTTCTCATTTGGACTCAGGTAGCCCGAGCCACGACGTTGGACCAAGAAAGCGGACATTTTCAATCTTTCACTTGTGGTTACTCAGCCTGCAAGAATGAGAGAAAAATGGTGTACGAGGAAATGGAAATCAACAGTCAGAAAGTTGAAGAAGTCTCGGAAGATGACTATGTAACCGAAGACATGAGAGCCATGGATTTTGCCGGGGCTGAGTATGTGGACGTCATGGAGTTCAATACCGCTTATCGTGCTTTGGAAAAGGGATTTTCGAAAGTCCAATCCAAGCAGATGGTTGAGGATCTGCTAGAAAAGGGAAGATTAACTCCTGTCCTCCCCGATGAGAGGGTAACTATTGTCAGATCAAGCCCACCCAGTGGCAAAACAACGATCCTCGTCAGAATTACCAAAGGGGAAGTCACTTTCCCCGAGTGCATTTCAGCTTTGAGGAAGGTCTTAGATACCGGCACGATGTCTGATACTCCCCCTACACAGAATGCTACAATCATCTCAAGCGCTGAGCGTTACAAGAAGAATCCGGGATTACTGCATGATACCGGGAATGAAAAGGAAAAATCGCTTAGCCCCGAAAGTAGTAGCCCCCGCTGCATAATAACCTTCATGGACCTTGACCTTCCCCAACTTGGAGCTGATCATAACAAGCCTCTCTTCATCACGGTCCAGTTGAGTGAACGACGTCTTCCCCGGGTTTTAATTGACAACGGGTCTGGGATGAACATTTTCCCAGCAAAGATCATGGGCCTACTCGGCATCAAGTCTACAGATTTGAAACCTTCCTCCCTCACAGTTAAAGCATATGATTCAACATCTCGTCCGATAATTGGGGTTGCTACTTTAGACCTGTGGTTCGGTAAGAAGACGATACCCGTGGAATTCCGGGTCCTTGATGTCCCAGCGACCTTTAACGCTCTGTTAGGAAGGCCGTGGCTGCATCAAATCAATGGGATTGCCTCAACCCTGCACCAGCGTGTCAAGTTTGCTCAAGACGGAGAGATGATCACCATTCGTGGGGACACTATTACCACCGAGCTCGATATGGACGAAGATGTCGCAGCTTTGTTCGAGGAGACAGATTTATCAGAAACAGCCGGGGCTGATCCACTGATGGAAGCACCGTTGATTGACTTACATGAAGAGACACCGCTAATGACCATGGCTGTTGCTAAAGATCCTTTCAGCATGGTTGACCTTCTGACCGGGGATGATTATGTACCTGTGACAGATCTTCTGGCTGGGAAAGATTACGTATCAGTGATCGAGTTTGGTGGGGACAAAGAGATTGATCCGCGCACCTTCGTCAGCACTTCAGAGATGCCGCTCCGGAACTGGATCTCCTTCAAAGGACCGATCGCCAGCCGGAAAGTTATGAATAAAGAGCTCGGGCTGACCCCTCGTCCTGGTATGTCTGAGTCTAAGTCTATCCCTGTAATCCTGAGTCAGTCCTCAGAGTCTTTCGTTATTGAGTTTGAGTCTCTAGATAGGTCTGATACTCTCACGGCCGACGATCATCGCCGTGTCTTTAACTCTGTCTTCCCTTTTGCATTGAATGAAATGGTTGACCTTTGTGCGTATTCCTTAATTGCCACCTTAACAAATGATAAGTTAACTAAGACAAATCTTAATGACTTAAAAGTGGTTAATAATGATTCATTTGAAGAGGACACAGACTTTTTAGATGAAAACTTTTTAAATGATAATATAAAGCAGGTTTTTGACCGAGACGACAATCGGGCCCAAGCTGCCGATGAGGTATTAACTACAGTGAATTTGGGAACTACTGAAGAACCCAAAGAGACACAGATTGGCAGTTTCTTCACCGGGGAAGAACGGGAAGCCCTCATTGATTTGCTCAAGGGGTATGTGGACGTATTTGCCTGGTCCTACAAAGACATGCCCGGATTGGACACTTCAACTGTTGAGCACCGAATACCCCTGGACTCAGAAGCCAGGCCAGTCAAGCAGAAACTTCACCGGATCAAGCCAGAATGGTCTCTCCAGGTTAAAGAAGAAATAGAGAAGCTGCTCAGAGTGGGTTTCATTAGAGTGGTCAAATACCCCAAGTGGTTGGCCAACATAGTGACGGTTACCAAGTCAAATGGCAAAGTCAGGGTTTGTGTGGACTTCAGAGACCTAAACAAAGCTAGCCCAAAGGACGACTTTCCCTTGCCCAATATTGATCTGTTGGTGGACACTACTACCAGCTACAAAGTCAAGTCATTCGAGGACGGCTTCGCGGGTTACAATCAGATCAAAGTCGCCAAGGAAGATCAGGAAAAGACTGCCTTCACCAGCCCTTGGGGAACCTTCTGTTACACGGTTATGCCTTTCGGTCTGAAGAATGCCGGCGCCACTTACCAGCGGCGATCAGCACTTTTTCATGACATGATCCATAAGGAGATCGAGGTCTATGTTGACGATATGATTATTCATTCCAAAGGATCAGATGGTCAACACTTGATCGACCTGAGGAAGTTCTTCAACCGGCTGCGGGAGCATGAGATGAGGTTGAACCCAGCAAAGTGCACTTTTGGCGTAGTCCGAGGAAAGGTTCTGGGATACATGCTCACAGAACGGGGAATTGAAGCCGATCCGAGAAAGATCAAAGCCGTCATGGAGATGAAGCCGCCGACAACAGTCACAGAGGTGAAGGCTTTCATGGGCCGTCTCCAATATATCAGCCGATTCATCCACCAGCTAACCTCTATCTGTGAGCCGATCTTCAAGCTGCTCCGGAAGAATCAGGAGGTTGAATGGAACGAACAGTGTCAAACCGCCTTCGAGACGATCAAGGCCTACTTGGTCCATCCCCCAATCCTGTGTCCTCCGCATAAGGACAAGCCCTTGTTGCTATATTTGACAGTTACAGATACGGCTGTCGGAGCCATGCTCGCACAAGAAAAGCCAGATTCAAAAGTGGAAAATGCCATATACTTCGTCAGCCGGAAGCTTCAGGGCAGCGAATTGAACTACTCAGCTTTGGAAAAAACCTGTGCAGCTTTGGTATGGGTGGTCAGCAAATTGAGACACTACCTCTTGACACATACAGTGCACCTGGTGTCAAAGATGGATCCCATCAAGTGCCTGTTTGGTAAGTCTTCCCTGTCGTCAAGGCTTGCGAAATGGTCATTCTTCCTAGCCGAATTTGATATCAAGTTCATAACCCGCAAGGCAATCAAAGGCCAAGCTCTGTCGGATCATTTGGCAGATTTCCCAAGCTCAGAAGCGCCCGAGTTCGAACCCCAATTTCCAGACGACGGAATTTTCATGATAGAGGGTACAGACCGTTGGCAGTTGTTCTTTGATGGTGCCGCCAACAAAAGGGGCAACGGTATCGGCATGGTGTTGGTTGATCCAAAGGATGTGCACACCCCCATAGCTATCAAATTGAATTTCCCGGCTACCAACAACGCCGCGGAGTACGAAGCTTGTATAGCTGGCCTCGAGGCAGCTTTGGAGCGAAACGTTGAAAGGTTGGAGGTGTACGGAGACTCTCAACTAATTATCAATCAGGTATCCAATAAATGGAGAACCGTGGACCAGTACTTGCAAATGTACTATGCTTACATGGAGGACCTGATCGACCAATTCAAGGAGGTCACGTTCCACTACCTACCCAGGGACAAGAACAGGTTCGCAGATGCCCTGGCCACTTTAGCCTCTTTGGTGGAAATTCCAGAGGGAAAGTCAGTAAAGCCATTCAGAGTTGGGAGGCACGAGAACCCTGCCTACTGTTGTCAGATTGAGCTAGAAAAAGTCGATGACCTATGGTACAGCCAGATCTTCCAGTATCTGAAGCATGGCGAAGCCTCGTTCCCAACAGAAGAGGATGGTAGGCTAAAAGAAGGTCTCCGCGCAAAAAGTTTACAAGCTTTGAAAAGGTTGTCTGCACAGTACGTTATTCTGGGGGATGACTTATGGAAGAAAAGGCACCGAGGCCCACTTCTACTCTGCATCAGCAAGTCTAAAGCCAGAAAGGTCATGGAAGAAGTCCATGGTGGAGCATGTGGACCACATATGAACGCCCGAGCCTTGATGTTCAGCATACTCAGGATGGGTTATTATTGGATCTCCATGGAGACTGATTGTATCCAGTTTGTGCGAACCTGCGACAAGTGTCAGCGGTTCTCCAACCTCAAACATATACCTCCCCATGATCTCTACTGTATGAGCACTCCTTGGCCATTCGCAACTTGGGGGATCGACGTTATTGGAAAGATAACTCCTGCTGGCAGTAACGGGCACGAGTTCGTGCTGGTCGCTGTGGATTATTTCACCAAGTGGGTTGAAGCGGCGTCCTACAAAGTCCTCAACTCCAAAAAGGTGTCTCGTTTCATAAAAGAAAACATTCTGTGCCGATATGGGGTTCTAAATGAGATTATCTCAGACAACGGGTCACACTTCAAGGGATATACCAACAAACTGCTCGCAGAATTTAGGATCAAGCGACATAAGTCCTCCCCTTATCGCCCTCAAACCAATGGTGCTGTCGAGGCCGCGACCAAGAACCTAGAAAGGATCATCCGAAAAATGGCCGAAAGGAGCCGGGATTGGCCTGAGAAGCTTCACTTGGCACTATGGGGCTACCGTACTTCAGTAAGAACAGCCACCGGTGAAATCCCATTCGCTTTGACATATGGGATGGATGCCGTTTTTCCCATCGAATTAGAAGTACCATCTCTTCGGGTTCTGCTTGAAAATGAAGTCAACGAGATAGACTGGCTTCAGAGTCGACATGACGAGTTAGCTCTTCTGGATGAACGAAGGCTTAAGGTGATGGAGCACATCCGGGCTTATCAGAAGCGCATGGCTAGGGCCTTTGACAAGAAGGTGCATCCCCGCGACATTAAAGCGGGTGATTTGGTCCTAAAAGAGAAGCCACCGAATCAATTCAGTCCTCTGGGCAAGTGGGCGCCAGTCTGGGTAGGCCCGTATTTGGTAAAGGAGATCTTCTCTGGCGGAGCAATGAAGTTGACAGATTTGGATGGTAACCCCTTCATGCACCCGGTGACGGCGACAAATTACGCCGCTATTACATCTGAATCGAGTCTTCCCCTCTATAAAAAAAGAGAGAAAAAGAAGAAAAAAAATAAAAAAAAAGAAAAGAAAAACAAAAGCGCGAAAATAATGTACCCAGACGAGACTGAAAACCTCTCAAAAGGCAGTCCGTGCAAAACAAAGGGCGCGCTAGGTGCTAAAGAATATACCCAACTAGGCTAAAAACCCTAAAAACGGGCGGTCTAGGTAAAAAACAGGGTTGCACCACTTGTCCCCCTTCTATCTATCCCTTTCTTAAACTCAAAGTTAATTGGGTCGAATTACGGAGACCTGAGCCCCTTAGTCCATTGTGTAAAAGGGGAATGTAGGCAGCCGTTCGCGGTTCGGTCTAAAAATCATAAAAATCACCAAATCCTGTCAACAGTTGTATTTGTGATTACCAAAATGTGTCTTGATTAAGTTCTGAAGTAATTTCAACTTTCATCACATTAATACATTCATTGATGAGTTCAAGCACGGTTTACTCTCGACTCATTAACATTAGCAGAAATAATATCTTTTAAAAAGAACATCTAAATTGTCTGTGTCGGCAACAAGGGATACAATGATAGGTCACCTAATCCTAATCACTAGTTCCCACTCCCGAACTAGCATTCTTCTGCTTCCTCTTCCTCGGTCCTCGGGAGGTCTTTGGCTTAGCTATCCCAAACAGTTCTGTCTCCCGTCGTCCCGGCTCGGGAATAATACGAGTCGGTGAGTCAACCAATCCGACAGCTCTCAGCGCCGCCTGGGCAGCCCTCTCCTCTCTCAAAGCTATCCTCCGAGCCATAACTTCAGGGTCATCCCTCATCTTGGCTCTCCTCTCTACGAGTCTCTCAAAGTCCGCTGCCGGATCATCGGTCACGTTGTCTGGGTCAGCCTGTGCCTCAGCATCACGTAGATCCCGGCTAGTTTGGTCTCCTCCTCGGATCCCTCGGTAATATGCTTCAATGGCATGCTGAACTGGTCCCATCTGCTCCCCATACCAAATAAGATACAAGGTGGACATATATGTGATTCCCCGGGTCTTCCGTATCAGTGTGTGAGCAGGAAAAGCTGCTCCCGAAAAGGCCCTGGCAAAGAACCTGAGAGTCCGGACATCAGTCATGTCAAGAAGAACGGTATCCCGGGCCATCTGCTCTCTGAACCCATCAACATCCTGCTATGGGTATCCATACTGCCTCTCAACAAGCAAGGGGATGCTAAATGATGAGAAGTGTAACCCCGGCAGCCTCACTACAGCAGAGTCATCCTGCCTACCGCTCATGGTCTCAAGCCTCCATCCAGGAACCCAGTATTGAATATCAGTGGTAGTATACCTGGCCAATCGCCTCTGCCAGCTCTCCTGTGAAGCCTCCGGAGCCACTCGCCTCTGCTGCGTAACCCATGGTGCTGCAGTCTGCCCTGCGGGTAATGGAGAGATGAGTCTCAACCGCTCAAAGAGCCACAATGATAAGAGACTGGGGCTGCCGCGTCCCATGTGCAATGACCCTCCAGCCAGTTGGTCCATCCCGTGATAAGTCTCTGCCAACAAAAGGGGAATTATGTCTCTCTCTCCCTGCCCGGGTCGGATATCAGCCAGTGTGGTGCCTCGAGAACCCCGCATCTGCCTAACAACTCCCAGCAGTAAACCAGAGCATACCCCGTCATACTCACAAAAGCAGTATAGGGTGATCATAATCAGCATAAAAATATCCATGGCCATGGATTGGTCAAACAGCTCCGGATGCGATACAGCCAATCGGGCTATCTGGGCCAGGTCAACAAAGGACAGGTCGAGAATCAGATCAGTCACCTGCTCGGTGTAAAATCCCAAGAAATCGGCCAACTGCTCAGTCAAGAGTCGTGGATCTCGTGGGAAAACAGCATCTCTGAGCTCAGCTCCCCCAGTCAGTGCCCGGAACTCTTCAACGGTGGGTGTAAGATCATTATACGAGAGGGTAAAGACATGCCTCTCACAGTCCCAGTACCTGGATGCGGCCCGGAGAAGATTCCAATCTACCTCCCACTCCTTTAATGCCCAGATGCATCTCAACCCATATCGTTGGTCGATAACCCCCTATTGTTGTTACGATGATGGCGGGTTAGATTTATGAGATCGGAATGAAATTGACGTTCTTTGATCTTAGATTTGTCGTTATAATGCTCCATTTCGGGTCAAAGGTCGAATCTTGGGGCTAATTTCGGGGTGGAAAACCAGTTTAGAGTCTGCTGTGACTACTGGGATGTGCTTTTTACGAGTCTGCCTCCTTTTAAATGCTGGGGGCTTGCTGACCAAGAAACCTGTCTCCCAGACCCTCCCTGTCGGACGACATGGAGGCTCCATGAAGTCCTGTGTCGGACGACATGGAGAGTTCCATCAGGAACACCAGCAGCTGCAACTGCAGCAATCCCTAGCAGCCCAATGCTTGCTCAAAAACCTGCCCAAACCTGTCCAAAACACCAGAAAATCATACATAAACACTCCCCCTCGCTCATCAAGCCCACGGGAGAGGATCCGGCACATCCAACACACCCGCAGACGCATAAACGTCACCCAATGCATACAAAAACCGCAAAAATACCCAATCACATCAAAAGCCACCATTTTGTGCCTTTCTTGGGATGAACTCGTGCATATGAGCTACCAAATACAAATAAACAAATACTTTAGTTGTCAAAATACAAAAAAGCAACAAAATATTTGTTTTTACAATCCAAAAGAACAAAAACAGTGCATGCATTTCTTCTCTCTCCCTAAAAGAGTCTAAAGCATGACAAAAGGGGATCGCAGCTATCAATCCTGCTCAGAATCATCCTCCTCACCCTCCTCGGAGCTGCTGTCATCCTGAACGCTGCCCACCTCCTCCTCAGAGCTGCTCTGCTCCTGGCCGTCGTCGCCACCCTCCCGCGCCTCATGGATCTCGCCGTCTTAATCGTCATCATCCTCATACTAGGCCCAAGGCTGGGGCTCGGCATAATACCCATGCCACTCAGGCATGGTGGAAAAAGGAGGCTGATAAGGGTCATCCTCGCCATCATCATCAGGCTGGGGCTGCTGACTCGACCTGCCCGCCTGCGAACCAGAAGGAGCCAAAGTCGGCCTAGGCCTCTTCTTCGGAGGCAAGACGTCACCAGGCTGGGAGATGCATCTCCCCTTCCAATGCTCTGCGCTCCTCTAAAACTGGCGCAACATCTTCACAGCACCGGTGAGCGCCTTGGCCACCGCCCTGAAGGTCTTGGCTGGGACCTGTTCAATGAAAACAAAAAAGGCAGTCAGAAGCAATCAATACAGACAGTAAAGCAGTTAAAAGCTTGAACGAATCAGAAAAGAAAGGATTGCTCACAGAAGTAGTCCCGCGGGGAAGCCGCAGATGAGGATGAGTCTCAGACATGTCAAATGAGGAGTGGCGAATGACACCCCCAGCCTCATACTCAAAAAATCGGGGAGGTACCGGTATCTGCATCCCCGCTACCCTCCTGGCGGCCATAACCTGAGGGGTCACCAATCGGGTGAAGACAAACTGAGCATAGTCCCCATCATCAGATAACTCTGCAGCATCAATGCCGGTCCGCAGCCGCTCGAAGTCAGGCAAGGCCCGGATATGCCAAATCCCCGCAGGAGGATCATGAGGGACGCGAGCGGCAGCACCATAACCATGCTGTCTATAGACTCTCTCCCCCAAGTACAGGGCATCCCCCTCCAGGCCAATCAGAAGCCTCCCCGTCCTGGTCACCAGGGCAGCATCACCAACTACATCCTTGCCGTACCTACCATGCCAAGGAAACAACCTCAAACCAGCAGGGGTGCCCCTCAAAGCAATCATTGTATCATGGTAGCAGGCCGTCTTTCGGGGCTTCACCCCGTCCACTCTCCGGCTCTCCCTCACTCCAAAAGTCCACCTACGGATTGCGGGGAACAAATCTGCAGCAATCCTCTCAGGCACAGCCCAGGCATAACAGCCAAACACCTCATAAGCCCACACCTGAAATCAAAAGACAAAAAGCTTTCAGTATGCAGCAACAGTAAAAGAATGATGACAGAAAAGTCAATGCATCAGTCAAGTTGCGAAAAAATAAAAGGCATACCTCCAGCACAGTCTGATAAAAATCCAAAGAGGTCACACTGCCTCTACTCACCTCATCCAGGCCTCTATACACCTGAGCTAAACCAGCCTCTCCCCATGAAAAAGTGGATACCTGGCTCCAATCACGAAGAGGCTCCAATAAAAGAGTCAATGCCGTCGTAGAGGCATTACAGAACAAGGTATCAGAAAACCCAGCCCAGACGAAGGCTCTCGCCAACTGCTCAGCCGTAACTTTAGCGACATCCTCAGAAAAGAGACGGCACTGATGCGTCAAAGCCACGTGCAAGTCCGCCAAAGGAACCCCATTACCCTTCGGACGAAGGGTCAAGCCAGTCAATGCCCTAATGGCATCCGTGCTCAGCACACCAGGATACTCAGAAAAGATGGGCCTGTCCGTGAACCGCAGGCCGATGATAGCAGTGAAGTCATAGGGAGTGATGGTCGACTCACCCCAGGATAGATGAAAAGTGTGGGTAGAGTCCCACCAATACTGTCTGAAAGCCCGCACCAGCTCCACGCTCCTCGACGTGTCCCCAAAAGCTCCAACGGCAGTAAAAAATGGTCAAAGACCAGCAGCAAAAACCAAGCCCTTGGGACTATCCGGTAAATCAGAAGAGCCAGGAAGAAGACCCCAAATAGTCGCAATCGCCTCAGGGGACCCCTTGGTCTGCAAAGTCTGCAGGTAAGCACAACACAGGTATAAAAAACATACTCATAACGATATGTGCATTCATTCATGTGCATTTAAAAAAAATCACCAAATTCTTTCAAAAGAAGAAAAACAGAAAAAGAAAAATCTTTTCAAAATAATGCACTTCATGCCAAGCATGCAATTCCTCTTTGGGTGCGATTTCCCTCAAATTCAATCCTGAGCCCTAGAAATCCAATCTTCAAAAAAGAAAAGGGGAGGGTCGATGGTTTAGAATACTTACCCCCTTCTGTTCCATGGTGGAAGTATGAAAATCAAGGCCTGGATAAAGCCCGTTTCCCTCAGGGAATCTCTTCCGTTTGTTCCGATCGACGAGTCTCCTCCTCTTGGACAAGACTTGTTGCACATTCCTTCTCGATTTGGCACGCGGAGGCATTATCAATCCTTGATTTAAATCAAAATTTGAGGGAAGAAATTTCAAATTTTTTCTCTCCCTTTCTCTCTCTGAACTCGGCGGCAACAATGTCTCCTTGGGTCTGTCTTACGACCTAACTGTTTTAAATAAAACAGCCTGGGGAAGGCCCCATGTCGGACGACAGCTGATATCCAGAAGGGGTGATTTTCCTCTTTTGCCCCTGGTCAATTCTGTCAGCCTATCTTGACTGCATATCATCAAAATTCACCATTTCATTTGGGTTCAAATGCCCATCTCTCTCAACCTTTCCCAAGATTATTATCAAGATCCATAGCCCGGAATGGCTATAAACTACCCGGTCCGGAAAATCGTACAGTTTCCAATACAAAAAATAGCCCAGAATGGCTATAAACTACCCGGTCCGGAAAACCGTACAGTTTCCAACACAGAAAATAGCCCGGAATGGCTATAAACTACCCGGTCCGGAAAGACCGTACAGATTTCCCACACAGTAAAAATTTGCGGGTGACTCCCAAAGAAAAAAGTCAAAATCATCGGGGTGACTCCCCTTGGAACAGTCAATCTCGGGTACAAATGCCCATCTTCGGGGTGACTCCCCATCAAAACAGTCAAGTTCGCGGATGACTCCCAAAGAAAAAAGTCAAATCATCGGGGTGACTCCCCATCAAAACAGTCAAGTTCGCGGGTGACTCCCAAAGAAAAAAGTCAAATCATAGGGGTGACTCCCCATCAAAACAGTCAAGATCGCGGGTGACTCCTGTAGCGTTGTGAGAAAGAAATTCTAGTTCTTTTTATTTTTATGAGTCGCCACCTATATTATTTGATTGAAAACATAGAAAAACCATTTGAGAGATTTAAGTTCGGGGCTTAGGTTATGAAATGGGTAGGTTTAGAAGGTATCCATTTCACCCAATCCGGAGATCGGTCTTGCTAAAGAAAAGAGAGGTTTTTCAAAAGAAGAAATAAAAAAAAAACGAATTCAAATACTACAAATAAAGGTCCATTTGACGAGGTCAAACGGAATGTAGGATCGATTGCTTCGAGACCGTCTCCATGATTTGGAGAGGCTCTAGGCCGATCCTAGATTCTATGGACTTATACCACTCTAACAATCAATTAGAAGGAAGATTAGGAATTACCTTGCGTGAGGTGATTTGGGCAGAGTTTCGACTCAATATGAGAGTCGACCCTTCACACGGACAGAGCTTCGCCTTGGTCCTTGGTTTGGAGATTGATGCTTGTTTATCAACAAGGTTGACAAACAAACTATGAGGTGAGTTTTAGGGTGATTTTGAAGGATTCTTTCAGGGAAAGAAAATGACAAAATGTGTGTGTTATGTAAATTCGCGGTCCGGGACCTTCGACCTCTTGAGCCTTGGAAGTCACCAAGTATTTATAGAGGTTGGATATGAAGAAGTGGAGAGTTAAAACCCTATCAGATGATTCTAGACCTCCTCTCCCATTGGTTGGCCGAAGAGATAAAGTTTTATCCCGGAAAGAGGTTGAAATCGACGAGGAGCGTCGATGCAATCTGCAGAGGGAAATATCTCGCGCGAGACACGCCATCTCGCGGCGAGATATTGCTCCTGTGGACAGTTTTGTCCTTTCCTCGTTATCTCGTATGCAGTTTAGTCCCAAACTAACGGTAGTTAGTCAAAACTTTAACGAAACATGACGAAATGGTGGATTTCTACTTCTTGACTCAAAGCGAGACTTAGAGTGGTATAAGTATGATCCGATGTGTTCAGAATGGGGTGTCTACAGAGCCCCTCGGCGACAAGTCTTATGAAAGAAGTCATGTCGACGATAGAAAAGACATCATTCTGAACATCGGGATGGTCGTGCCGCACGGCTGCCTACGTATCTCTATCGGAGAATCAGACCATAACGTAGTTCGACTCCAAAACACGAAAAGGTTGCTTTAGGTATTTTGAAAAATGTTTTTTTGAAAATCGAGGAGATTTTATTTTTGAAAAGGCAAATTCATACTGAGGAATCAAATCAAGACCCAATTACGAATATACATGTACGTACGAAGATTCGCACTGCGGGCTCCGAACCTATGGGAAATATGTTAGAAAACAAAGGCTTACCTGTCCGGTCCTCCGAGTCTGTCGTTTTTGTGACGATTCGCCGTTACGGGCTCCGAATCGGGCTTTTTCTTTGTTGGGGATGACGATTCACCTGTTTGGGCGTTGAATCGGGCTTTTGGTTTGACGATCCACATGCGGGCGTTGGACCGGTCTTTTACGATGACGATCCACCTGTTTGGGCGTTGGACCGAGCTTTTCGATGACGATCCACTGCAGGGCGTTGGGCCGGGCTTTTTGATGACGATCCACATGCAGGTGTTGGGCCGGGCTTTTTGATGACGATCCACCTGTCGGACATTGGACCGGGCTTTTTCTTTGATGATTCACCTTTAAGGCTCTGAATCATGTGAATTGGGTTGATCTTTGGACCACTCGGTTCTCGGGCGGCGGGTGCCGTGCGGGCGATTGTGCGCATGTCACGTTTGACTCGTTCCGTGACTTGCGGTACCGGTTTTTCCACGTTTCCTTGCTAGTTTATCATTTCCAAGGGTAAATGTGTCAAAATTTTGAACTTTGACGTTGCGTAGACGCTTATATGTCGAGGACAATTTTGTCCTTTTCCAGAAGGTTTATCTCGCGGCGGGATAAGATATACCGCCGCGAGATAAACAGCAGCTCTAGCTCATTTTGAAAATATCCTTTTCAAAATTTCCCTCCCTAGCTCGAGCCAAGGTCGCCTTTTCTGTGGTTTTTCGCGGATTTGCTTGGAGATTCTCCCCTCTAATCCATTCTTAATTCCTCCTTCCTCCAAAATCCATGGCTCAAGAACAAGGAAATCCGATTTTGCGAAGCTATTTGCTAGGGAAAGATTATCCTCGCGATGATCTTACTTTTGATAGGAACGCGCATATCTCCACTGTCATTCGTGAGGGCTTGGTAAGAACTCTATCTTCACCTCTTGTTTCTTGTATTGCATTGATTTGAATCCCCTTTCCCTTGAATTCAAAATTCCCTCAATGGCCTTTGTTCATGTTTGTGCTTAGAACTAGGTTCCCCTTGCATGCTTTGATTTTGTGCATTTTCTTTGGATGTTTGTTGTTGCATCGTGTATGTATGAGCCTCCTACATATCATGGATTGTAGGAGAGGTTGATTCGGATCACGAATGGCATCCTTGGGCAAGCTTTTCTCGTACGCCCGCCAAGTGTTCGATGAAATGCCCCAATGAAAAATTTCTTCTATTTCATTGATTTCTTGACATGGAATAATTTCTAATGTTGCCCTCTCTGTTTTTCTTCTGTTTTGCAGTCGTATAAGCCGTTTAAGAACTGTCGAGGGAGTTCGAAGATGGCTAGGGCGGTTTGGGACAAGATCAAGGATCTTGACGGCGTCCGAGCTAGGGTGGCCCAAACGGGTTTGTTGACTTTCATTGACAACCTTCAGGGGATAAGGAGGACTCCCCAAGTTCTTCAGGCTATCAGGTAAAGGTGGTGGGACACTACCCACACGGTCCATTTGCGCTTCGGGAAGCGACTATGACCAGTGACTTTCGGCCATCACGGGACTAGAGTTCATTGGCGATCCTGCCGAAGTTTCCGAATTTCAAGCCTGCGGGTCCGGCGGCGTGGAGCGGTTGATTGGTTTCGTCCCTAACAAGGTTAAGGGATTTCTTCTTGGTGACACCCCTCCGGCGTTAGATTGATGATTATGCTGAGAAGCCGAATGCAGTCACGGATCGACTGGTGAGGGGGGCCCTCTGGTACATCCTTTCTGAGACCATTTTTGCGAACCATTCCTCTACGGCTTGTCTTTCGTTGTTACGTTTGTTGGTTGATCTGGATGAAGTGAGCGGCTATGGCGGGCTCGGCGGGGCGGCCTTACGCTACCACGCCATGGATGAGGCATGTAGGCACACCAAGGATACTCTGTCGGGGTATTCTTATGCACAGGAGGTATGCTCTTTGATTTTGTTTTACATTTTTACGTACGTATGCTCTATCTCGTGTTTCCCTCGAATACATTACATTTTCTTTGTGCATATATGGGGCTATCTTGTCTTAGTTTGTATAAGTTTGAGCTGGAGAGTCGGATCCCTGTGTTCCCAGATATCCGGAGGTAGAGCCACCCCAACCGGAGCGTTGATGAGGAGGAGGATCAGGATTGGATCCTAACGGTTGCGGAGGCACGGGCCATGCTGGACACCTTTGAGTACGAGAGACTGGGCCTGTATCCTTGGACCTTGTTAGAGCGGGAGGTGCATCGCGCTTGGGATGCTACCGGGATGCAGAGGATGCTGGCGTCTTTGGAGGGGACACCATGTATCTTGGTGAGCGGGTCTTCCCACAGCATGGCCGGGGTAGCCTGCCATATAGCGTTCCGGCGGATCCGCCGAGGGCGATGTATCCCACCCACTCTATTCCGGAGGATGATTATGCTAGTCTTCTGGTAGGGGATGTGGCGATCACATGCTCGTGGCTCCACCTCTGCTTCTGCTTCAGGTTCATCAGCCCCTAGCACTTCCTCTCAGGCTACCGGTTCTCTGCCTTTTGCCCCAGACTACGGCCCTCTGAGCTACACGTATATGATGGGGAGCATGCCGATGATGGGGCACATCACGTCTCCTGATCAGGTTCCCGAGGGTTATCGCCTCCCGGCTGATGTCTCTTCGGTATGTTTCTGTTTGTCTTGTTTCTCGTATTCGTCCATATAAGTGTATATGTCCGACTCCATCGAGCATCTTCTTTTCTTTGATTGTCGAGGTCACCATATCCGCGGCCGATTACAATCGTGGAGCGACCAAGATGGCTGGGTTGATGGCTTTGGTGTCGGACTGTCAGAGAGGCATTCCGAGAAGGCTTCTTCGGCGGCCTCGACGGTGGCCTCGGCTATGACCCCTACTTGCGGAGCCAAGAGGTCGAGGAGGGATGGTAGCCCCCTGGTGGTGATGGCGGAGGTGGGCGGCTCGAGCGACTTGATGGCGTGATCCCCTCCCCTTTTTCTTTATCGATTATACGTACATATTGGCCGTGTGGGCCCGGACAATTTTTCTTTCTTTTAAATTTTTGTTAGGAACACATAGGTAGCACAAACAATGGTTTTTCTTAATCCCTAATCCTAGGTCTAATTAGTTTGTTAATTAACTTTCTCGACTTTCCATTTTTTCGGAAATGGAATGGCCGTTAGGCCGCAATTTTGAGCCTGAGTATGGTGTTTTATTGCATGTTATGAACTGTACACGCGGGTTTTCGAGACTTGCTTCGTCAAGTCGGGGCTAGATTGCTATTTGAGTAGAACTGCTGTTGCTTTGCCGTAGGGATATCTCGCGCGAGATAAGGTGTCTCGCACGAGACACGCTACCCAGGCAGAAATCTCTTCCTTTTTCGAACAGGATTTTGACGGTTTTCCCTATAAAATCACCTGTAGTCCGGCCGGATAACTCATTCTAGCCTTTCAAACTCTAGAGATATCTGTTAGGGTGAAACTCTTGTCTTCTTCTTCAACCCCGTGATCCATGGCTTCCAAGGAGATTGCCCCAACGTCCATGATTGTCGATGATTTTTCTTTGTCCTCTGAAGTGATTGCATCTTTCAAGCAAGCATCAAGGGATTTTGTACGGTCGTTTCGCCACCGGTCTCGCAATACGTTTATCGAAGAACTCGGATTTAGAATTCTTTTCACTTTGAAGAACCTCCAACCGGATTGGATGTTATTGCGGGAGTCTTTGCTCGATTTTGGGATCCCTCTATTCATCTTTTCAATTTTTCTTTGAATGAGATGGTGCCTCTTGTGGAGGAATTCGCCATTATCTTGGATATGCCTTTATTTGGTGAGATTGCTTTGTTCCTAAGTATCATAGGAATCATTCGGAGGCTTTGAACAAATTGTTAGGGATCCCCCTTGATACTTGCTATGGGTTGGTTCACCGCAAGTGGGTTGATTGCTCTTCTTTTCCGGGACGCTTCGGCGGTGATTACGATGATGACGCTTTTCATGTCCATAAGCGGAACTTTCGGCTCTTTCTCTTTTCGGAGATGTTTTGTTTACGTGCGGGGACGGCTTGGTCGATTCCCAGGCGGTGGAAGTTGTTGCGAGGCTAGGAAACGTTCTAGGAACATTATTCCGCTAATCTTGGGTGAGACCCTTCATGGTCTTGATGAGCTGCATAGGGTGGCGTCATGACTCAAGGGAGTCCCCTCTGTTGACTATTTGGCTTAGGGAGCATCTCAAGTTGATAGGTCCCCGTTGGAATATTCTCCTTTTACATATCATACGCGAAAGTTGTTGATCAAAGATCTTTCGGCGGATGAATGGGCTGAGTTGATTGCGAAGACCGAAGCGCCGATATTCTCTGGTGTCCACCTTATTGGAGGTTGAACAAGTATGTTGCCAATACCAAGGGTTTTGACGGGGTTGTTCTTAGGGTTTGCGAGATTCCTCCTTTTACTTTCCCAGCGGGTGCTCAGTCGGTTTGGTCGGCGGGACACTTATCTTTTCGAAGGAGCTTCTCGTGAAGTGTCTTATATTGGTGTAGAGTTTGCGCGTGCTAGCTCAAGCATGGGGTGAAGGAACAAATCGGGACCGTTGGTCGAACCTTCGGACTTTTAATGCAAGCATCTTCTGTCGACAAATATTTGGATTGGTTCCTCCATACCGGTCATCCTAGTGCGAGAGAAGATTGATGATTTGCGGCTTACTTGCTAAGAGATTCTTTTGTAGCTAGCGGTATCTTGCGAAGGAGCGAGGCTCGGTCGATCCTGCTAATGTGCGAACCGATCCAACTCGGGATTTTCTTGATGGGGATTGGTACGAGAGGTGAGGCAAGGGAATGCACGGAAAGACGCAAGCTTTGGATAGGCCTCATGTCTTCAAGAGATTGTCGGAATCTGTCTTTGATCGTCTCGACTCTATTTTTGACCGTCTCGAGGATGTTACGCTTTGAGAGGCTCAAAGCGCAAGGAGGATCACGACGACGGTGGAGACCATGTCCGCCGGCCAACCAAGTCAATGAAAGGCTAGATCTTTAGGAGTACCAAGAGATTGCTTTGATAGATCAATTGTTTCTGCTTTATTAGTATTATTTTTTTTCAAGTTTGTTAGCTTAGCAAATTAGTCGTTGTGGTTAGGATTTCCCTATTGTCATTAATGAAACGCATTCGATTAATAAAAGGGACAACTTTGATTTATTTATTTGATTAGACCGAACCCGAAGGCTGCCTACGTTCCTCTTTTACAGCAATTAAACAAGAGGCTCAGGTCCAACGTAGTTCATTTTTGAGAAAAGGACAAAATATGGCTCCGGGCCGTGGGGGTAATCTCGCGCGAGATAAGGCCCCCCTTTCTTTTTTTTTTTTTTTTTTTTTTTCATGCACACCCTTTCTTTTTCCTAGACCGCCCATTCGGGTTTTCAATCCAGCGGGCTTCTTTTCTTGTGCTAGCTCTAATTTTTTTTTTGCCTAAGTTGTCCTTTCCGGGATTTTCAACCTAGCGAGCGATTTGTTCTTAGGGGGCCAAGTCACGCGAAGTACTTCTTGAGCTTGTCCATGTTGACCGGCTTCGGTAGTTGATCTCCGTCTAAGTCTACCGGTGAAGGGCTCCCCCGAGAGAATATCTTCTTCACAATGTAGGGTCTATCCACCTTGGTCCCCACTTGCCTAACGGGTTGAAAGGTCGGGACGATGCTCACGCGAGCAACAGTCGCCTACTCGATGTTCCTTGTCTTGACCTTTTTGTTGAAAGCTCTTGCCATTCTTCTTTGGTAAGCTTGAGTGTGTTCGGCTGCTTTCAACCTTCTTTCGTCCAACAGGGCTAGCTCTTCGTATCTGCTTTCTAGCCAGTCGACTTCATTCACTTGGTTTTCTAGGAGAACTCTTAGTGATGGTATTTCCAATTCTATCGGTAAGAAAGCCTCCATCCCGAATGTGAGGGCGTAGGGAGTTTCTCCTGTAGGCATTCGGGTGAAGTGCGGTACCCCATAGTGCGAATGGTAGCTTGTCGGGCAGTCTTTTCCAGTGGCTTGCCATTTTTCGATGATAGTCTCGATTGTTTTGTTCGCGGCTTCAACTGCTCCGTTTGTTTGAGGCCTATAAGGAGATGACTTGTGTCTCGTGATTTTGTACTCGGTCAGTAGGCGATCGATTTCCTTCTCGAAGTGTGACCCATTATCGGATATCATCTCTTATGGAACCCCATATCGGCGAGATGATGTTGTGCTTGATGAATTACGCAACCTTTCGGCATTCGAACTTTGTAGGAGGCGGCCTCGACCCATTTAGTGAAATAGTCGATGGCTACTAGGGCCAACAGTGTCCGTTGGCTCCGCGGGTGTGATATTTCCAATCACGTCTATCCCCCATGTAGAGAACGGCCAAGGTGAAGTCATTATGTACAGCAAGGAAGGCGGTGCATGCTGAAGATTGGCGTGTATCTGACACTTGTGGCACTTCTTGACCATTTTGGTACAGTCGGCTTCCATGGTCATCCAAAAGTACCCTTGTCTGATGATCTTTTTGGCGAGTATGTTTCCGCTCATGCGGGTTCCACATATGCCTTGATGAACATGGTCCATTATTTCCTGGGCCTCTTCCTCGGTGGCGCAAAGGAGGTTTCCTTGGGAATGTTTCTTGAATAGACGGCCAGCAGTGATGACGTAATTGGCAGCCAACCTTTTAAGGGCGACCTGAGTCTTCGTGTCTGTCTCGAAGCGGTATGGTTCCATCTAGGATGAAATACCAAATGTCGTGGTACCATGGTTTCCCTTCGGAGTTTTCAACAGCGGCACCTTTGGATAACCATTTGTCTTTACAGTCGTGAAGATCTATAACGGCGCAGTATGCAGGAGTTGCACGCCGTGTTATTTTGAAGGGTTTAACTGCTTTTCCTTTAGGGATTTCGACCAAAGAAGCAAGTGTGGCTAATGCGTCCGCAAACCGATTTTTGTCTGCAGGGAGATAGTGGAATGAGACATCCTGAAATTGTTGCGCCAATTCTTGGAGGTGGGCACTTTGTATCTTTGAAGGGTTGGATCTTGGACCCTCCACTTCTTCAATGTCGATTGATGATCAATTGGGAATCCCCGAATACCTCGAGTTCAGTCACGTTGCGTTCTAGGGCTGCCTCAAGCCCCGCTATGCAAGCCTCGCATTCTGCGGTATTGTTGGTGGCGTCAAAGTCAAGACGTACTGCTAGTGGAATGTAGATGTCGTTAGGGTCTACCAATAACATTCCGATGCCAAACCCTCTTTTGTTAGCTGCGGCATCGAAAAATAATTGCCACTTATTTTCTTCTATGCTTAGGATGTCCTCATCAGGGAATCGCGGGTCTTCCCCCTTCACTTCGTCGCAAGGAAATTCGGCCAACTGATCTGCGAATACACTCCCTCTGACGGATTTCTGAGTGACGTAAGTGATATCATACCCCGCGAGCATGAAGTACCATTTGGCTAGTCTCGAAGACAAATTTGATTTGTCTAGGATATATTTCAGTGGATCCATCTTTGCGATGAGACGGACTGGAAAGGCTTCCATATAGTGCTTTAGCCTTTGTGATACCCAGACGAGAGCAGCGCATGACTTGTCGAGTGGAGAGTAGTTGATTTCACTGCCTTGGAATCTGCGGCTGACTAAGTAGATGGCATTTTCTGTGTGTGAAGCTGGCTGTTCTTGAGCAAGCATAGCCCCTAATGCGTTGTCTGTGATTGTGAGGTATAACTTCAAGGGCTTCTCCTTGTGTGGTGGAACCAGGATGGGTGGGGAAGTCAAGTAGTGTAACAACCCTAAAAATTTTATACTCTTTATTTATTTAAAATATGATTTCCCTTAATTAATTAGGGTAGTTATTTAAATTAATTATTTGGATTAGAAAATTTTAAACCCAATTAAATACCTCTATTAAACCTAGGATTAAGCGTGGGGAGTAACTGATGGCATTTAGGAGCCTCTTCAATGGGTTTAATGGCATTTAGGAGCCTCTTAAATTGGTTTAATGGCAAGGAGGGAATGAAGGAGCCGCTTGGGGTTATAAAAAGAAAGAGAGGGTCATGGCAGTTTATTCTTAACGCTAAGTAAGAATTGAGAGAGAAGAAAGCGGCATAGTCAATTGCCGAGAGAGAGAGAGAGAGACGGCAAGAGAGAGCAGGAGAGAGGAGCGGCTGAGGCAATGGAAATAGAGAAGAGCAGGAGGCGGCACATAGAGAACTCGGCAGTTGCGACAATTGAGAGAGAAAAGAATTGAGGCCGCATACCTTTGCTGGAGTAGGTATGATTCTATATTGTCCTTGGGTTATTATTTAATTGGATATTAATATTGTTTAAGAGTAATTGGGTATCATTACCTTGGAATATGAGTGAAAGAAAGATTATGCTTGATGAGAGAAAGAAACATGGAATGATAAGGTACCTGTTCGTGTGGTATTCTGCTGCTGGGTGTGTGTGTCTGTGTGCGTGTGGGTGTACGAGGGTAAGTGTGTGTGTTTAGTGTGTGTTCTAGTGAGAGGAGGAGAAGTAAGAAAAGAAAAGAAAGAAAAGAAAGAAATGTCTGTAAGGAAAGAAAGAAAAGGAAATAGAAAATAAAGAAAAGAGAGAGAATTTCAGAACAGTCTTAAAGGTTTCTGGATTATACAAATCGATCCTTGAGTTTAAAAGTTAACGGTTTACATTAGAAAGTTAATGGAATCCAATAGAAACTTAACAGAAAAGGTTAGGAAGTGAAACCTAGAGTTAATTAGAAGGATCTAGTGCATTAATATAATATTGTACACTATCCTAAGACACATTTACATGATTGTAGATTCGCGCAAGAAGTAATTGCAAGGAAACGCAAGCGTTTAAGGTAAGGGATTACGTTCCTTAAGTATATTTGAGATTCATCCTTTAATGTAGGATTCCTCATAAATTGTTTCAAGCGTAGCTACTAATGGCCGGTAGCATTTGAACTCCGACGTTGATATAACGTCTTTTGATTATCTTACCCTTGATATATGTTGTTCAATGGGTATCCAAGTGAATTGAAATTGCTTTATGTATTCTTGTACCTGGAATATTATGGGAACTATAACTGTATCTAATTGAAACAGGTGCAGTTAGATTAGTCTGATTGAAAAGGACTAATTAAGATAGTATAGTTTGATTGAAAAGAACTTAGACTTTTAAATTGCTACTTGATGAAGTAGTTTGATTATCATGATATATCATAATAAGGGAGCACCCTGAAAAGGTGTAAGGTCTCTTATTCTCTTAACACCCTGAAAAGGTGTGACACCCTGAAAAGGTGTTTGAAACTATGGAATTGACGGACTTGTGATAGGGCCATGTTCTCTTTTAAATATGATAATTGTATTTTGAATGTGTACAGTTAAAATTATTGTTGATAGCCTTTCGTTGAAGTATAATTGATTGGTTTCGTTCTTTCGGTCATCTCTCCTTAGTACCCGGAGAGAATTCCGTATGAACTTGCTGAGCATTGTTCGCTCACCCCTTTTTTTCTAAATTTTTCTCCCAGGTAAGCGGTAGGAGAAGTTGATCGGTCGCAGGGATGGCGGCTGGAATTAGGGTTAGGGGTTAGCATTGATCATTTTGGACTTAGCGAGCTAGTGGGTTGTACTAGCCGTTAAGGTTTAAAGACCGTTATTTTTCGCATTTGAATTATGGTTAGATGTACTAGCCGTTAAGGTATTTTGATTTGGGAACTTTATTTATGAATGAAATTATGGTATTTATGAAAAGTTGGGTCGTTACAGTTGGTATCAAAGCAATGGCTTTAGGTCACATGGGAGACATTAGAAGTTAAGATTATTAGGAGAAATAGTAATTAACCACGATTGGGCTTACCTAGTACTTTGGGAAGTTAGCACTTTTGGAAAGTGGCTCTTTTAGGAAACCTTCTATAGTCGGAATCCTTCTATATTTGGGAAGTTACTATTTTAGGAACCTGCTATTTTGGGAACCTTCCAATTATGGGAACCTACTATTTGTGGAAACCTTCTATTCAGGAAATTTTCTAAGTTTGGAAACTTTCTTTATTAAGAAACTTGCTATTCTGAGGAACTTGCTATTTTTAGAAACTTGCTATTTGGAGAACTTACTATTTTGGGAAAGAACCTAGAATAAAATTCCCTTGAAAGTATAACAAGATTCTCCGAGTAATCTAGAGGACAACTCTTAGGTTTAAATGTGAATTGTTATTGATGAAAAGGCTTATAATAATCAAGTGAGAGAGCAAGCTTACCAATGGTATTTAAAGATTTGAAGGCGAATGTGCCAGTAGCTGAAGTGTTAAACGAAGGTAACTTAGTGAATGAGAATGCTATGGAAGAAGTAGCTGAGGAAATGATAGGGAGTGAAGCCGCTCCGATTTTGATTGATGATGAGAGTGAGAGTGAGCCGGAATCGAGCCAAGAGGTGGCAACCCCAGTTCGTAGGCCAAGAGGATCCATGAAGAAGGTGCAGATTCCGAGTGGAAGACCTAGGGGAAGACCTAGGAAGTTTGTAGCTCCATGAATGAGAAGTGGAGTATTATACTATTTTACTGTTATTTCTAGAAGTGATATAGATTTAGCAAGTTTTAGTTATGATAGAAAGAACTTGAGATATTTATGATTTACGTTTTGAAATTATGAAGTGAAAACTTTATTTTAGTCAAGTAAGTAATTTTCTTTGACTTATGTGTTTAATTATGCGAATTTTATGTTCCATAAGTGTTAAATATGTGTATTGACCTGGAACAATGGCCTAGTAACATGGCCCATGAATGAAAAGCAAAGTCTATTGAAATGACTTGTAGATATAATATGGCTTATTGAAATGGCCAAGTGTTGATTAATTGGCTTATTGAAACGGCCAATGAAGATGAAAATTAGCCTATTGAAACGGCCAAAAGTATGAAATTGTGAACATTGGTCTATTGAAACGACCTAAGGAAATGTATTGGTCTAATGAAGAGACCCATGAGTCTAGTTGAAATGACTTATGTAGAATAATGTTGGTCTATTGAAATGACTAGTAGGTCTAGTGAATTGACCTATAATGTACATGTTTAGTCTAATGAAACGACATATGAGAATGAATTAAGGGTCCGTTGAAATGACCTATGAAATTTTATGGTCTAATGAAATGACCAATAGTCTAGTGAAATGAATTGTGAGTGTGTATTCGGTCTAGTAAAGTGATTGATGGTCTAGTAAAAAGGACCGCTAGTATAATAGAAGCCTATTGAAACGGCCTATTCATGAGTATGAATTGGCGTGAGTGATAGAGTACTATATCATGACGCTAACGTGAAGATTATATTATCGTTCTTCGATAATGAGGAACAGAAGGCAAGAAAATTTGAAGCTGGTCTGAGTGATAAAATCAGATACAGAATCACTCCATTACTACTGCCAACATATGGGACAGTGTTGGAAAGAGCAAGAGTAATGGAGAAGGAAGCAAATAGTTATCACAGTAAGCGAGAAGAGAAAAGGAAAGTGTTAGAGAAGGAATCAAGTGGAACCAAGGGTTACACTAGAAGCTGGGACCGAGATGGGACCAGCAACAAAAGGAAAGCTACGGATAAGAACCGTGGAAAGAAGGTACTGCAAGCAAGTACCAGAATAAGAACTTCGATAACCGCAAGGATGGGAACAAAATTGATGCCCAAGGGCGAGGAACTACTGAGAAATATCAAGTGTGCGAGGGGAAGCACAAGACCGAGGAATGCTGGTATAAGGAAAAGAAATGTTTTAATTGTGACAAAATGGGACATTCGCAATGGAAGTGCCCGGAACCTAAGAAAGTTGGAAATACTCAAGGAGCCGAAACTGATAAGAACAATGGAGGAGGTCATGGAAGAGTGTTTACCATGACTGCCAGGGATGCGAGGGCCACCAATGATCTTGTGGCAGGTACGCTTCAAATTTATTCTCGTAGCGTTTATGCGTTGATAGACACTGGTGCTACACATTCTGTCATTAGCACTCGTCTAGCTAAGAAATTGAACTTGAAACCTAAGGCATTAGAAATACCTTTGGTAATAGATACTCCGACTAGAGAGTCAATCCCTATCTCATCTGGTTATAAGATGTGTCCTCTGGGAATAGGAGATAGAGAACTTGAGGTGGATCTTATTGAGTTAGAAATGAACGAATTTGACATGATCCTGGGAATGGATTGGTTAGCTGCTTACCATGCTAAAGTAGATTGCTTTAAGAAGGAGGTGCAATTCAAGTTACCATCTGGAGAAGAGTTTAGCTTCCAAGGATCGAAGCCGAGAAGTCGATCGGGTCTTATTTCGATAATAAAGGCTCGAAAAATGTTAAAGGGATGTGAAGGGTTCTTGGCCTATATTGGCGAGACGGACAAGAACGAAGTGAGTATAGAAGCTCTTTCGGTGGTCAGAGATTTCAAGGATGTTTTTCCAGAAGATTTGTCGGGAATACCACCAGAAAGGGAGGTGGAGTTTTCTATAGACTTAGTACCAGAAACCGCACCGATATCCAAAGCACCATATAGAATGGCGCCGGCTGAACTTAAAGAATTGAAGGAACAATTGCAGGAATTATTGGATAAAGGTCTGATTAGGCCAAGTGTTTCACCATGGGGTGCGCCAAAGTTGTTTGTGAAGAAGAAGGATGGATCGATGAGGATGTGTATCGACTATCGAGAACTGAATAAAGTGACGGTGAGAAATCAGTATCCGTTACCGAGGATTGATGATTTGTTTGACCAACTTCGGGGAGCGTGTTATTTCTCAAAGATAGATTTGAGATCGGGATATCACCAGTTGAGAGTGAAAAAGGAGGATGTTGCGAAGACGGCCTTTAGGACAAGGTACGGTCACTATGAGTTTTTGGTTATGCCGTTTGGATTGACGAACGCCCCAGCAGTATTTATGGAACTAATGAACAGGGTATTTCAGGAATTTTTGGATAAGTGTGTAATTGTATTTATAGATGATATTCTGGTTTATTCTAAGACCAAGGAAGAACATGAAGAGCATTTAAGGTTGGTACTGCAAATCTTAAGGGAACAGAAGTTGTATGCGAAATTTAAGAATTGTGAATTTTGGTTGGAGGAAGTAGCATTTTTAGGGCATGTGGTATCTAAAGATGGGATTGCAGTAGATTCGGCAAAGATAGAAGCTATAGTGAATTGGGAGAGACCAACTACTGTCAGCGAAATTAGAAGTTTCTTGGGGTTGGCAGGATACTATAGGAGATTTGTGGAAGGATTTTCGAAGTTATCAGGACCATTAACGAAGTTAACGCAGAAGGGAGCGAAGTTCGTTTGGTCGGAAGAATGTGAAAAGAATTTTCAAGAGCTGAAGAGGCGTTTGGTGTCCGCACCAGTTCTTACAGTACCATCAGGATCAGACGGATTTGTGATTTATAGTGATGCTTCGTTGAAAGGATTGGGTTGTGTATTAATGCAGAATGATAAGGTTATAGCCTATGCGTCAAGACAACTGAAGAACCATGAGAAGAATTATCCCATCCATGATTTGGAGTTAGCAGCCGTAGTTTTTGCATTGAAAATTTGGAGACATTATTTGTATGGGGTAAGTTGTCAGATTTATACGGATCATATGAGTCTTAAGTATATTTTCACTCAGAAAGAATTGAATATGAGGCAAAGGAGATGGCTAGAATTACTTAAAGATTATGATTGTACGATTTTGTATCACCCCGAAAAGGCCAATAAGGTGGCAGATGCTTTGAGTAGGAAGAACCGTGGAACACTAGCGGTGTTGATTTCTAAGGGGGTAAGTACGTGGAATAATATTGAAATTTCTGGGTTGGAGGTAACAGTTAGGGGATACTTGGCTCAGATGAGTGTTCAGCCTACACTTTTGGACCGAATCAAGGTATCACAAGGGACCGATGGTGAAGCTGAAAAGATACGTGAAAATATGGCTAAAGGGAAGGCAACAAATTTTCGTATGGGAGATGATGGAATTTTGAGGTACCAATCAAGAAATTTGGGTTATAGTGGACAGACTTACGAAGTCGACTCACTTTTTGGCAATTAAGGTGACAGACTCATTGGAGAAGTTAGCAAAGTTATATGTTGACTAGATTATAAGATTGCATGGGATACCTGTGTTGATAGTGTCCGACCAAGATGCAAGATTCACATCGAAGTTCTGGAAGAGTATACAGCAGGCATTAGGTACCGAACTAACTATGAGTACAGCATTTCATCCGCAGACGGATGGACAGTCGGAAAGAACTATTCAGACCCTGGAGGATATGCTAAGAGCCACATCATTGGACTGGCAAGGGACTTGGGATGAACACCTGACGTTAGTAGAATTCGCCTACAACAATAGTTGTCACGCAAGTATCGGTATGGCACCGTACGAAGCATTGTATGGACGGAAGTGTAGGTCACCTGCATGTTGGGATGAAGTGGGTGAGAGAAAATTGACGGGACCAGAGATTGTTCAGGTAACCGCATATAAAGTGCAACAGATCAGAAAATGGTTATTAACAGCACAGAGTCGACAGAAGTCGTATGTAGATCGCCGACAGCGAGATTTGGAATTTCAGTTGGGGGATTGCGTATTCTTGAAGATTTCGCCAACCAAGGGGGTCATGAGGTTTGGAATTCGCGGGAAGTTAAGCCCGAGGTATGTGGGACCATTCGAAATTTTGGAGCGAGTTGGGTTGGTAGCCTATAAGTTGGCCCTACCACCTATACTTGCAGGAGTACACAATGTGTTTCATGTCTCGATGTTGAGGAAGTACATCTCCGACCCGAGCCATGTGATTGAGTATAGACAGCTCAGATTTCGTGCCGATCTGAGTTATGATGAGCAACCTGTGAAAATTGTGGATCAGAAAGATCAGAATTTGAGAAGGCGGATAATTCCGTACGTGAAAGTGCAATGGAGCAACCACTCAGAAAGAGAAGTGATGTGGGAGCTCGAGAGCAAGATGCGAGAGTCGTATCCCACCCTGTTTTCGGAATGAGTGCGTTTGGTTTGGTGGACCAAACCCTTTTAAGGGGGTAAGAATGTAACAACCCTAAAAATTTTATACTCTTTATTTATTTAAAATATGATTTCCCTTAATTAATTAGGGTAGTTATTTAAATTAATTATTTGGATTAGAAAATTTTAAACCCAATTAAATACCTCTATTAAACCTAGGATTAAGCGTGGGGAGTAACTGATGGCATTTAGGAGCCTCTTCAATGGGTTTAATGGCATTTAGGAGCCTCTTAAATTGGTTTAATGGCAAGGAGGGAATGAAGGAGCCGCTTGGGGTTATAAAAAGAAAGAGAGGGTCATGGCAGTTTATTCTTAACGCTAAGTAAGAATTGAGAGAGAAGAAAGCGGCATAGTCAATTGCCGAGAGAGAGAGAGAGAGAGACGGCAAGAGAGAGAAGGAGAGAGGAGCGGCCGAGGCAAGGGAAATAGAGAAGAGCAGGAGGCGGCACATAGAGAACTCGGCAGTTGCGACAATTGAGAGAGAAAAGAATTGAGGCCGCATACCTTTGCTGGAGTAGGTATGATTCTATATTGTCCTTGGGTTATTATTTAATTGGATATTAATATTGTTTAAGAGTAATTGGGTATCATTACCTTGGAATATGAGTGAAAAAAAGATTATGCTTGATGAGAGAAAGAAACATGGAATGATAAGGTACCTGTTCGTGTGGTATTCTGCTGCTGGGTGTGTGTGTCTGTGTGCGTGTGGGTGTACGAGGGTAAGTGTGTGTGTTTAGTGTGTGTTCTAGTGAGAGGAGGAGAAGTAAGAAAAGAAAAGAAAGAAAAGAAAGAAATGTCTGTAAGGAAAGAAAGAAAAGGAAATAGAAAATAAAGAAAAGAGAGAGAATTTCAGAACAGTCTTAAAGGTTTCTGGATTATACAAATCAGTCCTTGAGTTTAAAAGTTAACAGTTTCTGTTAGAAAGTTAACGGAATCCAATAGAAACTTAACAGAAAAGGTTAGGAAGTGAAACCTAGAGTTAATTAGAAGGATCTAGTGCATTAATATAATATTGTACACTATCCTAAGACACATTTACATGATTGTAGATTCGCGCAAGAAGTAATTGCAAGGAAACGCAAGCGTTTAAGGTAAGGGATTACGTTCCTTAAGTATATTTGAGATTCATCCTTTAATGTAGGATTCCTCATAAATTGTTTCAAGCGTAGCTTCTAATGGCCGGTAGCATTTGAACTCCGATGTTGATATAACGTCTTTTGATTATCTTACCCTTGATATATGTTGTTCAATGGGTATCCAAGTGAATTGAAATTGCTTTATGTATTCTTGTACCTGGAATATTATGGGAACTATAACTGTATCTAATTGAAACAAGTGCAGTTAGATTAGTCTGATTGAAAAGGACTAATTAAGATAGTCTAGTTTTATTGAAAAGAACATAGACTTTTAAATTTCTACTTGATGAAGTAGTTTGATTATCATGATATATCATAATAAGGGAGCACCCTGAAAAGGTGTAAGGTCTCTTATTCTCTTAACACCCTGAAAAGGTGTGACACCCTGAAAAGGTGTTTGAAACTATGGAATTGACGGACTTGTGATAGGGCCATGTTCTCTTTTAAATATGATAATTGTATTTTGAATGTGTACAGTTAAAATTATTGTTGATAGCCTTTCATTGAAGTATAATTGATTGGTTTCGTTCTTTCGGTCATCTCTCCTTAGTACCCGGAGAGAATTCCGTATGAACTTGCTGAGCATTGTTCGCTCTCCCCTTTTTTTCTAAATTTTTCTCCCAGGTAAGCGATAGGAGAAGTTGATCGGTCGCAGGGATGGCGGCTGGAATTAGGGTTAGGGGTTAGCATTGATCATTTTGGACTTAGCGAGCTAGTGGGTTGTACTAGCCGTTAAGGTTTAAGGACCGTTATTTTTCGCATTTGAATTATGGTTAGATGTACTAGCCGTTAAGGTATTTTGATTTGGGAACTTTATTTATGAATGAAATTATGGTATTTATGAAAAGTTGGGTCGTTACAAGTAGTGCTTTACTTCCTCGAATGCTTCTTGACATTCTTCGGTCCACTCTTGAGGTGCGTTTTTCTTAAGCAGCTTAAAGATGGGGTCGCACATTGTAGTCAGTTGATTAATGAATCGACTGATATATTGGTGTCTGCCCATGAATCCCTTTACTTCTTTCTGTGTCCTGGGTGGAGGCATGTCTGTAATGGCCTTTATCTTGGCGGGATCTGCTTCTATGCCGCGTTCTGTGACCATGTATCCCAAGACTTTCCCTTTGACTACTCCGAATGAGCATTTGGCGGGGTTGAGTCTCATTTTGTCTTTGTCTCGATCGATTGAAGAATTTTGAGATCTACGAAGTGTTGGCCATCTGTCCCCTTCGAGTGGATAATCATGTCGTCCACATACACCTCTATTTCTTTATGGATCATGTCATGGAATAGTGTTGTGGCTTGCCCTTTGGTAGAGTAGCCCTGGCGTTCTTGAGACCAAACGGCATGGCCAGGTGTAGCGTAACGTTCCCAAGGTGTGGTGAATCTTTGTTTTGTGCTGGTCTTCTTACGCCATGAGGATTTGGTTATACCTGCGAACCCGTCGATGAATGAGCGAACCTCGTATCTTCTTGTGGCATCGACCAACATGTCTATGTTTGGTAGCGAGAAGTCATCTTTAGGGGATGCCTTGTTCAAGTCTCTGAAATCAACACGGACTCGTATTTTCCCGTTCGACTTGGCTACTTGCACCGTGTTTGCTAACCATTCCGGATATTCAATCACTTTGATGAACCCTACATTCAAGAGTTTCATGATTTCCTCTTTCACTTGCATTGACCATTCGGTTTGATTACGCGTAGTTTCGCTTGGCGGCTTGGCGTTGGGTAGCAGCGGTATCTTGTGTTCTACAGCGGACCGATTCAACCCAGGCATATCTCTGTAGGACCAAGCGAAGACGTCGACATATTCTCTCGAGGAGCTGCGTCAAGGTTTCTCTGTCTTCCCCTTGAAGAAGCTGCCGATCTTTGTTTCTCTGGGGTCTTCCGTTGTCCCAAGATTAAATGTTTGCATTTCCTCGTCGTCAACAGGGCCATTCTTTCCACAACGACCTACTTGCTAGGCTAATTCTTTTAAGATTTGTTCGTTTTCTTGATCTATCTCATCGTATGATTCATTATTAACGTGTTCGTTATATTGATTATTATTAGTTAATTCATCATTTACGATGTTAGCAATCTCAGTGGTACTCGGAAAGATCAAAGTTTTCATTAAGGAAGTAAGGGAATACATGTTAGGCCACCGCCTCGATTTCCTCTTGAGTGAGTTCATCGGAGGTGGAGCCTCGCTTCTAATGTAAAAGTTGTAGGGCCTATCTTCTGCGCGAGGGTGGGGAGTGCAACCAAGCTCTTTGATCATGAAGTCTTCATCAACAATCGGTCCCCGGTGACGTGCCGCTTAGAATTGGCTCATCACATTTCGTATTAGTCTTGTGTAGTCGGTAGTTGGAGCGTCCCCTTGGATATTGCATGGATCCGCTGTCTTCTAACCGGCACGAGTCTTGGAACTGCCGCAAAGATGTCTTCTCCCAACACAAAGTTCCATTCGCTTGTCATTTCTCGCCTTCGTGCCCCACAAATCATTAGGGATCGGTGGGACGGATTCTCATTTCATCTCGGAGAAGCATCGCAGCCGCTAAAGATTTCAAAGCCCGGTTGGCGCTTTCCTTTATCATCGATCCATGGTTACGAAAAGATAAAGTAGGGAATACTTTCCCCTTCTCGAACAAAGTAGCCATTGAGTGTCTTTCGATATGGTTTGGAGGTTGCAATCCTTGGACTTTGGGTCATTGTAGCCGTTGTACGAGGTTCATTCCCACTTGATTTGAGTGAAGCCCCACTCTTCTATGTCATCTTCATCGTGGATGGAGATGTCGTATCCTAGTCCATGCTTTGTGTGAGGCAGGGGGACCGGTGGTGGTTCCGTTATTCCTTGTAAGTGCTTTCCAAGCCCCAATCCAGGAAAGTACCCTTTTGCTAGCGTCATTCTCCGCACAGAAGGCTTCCGGAAAACCTAAGTGCCTTTGAGTAGTCATTCTCGTTGTAAGTGTCTATGACATTCACAAGGCTTTCTCTCTCAATCTAAAACCACTTAACAGAAATCGAAGTGCTATGTTGTACTTCGAGGATAGGACTAGCAGTGACCATCTCTCCGTGTATGGTGACTATCGTGTTGTTGTGTCTGAACTTGATGCATTGGTGCAGGGAGGAGGGCACACCCCCTATGTTGTGTAGCCAAGGGCGACTAAGCAGCAAGTTGAAGGATGCCGGGATGTTGATGACTTGAAATTCGATGTTCATAGTGACTTGCCCCATTTCTACAGGTATCACAACTGATCCCAGAGCGGTTCTAGCAGTACAATCGTACCCCCTTACAGTATGCCCGGATGGCTTGAGGTCTTTATGGGTGAGGCCTAATGATGATAAGGCTTTCTTCGGGAGGACATTGATTGCAGAACCATTGTCGACCAAAATGCATGGCATTCGGTACCCATTCACCTTAGCAGTTATGTAAAGGGCCTCATGATGATTGTTCCCATAGGATGGGAGGTCCAAGTCAGTGAAAGTGATGACGTTGCCAAACTGCACTTGGCCAATCATTTGAGTGAGCTCTTCGGGTGTTGCTTCTGAGGAAATGGTCATTTGAGCCAATGCCCTTTTCAACATCTCACGGTGCTTGTGAGATGCTCCTATGAGATCCCAAACCGAGATATTTGCTTGTGTCTTTTTCGATTGAGTTAAGAGTGGGTCCTCCGGTTCACTTGGCGATGAGGCTTTAGCTTGTTTTGGAAGATTTTCATCCCTTGGGTCTTTGTTGGTGATCACACGACCAGGATCGTGTGAGTAGGTTGACTGCTTTTAGACCCTTTTCCCTTTTGTTCTAAGATTTCCTCCCAAGACATCATATAACGAAAGAAGATTCATTAAATTCAAGAGGGCTCTCGTCCACAATTGTGGCTAGACGAGTAGGGTCCTCGAAGCTACTTTCTATCTCTATTAGATTGACCTCATTGTTTGGCAAAGGATTAGTAACAACATTTGGTAACCCTATCTCTTTATCGTCAAACAAATCTTGGATGACGTCTTTCAAGTGGAAGCAGGAGTTGGTGTCGTGACCGCTGAAGTTGTGGTACTTGCGTAAGAGATGATGGGCATGGTTGGCGGGGAAGATCTTTCTTTGGAGGTGCGCCTTCTCTTGGTTTGATTTTCCGTTCTTGACAAGCACTTCGAAGAGTTCTTCTTGGGTGATTCCTTCAAGCTTGTCATAATGTCTATCTTTCTTCTTCTTTTGTGGTGGGGGTATCGCGGAGTATTTACCATTTCCAGGATGATTGAAGACAATGGCATTGACAGACGTATCCTTAGGATTGGAGGAGGAAGAAGAGCTCTTGTTGTAACGGAATCCACTTTCTTTCTTGGCTTCCCTTTTACGTTTAATGAGGTCATCTAACCGTATGCCCGACTTGTGGAGTTCGGCGAAGCTAGGAAAGTAGTTGCCGGCTAGCTTGTCTTGATATTCCTCTCTAAGGCACTGTATGAGGATATGAATTTGTTCGTCTAGGCTGGGCCTATCAACGATTTCGGTTAGCTTGGTTCTCCACCTTTTAACAAAATATGTGAAGGACTCGTTTGGAAGCTGCTTGGTTTGCTCAAGATCCCTTCAAGTGGTGCGATAAGTGGAGTTGTCCTCATATTGTTTTTGGAAAGTACAACTAGCGAGTGGCCAGTCTAGTCTTGTTGAGAGTGGGAGGGTCATATACCAATCTCTAGCAGCACCATCGAGAGTTTGTGGAAAGCATTGGGCTAACAGGTTGTCATCAACACCCATAGGTAGCATGGCCCAAGAGTAGGTCTCCAAATGTGATTTGGGACAGGTGGCACCATTGAATTTTGCAATGTCGGGTGTTTTGTACTTTCTAGGAAGCTTTGACATGGACTGGCGAAGAGTATCGTAATCGATAGAGAGCGTGGCTCCCTTACTCACATCGAGGGATGCAAGTTTCTTTTCTAGCATGGCCATGGTGAGGGGTTCATTCTTGCTTTCCCCCTTGCCTTCTTTCTTGGATGCGTGACTTTCATTGTCGGATGAGGAAGATGACGAGCTAGACTCGTGCTTCTTTTTCTTGTTTTTGCTTTTGCGGCGACCCTTGGCCCTTTTAGTGTATGACTCCTCTTCTCCGGAGGAAGAGTCATTTTTCTTCTTCTTTTCTTTGTTGGCTAGTGAAGCCCTAAGCTCTTGAATTTCTTCCACGAGAGTGTGGATTTGGGAAGCTTGCACTTCTAGGCGATCATTGGCTTCTTCCAGAAGTTTGTGGTTGTTTTCGGACAGGGTCTCATTTCCCGGAATGTTGTCGATGTCGGACATTGTGTTGGGAGTCTTGGAGTTGAGTAGCTTCGGAAGCGACGGAAGAGATGGAGATATCAGGATCTAGCCTCAACGAGTCGGAAGCAGGATTAAATGGCTCAGGCTCAAATTCAGCAAACAGAAGTATTATCCCGTGCGAGATAAGTAATCCCGCGCGAGATAATCACACGGAAAGTCGATTTTTATTTAGCCCTAATTTTTGGTCGGAACGGAAAGTCCATTTTAAGGGGTTTCTAAGGCCTTTATCAGAACCTAACGACTAAGCAATCAATCTGATTTTTGTAAAACAAAGCCATGTAAGATTGTTTTTTTTTTTTTTGAAGGATTATATGCACATTTTTCTTGAAGGGACATCCGAAAGGGACTTTTTCCGAAGGGACTTTTTCCGAAGGGACTTTTTCCAAATCCTCTCTTATTGTCAATTTTACATGGCTTTGTTTTGATCAAAAACAAGAAAAGATCACCGAGTCAAAACCGACCGGTCACGGAGTGATCCTAAAAAGTCAATCTACATGAGAATGTGGCGATGCAGGGCTGGAAGGCTAGGCTCCCCGCGATATGACAATCTAAGTGGATTGAATACGCGGAGTGGGATTGTCCAACTTCGGAGAGACCGGCGACTAGGTGGTTACCGTCATCCGTCCTTAGTGTGGGTCCCGGGTTTATAGAGGGTATGCGGTGCAATGACAGGTTATAGTATGATGTGCGCGTGTGTGATAGTCAATCTATGTGATAGAGTAAAATAGAATGTTTTATTTTTTTGAAAGTCAAAAGAGAAAACAGAGATAGTGGCCGCACCAAGTGGTTGCCTACGTTTCTCCCAATCTAGGAAGACTCGAGCCGTCGTAGTTCCACATAAAGAGAGATAAAAGAGAGATAAATAATTTAATTTACAACTCCCGAATCCCCAATGGACCGGACTTTAATTAAATAAAACCCAATCACACGCGGTTCATAAATAATAATCAATTATTTAAGGAAAATAAAGGTCCAAGTTCTACACCTTAAGGGAGGCCTTAAGATGCGGGAACTCTGCAGATAATGAATGCAGGATCCCCCTTGCATGTTCGGCTCTCGTCTTGAATTACGAGCGAAACAGGAGAAACCAAAAAACAACCAGATTGGAAGCCCTATCTCGCGCGAGATAATGATATCTCGTGCGAGATATCTCCCATCCGAGAAACGAGAAAAAATTCGAATTTTACAAAATAGATTGAAAAACCTCTCTTTTGATTTTGACGCAAGTTTAAGCCTCTTAATTTTCAGTCCCCAGCGGAGTCGCCACTGTAGCGTTGTGAGAAAGAAATTATGGTTCTTTTTATTTTTATGAGTCGCCACCTATATTATTTGATTGGAAACATAGAAAAACCATTTGAGAGATTTGAGTTCGGGGCTTAGGTTATGAAATGGGTAGGTTTAGAAGGCATCCATTTCACCCAATCCGGAGATCGGTCTTGCTAAAGAAAAGAGAGGTTTTTCAAAAGAAGAAATAAAAAAACGAATTCAAATACTACAAATAAAGGTCCATTTGACGAGGTCAAACGGAATGTAGGATCGATTGCTTCGAGACCGTCTCCATGATTTGGAGAGGCTCTAGGCCGATCCTAGATTCTATGGACTTATACCACTCTAACAATCAATTAGAAGGAAGATTAGGAATTACCTTGCGTGAGGTGATTTGGGCAGAGTTTCGACTCAATATGAGAGTCGACCCTTCACACGGACAGAGCTTCGCCTTGGTCCTTGGTTTGGAGATTGATGCTTGTTTATCAACAAGGTTGACAAACAAACTATGAGGTGAGTTTTAGGGTGATTTTGAAGGATTCTTTCAGGGAAAGAAAACGACAAAATGTGTGTGTTGTGTAAATTCGCGGTCCGGGACCTTCGACCTCTTGAGCCTTGGAAGTCACCAAGTATTTATAGAGGTTGGATATGAAGAAGTGGAGAGTTAAAACCCTATCAGATGATTCTAGACCTCCTCTCCCATTGGTTGGCCGGAGAGATAAAGTTTTATCCCGGAAAGAGGTTGAAATCGACGAGGAAGCGTAGATGCGTCTGCGAATCTGCGAGAGGAGATATCTCGCGCGAGACACGCCATCTCGCGGCGAGATATTGCTCCTGTGGACAGTTTTGTCCTTTCCTCGTTATCTCGTATGCAGTTTAGTCCCAAACTAACGGTAGTTAGTCAAAACATTAACGAAACATGACGAAATGGTGGATTTTTACTTTTTGACTCAAAGCGAGACTTAGAGTGGTATAAGTATGATCCGATGTGTTCAGAATGGGGTGTCTACAACTCCCAAAGAAAAAAGTCAAACCCTCGGGGTGACTCCCCATCAAAACAGTCAAGTTCGCAGGTGACTCCCAAAGAAAAAAGTCAAACCCTCGGGGGACTCCCCATCAAAACAGTCAAGATCGCGGGTGACACTCAAAGAAAAAAGTCAAACCCTCGGGGTGACTCCCCATCAAAACAGTCAAGTTCGCGGGTGACTCCCAAAGAAAAAAGTCAAATCATCGGGGTGACTCCCCATCAAAACAGTCAAATTCGCGGGTGACTCCCAAAGGAAAAGGTCAAACCCTCGGGGTGACTCACCATCAAAACAGTCAAATTCGCGGGTGACTCCCAAAGGAAAAAGTCAAACCCTCGGGGTGACTCCCCATCGAAAAAGTCAAATTCGCGGGTGACTTCCCAAAGGAAAAAGTCAAAATCATCGGGGTGACTCCCCTTGGAACAGTCAATCTCGGGTACAAACGCCCATCTCCGGGGTGACTCCCCTTGGAACAGTCACTTTCGGGTACAAAGCCCGTGGCCTTTCATTGGCACCCCATCTTCGACGAACTACGATTCGGCTTGATTCCCCCACGGGATACGTAGGAATCCTTTTCATAAAAGGTCCAGCCGCATGACCATCATGGTCGATCTCCCCCGGGACGCAAACGTCCATCTTTGTCTGAACTACGATTTGGCTTGATTCCCCCACGGGATACGTAGGAATCCTTTCCACAGAAGGTCCAGCCACTTGACCATCTTGGTCATCTCTTTCCCCGCCGTTCGTGTCCGGCTCGGGATTCTCATTGTGTCGACGACCCCACTTCCCGTGGAAGTGACGTCGCCGAGGGGCTCTGTGAGTACCCCGACCCGAACTCATGTTTTGGGTCCACTTTAATTGATCTTTGGGCTCATGTAATTGCTAAAGAAGCAAATTGAGTCCAATTATCCCACAGCCCATTCAACCCATTGGGCCTGCCATCCATTCGGCCCAAGTATGCCAAAATGATGTACGCTGTCGTCCGACATAGGACGACACTAAGGTGGTTTAACTGCCTCTGTCGGACGACATAAGTCTTCCCATCAGCCTGCCTATAAATACAAGGCATGGCTGATCATTTTAAGGGGATTTTGGAGAGTATTGGGAGGATATCAGTATAATAGGGGAAACTCTGCACAAATAGAGTCTCTCTCTCTCTCTCATACACATACAATCACCTCCCTCCTCACACACACACATACACCAAGGCCAAGATCCAAAGAAACCCTCCTTGTTGGTGTGTTGAAGGGGTAGACACCATACTATTGGTGATCTTACCTTGTTTACTACAATAGGTAGCCACTAAACCCTTTTCTCTCTTTAAATAACTCTTCCATACACTCATATTACCTTGCATGCTTACTTGCTTTAATATTATGTAAGATATTGGGGGGGGGGGGGTTTTGCATGATAAAGGTGGTGGAGAAGTGGATCTTCAATATTCACTTCTCCCCCACCTTAGATCTGGACATTTGGTGACACTAGCATCAATAAAGTTTAGATCTTTGCTTATTTCCTTTGAGTTAGGAGGTGATGGCTACATAAAAGTGGCCATAAACATGTGATTCATCACATTTGGCCACTAAAGCCATGTGATCCTCCCATAATACTCACATAATAGTACTATATTACTGCTTATAGTTAATAAAATTACTTGGTTTGCTTTGAGAACAAAGGGGAAAGCAAATAGACTGGAGGGCACTGAAATAGGCCACTCTTGTCGGATGACACAGGACTCTCTGGAGATCCTGTGTCATACGACATAGAGCTCCCAGAAGGCTATAAAGTCTTTCTTGGACTTCAGATCTGTCAGATTTAATTCCCTTTCATAACTCAAAGCTTACCTAAGTATTTTGAGGCTCATAAGCCACTATTTGGATGTGCCTAAGGTCTGTTTGGGTGCGATTTATTTGATGGAGGCGGTTTGCCATATGACATAGACGACTTCGGATGTTCTATGTCATATGACATCCGTATCATTAAAAGTCAATCATGACTTTACTAACTCCTATCAACCCTCAAACTGAACTTAGACCACCAAATAGTGTCTTCAATGGGTGAAATAATGTTATTCCAGTTCCAGAATAGCTTGGTCATTGTAAAAGACAATCTGACCGTGAGGCATTATGTCGTCCGACATCCCCTTCCTGGGAAGTCCTGTGTCGGACGACATCAGAGCTTCCTGAGCAGATTGTCTTAGCTTTTTGCCTTGTTATGAAAATCATTTTTTGAAAAGGGTGTGGCCCCCATCATGGCTCACAAGTTGTATTCAGTCCTTACATCATCAATAAAATGCCAAATTTGCACGCCTTACTTGTTGACACATATCGCACACACACTTTGAATGTCTATAATTGTCCAACGTTGATTGAAAGTCTCGAAAGAGCCGTGTTGGGTGAACTCTCTAGTTCTTCCCAAACACGTAACCAGACTCCCGAACCCAAAATTCTCTTAAAAATAGGTTTTTCAATGTTTTCCTTTAAAAAGGGCGTGGCGACTCCAAAAAAAACTGAAATTTTCAAAAAAAAAACATTATTTTTGATATAATTTTCGGGTGAGCGTTCATTCAACACTCTAGTAATTGCATCGAGGAAGCTACGTGCCTACTTTTTTGCACATCCCATCACTGTATATACAAATGAACCCTTGAAGAAAATCCTACACAAGTTGGATAGCTCCGGACGTCTCCTCAATTGGTCTATCGCTCTCACAGAGTTTGATATTACATACCAACCAAGGAAGACTCTCCTAGCTCAGCCTCTGGTTAATTTCATGGTCAAAACTGCCTTCATGGGTGAACATGTTCCACCTCCCATAAGCGTAACACGCCAGAGGAAGAATGATCAACCATCGAGCTCTCATCCAACTGTTGGGTCTTATACACTGATGGCTCAGCCATAGAGGAGAGAAGCGGAGCTGGAATTGTGCTAGCAAGTCCTGAGGGAGAGCACACCATCCAAGACATCATCAGGTTCAAATTCCCTACCTCCAATAACCAGGCCGAGTACGAAGCTCTAATATTTGACATCAAGTTGGCCTACTTTTATGGAGCAACCAAAGTTGTTGCTTTCTGCGACTCCTAGCTCATTGTCAAGCAAGTGAAGGGAGAGTATAACGCACAAAATCCTATACTGACTAAGTATAGGGACCTAGTCCTAGACATGACAAAGAAGCTGGAATTCATCGAAATCAGTCAGATAGGCAGGGAGGTCAATCAAATAGCAGATGTTATCTCTAAATTAGCAACTATAGATGTGTCTGAGTCCAACTCTAAACCATACGTAGCCTTTGCTGAAGAAACCGCTTATGAGAGGTTACAAATCATGCTCCAAGATGGAGAGGAGAGATGTTGGATAGATGATTACATGGACTACATCGAGAAGAACCAACTCCCATAAGATGAAGCACATGCTAAGCTTGTCAAGAAAAAATCAGTGAGATATACTATGATGAACGGAGTCCTCTACAGAAGATCATTCACTAAGCCCCTGCTGAGGTGTGTCTATCCTAAGGAAATTGAGAATCTCTTGGCTGAAGTCCATGAAGGCGTTTTTGGCGAACACCCGGGGGCCAGAACCTTAGCTGACAAAATCATCACGTTAGGTTACTATTGGCCAAAACTGAGGGAGGACGCGCAAGCCTATGTAAAAAAAAGTGACAAGTGCCAAAGATACTCTGACATTCCTAGACTCCCAGCAGTCGAGCAAACTCTTATAATACCTACGTGGCCATTTGATATGTGGGGGATCGACATCATCAGACCCTTCCCTCCCGCCCGAGGTAGTTGCAAATATGTGATCGTAGCAGTCGACTACTTTTCAAAATCGATTAAAGCAAAGACCTTGGCCAAGATAACTGAGGAAAACGCAATCAACTTTGTCCATGACCACATCTGGTGTCACTTTGGAGTCCCACACACTATCATTTCGGATCATGGTCTCCAATTCTCGATGGCATTTACAGCTGAGCTGAACAGAGTCGGAGTTCGGCACATCAAGTCATCAGTAAGCAAACCCCAAGGCAACGGACAAGCTGAGGCAGCCAACAAATTGGTACTTACAGCCCTTACTAAGAACCTGGAAGGAAGTGATGGTAGATGGTTGGACGAACTACCCTTAGCCTTATGGGCTATTCGCATAACCACCCGGGGGCTAACCAGGGAAACCCCATTCGCATTAACCTTTGGTTCTGAGGCTATGGCACCGGCTGAAATGGCTATCCCTACTATAAGAAATTCTAACTACGATGAGCAAGTCAATAAGGTCAATAGGTTCCTAGACCTAGAGCTAGTTGATGAAAAAAGACTAGCTGCTCAGTTGAGAATGATGAATTACAAACAAAGAACCTGAAATTGTCTATGACTTAGCAAAAGTGAGACGAAACTCACAAGTGTCTTCCTTAGTGTCGGCAACACTAACAACAACACACACCAATTCGAAAACAACAAATAATAGAAATAAATCAAATTTGCAGCAGAAGAATAAATAACAATACACAAGAATTATATTTTTATCAAGTTATATAAATATATAACTTGATGGGTGCCAGGAGGGCAAGACCTTTCTATATATAATGAATTCAATACAAGGTCGAATAAGTTCCCTTAATGATAAATAATCATTAACTTAAGGAACAATAAATATAGAACTCTCTCTGAATATTAACACTCAAAACCTCACGAAAATACAAAAATATATGTGAAACTCTTGAGTGTTGGACAAAGTGTTGCCAACACTGAATGGCGACACTTGAAGAGCAGAATTCTTTCTTGTGCAGATTTGTGTCTTCTAAATTAGATGATCACTTAAGCTGATTGACTGCACTATATATAGGCCTCCAAAACTTGGAGCCTACTCAAAATGATCATATAAACAGCCTTGAAGTTGTTCCTCCAAAATAGCACCTATTCGCCTCATTTATAGAAGACTTGGTCTTCATAGCTTCTCTTTCTTGTACACCTCTGCTGTAGATAACTTGTACTCTATCCTAATCTCCCCCTGAATAGCTAACCAATAGCTCTATTCCTTGGTCACCAATTTTACATATAAACATGTGTTTATATGTAACCTTTCTTCATCTCCTTCAAAGTTCACGCCTGGGCATCTTCTGTTGACCTATTCAAGCTCACAAATAGCAGACTAACAACTGATATATAAACATTAATTTACACATTATTATTTATGAAAAATACAATAACTATTCTGGTGTTGCCAAATCCAAATGGCAACACCTGTGGCAACACTGGTGGCAACACAAAGAATGACACACATGGCAACACATGTTCTAACATTTACAATCTCCCCCTTAGTTACTGATTTCTTCACAAAATACCAACTTGATGTTCCTTCAAAAATAGTTAGTCATACTTAACCAAAAATAAAAAAAATGCCACATCCTCATTAGTGACAACATCAACCTTCAAGCAATGTTGAAATTTTTTCCAACCAAAGTTTCATACTCACAAGAGTGGCAACATCAACCTTCAGGCAAATATGTCAAATAATTTCGAATATATCTCCCCCCTTAATTAAGAAATTAATAACTAAACAAAAATTATTAATAACTTCAAACAACCACCCAAATGTTTAGCAAAAACAACAATCTAAGTTTGAAGAAAATTCCAGCCGAAACAAAGAAAAAAAAATTAAAATTGTTTAAACACCACAAACCAATTTAAAACAAATAAAATTGTTTTTGAAACCAACCACCAAATCAAACATAACCTTTCAACCTTCTGCATTACTAGCTTCTTCTTCACCTCCCTCAGCTGCATTCGTGCCACTAGGTCCAGCTCCATCAGCTCCATCACGCCTTGGTCTTGATTGATCTCCCCCTATTTTGGAAGAAATCAATTCCACCATTTTCATCATGTCTGACCTCTTATCCAACCACCCCTTCATAACCGAGTCGATATGCTTCACCTGCCTATTTAAAAATTCTGTACCATAGCAACATCTATCACGGCAGGAGCAGTGTTGCCTGGAGTGTTGCCAATCTCAGGGGAAACACTTGGGGCAACAGTGGTAGCAGGGGCAGCAGTTGGAGCAGCTGTTGTAACCAAAACCCAGGGAAAATATTTGTGCCTATCCCCTTCAGTAAAGTGCTTGCTAATTTTTATAGAAAACATGCTTTTCAGAGATGTTGTCCGCATTCCATGGTTTGAGCTTTTGGAATTGAAGGACATTATAAATGAGGGAAAGGAAAATATAGAAGGAGGTTTTCTTCTTTTTGGCCCATGCAGCAAGGTGAGAGAATACCAATCTTCCGAAATTAATTCTCTGTTTGTTACCCAATTTATATAACAAAGTTGCTTGCTCAAAAGTAACCGTGTTCTCATTTGCAGATGGTAACCAATTTATAATGCAAATCTTATGAAGAACACTAAACAGAGAAGAAATATGGGTTGCTTTGAAATGATCATTCCACACAGAAACTCTCCCTCCAGTCAGAAAGCTAGCTTGGGTATTAGGTTCGACATCCAAACACTCATCTTCGATACTAGAAAGGCCAAAAGATTTGTTGATGATAGAGGGATTAAAATCATAAATTTTACCCCTAATGAAAATCTTTCCATAATGAGGAGTGTTTCTATCGTCTATGTCCTCCCTTAGATGATCAAAAAAGTTCCTAACTACACTTTCGACATAAACTGAAATCTTAGTAACAATAGGCAAAAAATTTCTATCCTCCAGAAATTGGTACACCCCTAGACTTTTGAACTAAATCACATTGATGTTCCTTTCAATCAAAATCCTCTTATCCGAGTCGTGAACCCACTTATCTAAGTTGGATTCACAATAAAACTCATCGGATAGGAATGGCCGTTCATAATATCCAAATGATTCATAATCAGATTTTGACTCTTGAGAATGAGTAGGGGTTGTTACCTCAGGCCATGAGATGGGAGAATAAGATGGAGAGCTTGACTGTGGTTTGGACTTGGCTGCAGGTGTTATCTCAGGTGTTGCCATTGGATTGGCAACACTTGGGGCAACACTCTTCTGAACTTTCTGTCTTTTTGCCACCCTAAACTGAGCTTGTGCTAGGGTTTTTTCATCCTCAAGCCAGGTTTCCTCATCATCATCTGAAGTAGACGAAGGCTCCTTGGTTTCTTTGAAAATTGGATCTGAACCTTCCTCGGACGAAACATTGAGAGAGGAGCTTGAGCTATCTTCCACATCGACTGGATCATCACCCGTATTTGATGGGATTTTTGACCTAAACAATGTCTTAATCCTTTCTGATTGCCTACGGCCTCCACCCCTAAGAGACGAAGAAGCATCAACCACTTTTCTTTTCTTCGTTTTCTTTGGAGGAGCAAATGTAAGCTCAACTGACGTAGTAGCTTCAGGAAGGCTCATAGGATTTGGAATTTGAAGAGGGTTGTAGACAATGATGTCTAAACTGGGTGAGGTTTAGGGTGTTGCTGAGAGTGTCGCCGGAGATGTCTCCATTGGAATGGCGACATTCGAAGAGACACTAGAAGGGGCAATAGGAGAAATGTCCATGGGGGACGTGATTTGGGAGGATTTTGACGGACTAGCCATGGTTAATCGACGGGAGGAGGGTTTAATGGCTAGAGAGAGGGACGCTTAGAGAGAGAGAGAGACGGTGAGGGAGAGGGTTTTAGAGAGGGGAGTAATCAAATGATGAATATGAGAGTAAAAATAGGATTGATTTGACATTTTCAACACTCAAATTAAATCCCCTTATCCCAACAAACCACACTAACTGTTATCCGGCCATTTTTAAAAAAAAAATGTAATTTTTTTTAATTTTTAATATATAATAACTAAAAATAATTTTAGAAATATATATAATTTTTTTTTTCAAAATTCAAGAGAAAAGCCAAAAACTTATAAAAAACGCATTTTTTGTTAACTTAACAAAAAACGTGTTTTAAATAAGGGTTCTCTCACAAAAACACTACGCACAACCACTCTCTCTCTAACCTCTCTCTCTCTAGACGCAATTTCGTTCGTCTTCTCCAGTCGTCTTCTTCTTCTCCGATCTCTACCCACCTTCTTCTCCGACCAAGCCCAACCACCATTGCCGGCCCCAATCTCCTCCCTAACCAAGCTCTTCCACCGGAAATCAAACCCAATCTCAATCCCCAATCAACCGGCGACCTCCAATCACCCTTCAATCTCCATCACCGCGCCATCTCCCTCTCCACCCAGAAACATTGCCGGCCCCAATCTCCTCCCTAACCAAGATCTTCCACCGGAAATCAAACCCAATCTCAATCCCCAATCAACCGACGACCTCCAATCACCCTTCAATCTCCATCACCGCGCCATCTCCATCACTCGCCAATGGTGCGTCGTCGTGGAAGAAGAAGGACGAAGGTTTAAAATTGCAATTGCCGTAGATTCTCGATTAGTGAAGGAAAAGAGAGATTGAAGCGTTTGATTTGAGTATAAAATGTACCAGTTTTCCATATAAAATGTACCAGATTATATGTTGTTGAATACCAGTTTGAGAATTTGATGCATTGGTGGACTAGGTAATTAGATGCCAGTGTATGTGTTTTGGAGTGCCAGTCCATGTATTTTGGAGTGCCAGTTAGTGTATAATAGAGTGCCAGTAAGTGTGTAACTGAGTGTCAATGTATTTTTTGAATGCCAGTTCTTATAATTTTGAATGCCAGTCCATGTTTTTTTGAATGCCAGTTCATGTTTTTTTGAATATCAGAAAAAATAATTATCAGTGTTTTTGAGTGCCAGTATATGCATTTTTGAGTGCCAGTAAATGTGTTTTCAAATGCCAGTCCATGTATTTTTGAATGCCAGTGCTTGTATTTTTGAGAGCCAGCAAAAATATTAGTGTAACAAAGTGCCAGTGTTAGTGTAACAGAGTGCCAGTGTGAAGAGTGCCAGTTCATGTATTTAAAAGTGCCCGTGTAAAAGTGCCGGTGTCGGTTTAACAAAGTGCCGGTACCGGTTTACACTGGCACTTTATTAAACCGGTACCGGCACTTTTTTACCGGCACTTTGTTACATATGAACCGGCACTTTGTCACACCGGCGGTTTGTTAAACACGCCTTGTCATAAACGGGGGAACCATTAATTACGAAAATGCCACCGTTTATTTTGAACATGGTTGCCAGTAATTACAAAATTGCCACCGTTTATTTTGAAAACACGTTTTTCCTTATCTTAAGAAAAAACTAGTTTTTTATAAGACCAACTCAAGAGAAAATGAATTTAAAAAAAAAATAGATATTTCAAAAATACATTTAGTTAGAAAAAATATAATATTATTGCTAAAAACCATTTAAATTTCACAAACTCTAAATATATATAAAAATAGACTTTTGGAAATTCAAAATTTAATTAGCAAATAAAATAAAAAGAAGAAATAAAAAATTAATGTAGCATCTACTAATGTGTTGCTAGCAATGTTGGGTAGCACACAAGTCAACATTTCAAAAATGTTGACTTGTGTGTTACCCGACTTTTGGAAATTCAAAATTTAATTGGCAAGGATGCATCGTCGCAGCGAACGCCGTGCCCCGATTTACTTTGGAAGTATTTTAACAAGCTTTGCCTTTTTAAATATCAACATCAACATAAGTGACTTTGTCACTTTAAGCACAAAGGGGTATTTTTAAAAATGTTCACTTTAAGTGAATATGATAAGTGACTATTATATAGTCATTTATCTTATTTTTTCATACTCATTTCCTTAGTTTTATTCTTCTTTTTGTCATAAATTAGCATAAATTAGCTTCATTTATTCCAATTCTTCGATTTTACACTTGTTGGTATATTTTAGCATTTTCTACAGGTTTTTAAGGCAATATTGGACAAATAAAGCTTTGGAAAAATTAAGGGTGCAAAGGCAAGAAAAGATAGCTTCAAAATAGACATTCAGTCCAAAAACAAAGAGGAGCGGCCGTGCATTATATTCTGGAGCGGCCGTGCACCTGCCAGGCCAAAATTGCCCCAAATCAGCAAAGTGGCCGGCCAAACCAGGCAGAGCGCCCGTTCAGTGTTCCGTGGAGCGGCCGTGCAAGAAGGTCAGTTCAAAATCAAAATATGGCGCCAAGGCTGGAGCGGCCATGCAAAACCACAACGCACGGCCGTGCACTCTGTATCAGTTCATGGAAAGGTGCCTCTTGAAGACATCATTTTGAAGGAACATAACCCTAGCCTAGGATGCCTATATAAAGGTCATTTGTATCAGTAAAAATATATAAATTTCATAGAAAAATACCTGAGATTACATAGCAAAAACTCTAGCAATAATTACTTCATAGGATTTCTTGAAGATCAAACTTGTGTTCTTGGAGTTATCCTTGAAGTATCAAAAGCAATAAAAGATCGAAGTTATTCACTGCATTTTTCCTTCATCAAAACAATAAGTTCTCTCTCTATCTATATTTTATGCGCTTATGTTTTTATTAAGAATGGCTAGTGAGTAATCCCCCATATTCTTGGGGTTGGAAACTCAAAATACCTTTTATTCATCTTTTTATATAAAAGACTTGTCTTCTTTTTTCATCTAAACAATTTTTTATATCAATCTCAAAATGACTTACATTTTGGAGACGTCCAACTTGTATGATTCAGTCAATCGAGAGAAGTACCTAGCGGAGAATCTCGATTGACGAAACCATATAAAGGAACTATGTTTCATTGATCACGAGAGTAGTTCAATGGCCTAGGGATGTTTCTTGAATGGAAAGTACATTGATTTGCAAACTTTAATGGATCCTTGCTAATTATGGGCCATCGAGAGATAGGGCATAATAAGTGAAGGATACAACGCTACTTGCTTGATCGTGAGAAGTAGTGTAAGCCTAACATACCATCCTTGATTTTTATGAAAATATATACTTTCAAAGACATGACTATATGATGAATAATTGGCTAAATGATTTCCAATCCCGAGAATGCTTCGTTTATAAGAGTTTTATTAAAGTATTTTTCTGCGTATGTTATATTCTTTTCCTAAATCAATCTTTATTTCTCCCAATCTCTTTTTTATTTGTAGTAAAAACAATTTCATCCCAAAGTAAACCCTGTCCTTATGTAATCGACTCGTACTTGCACCCACTATATTTCAATAGCCCGTGCACTTGCGGAATTTAAATAAACCGTTAGGTTTCGACCGAACAAGTTTTTTGGCGCCATTGTCGGGGACAACAGTTTACTTTTTGTTTTTGTCTTTACTACATAATTTTGCTTTTATTTATTTTGTTTTAGTTTTTACTTCCGATAATCTGTTACATTTAATCTTCTTTTTGAGTGTTTTTATAGTGTATGAAACGGGCTCAGATATTCTTTGACAACTTTGATCCAGAACCCGAACGAAGCTTTCACGAGAGATTAAGAAAACTCAAGGAAACATTAAATAAACATATGGCGGAAGGAGAGCCACAAACACCTACTAGGACCCTACGGGACTTTGTAAATCCTAGTACCCCAGGAACTAAATCCCCTATTGTTGTGCCAAATGCCAACGCGGCCAACTTTGAGATTAAGCCCCATCTTTTGCATATGGTTATGAACAACGAATATAGCGGCACTGCTTTCGAAGACCCTCATCTCCACATCCAAACATTCTTGGAGAACTGTGACACCACTCGTATCCAGAATGTCACACCGGAAGCAATACGGATGCGCCTTTTTCCTTTCTCTCTTAAGGATAAGGCCAAGCAATGGTTGAACTCGGTCCCTCAAAACTAACTAACAACATGGGACCAAGTTCAAGAAGCATTCCTTGGCCATTTTTTCCCACCGAGTAAAATAGCACAAATTCGCACGAAGATCACTAACTTTTGTCAAACAGGAAGTGAGACTTTGTACAATGCATGGGAGCGGTTCAAGGAACTTCTCAGAATGTGCCCCCACCACGGGCTCGAAAAGTGGTTAATTGTTCACACCTTCTACAACGGTCTCATATTCAAGACGAGAGAGACCATTGATGCCGCTGCAGGAGGAGCTTTGATGAACAAAGGAGTCGATGAGGCATACGACCTCATTGAGAATATTGCATTGAACCACTATCAGTGGTCAAACGAGAGGGAGCAACAACAAGGTACGCCTGGTAAATATAATGTTGATGCAGTTACTCTTCTCTCTTCTAAGAGTGACATGATTTAAAAAAAATTGAGAATCTTAATGTCAATCTCGTGGCAAATATAAATATTTTGTGTGAACTATGTGTGTCTAACTCACATAGTACGGATAGTTGTGAATTGCTTGACACTAGTTCTAGTGATTAAGTGAACTTTGTCAATTCTTTTAGACAGAAGGGGGGGATGTATTCTAATACATACAATCCCGAATGGAGGAATCGTCCCAACTTCTCCTACAAGAATAACAACGTTCTAAACCCGTAACCATCTACACAACCCCCGGGATTCGTATCTAAGAATTTCAATAACAATTTGAATACCTTTCCCCCTAAATCAAAATTGGATCTTTTAATGGATTTCGTAGTTGAAAATAAAAATGCTCAAGAAAAGATCAATAATGAGTTTAGGGAATATTTTAAATTGTTGATCGCTAGGTTTGATAACCTAGCCGTGCATAATAAGATGCTAGAAACTCAACAAGCTCAACAGGCCGTCCCTACGAGTAGACCACAAGGGAGTCTTCTCGGTTAACCTCAAAGGCCAAATGAGCATGTTAGTATGGTGAACACTAGGGATGAATATGAAATGCCAATTGAATGCCCTAGTGAAGTTGATTATAGTCCAATCTCGCCGATTATTGAGACTAATTCGGGGACAGAATCCCCTAGAAAGAAAGACAAGGATTATACAGAACTTTTAGAAAACTTGGATGCCATTAATGTTAACATTCCATTATCTGAAAAAATTGAAGAAATGCCTTTATGTGTTAGACCGTTAAAGAAATTAATTTCAGAGAAAGAAAGGCTAGTAAAATATGAGAATGTTATGTTAGTGGAGGAAGTATGTTACGACCCTAAACCTAGGCACCATTTTGGTCACACGTGGTGCACGTGGGGGTGGGGTGCATTGCATCTCATCTTATGCATTATATGCTATTTGGATTGATATGTGCTTATTTTGAGACTTGGTTAAATTACGTGATTTTAGATGTTATTAAATTGATTTTGAATATATAATGTCTAAATGGATACATGGGAGATTTGTGTAGTAAAGTGATAATATTGAAATTTGAAATGAAAAAATTGTAAAAGTAGTGAGGAGCTTATGTGTAAAAATAAGTTTAAGGTAGTGTATTGTATAAGTTAGAACTTGGAGGAGCTAAGTTGGAAATTGGTTTATATAAATCTCTTTAAGGATTCTCCCAGAAGCTATTTATCCCTTCCTCAGTTCTCTCTCAGTACTATGTAATATCAACCTAGGGTTAACTTCAGAAAATCCTATCAATTCAACCATCAATCTGTTCTTAGTTTTGACTGCATATGATTGCTCAGGAAGTTGAGTAGAATATTTAGAACCGATCAAAACATCTTTTCATTTCGACATATTTTGGTAAGTTATTATGATTCCGTTCTATAATTGTTCATAATATATATAAAGATGGTATTATGAGTATATAATGTGTTCTTGATAAATTTGGACAAGTTATGTGGCTTGTAAAATGATGAACCTATGGGTTGGAAATAGCTAGGGTGAAGGAAGTGAAGAAGATGGTTTGGTTTAATGTGGAAAGGTGATATAAGATTGTTATATGACTTGGAGGTAGTATGTTTTACTGTTTGTAGCCATCTTACTGATGTTTAGACTTGGTAGTAATGAGTTGAATGGAAAGAGTATGAAAGAAAAATGATGTTGTGCTTTGTCCTGCTGATGTTTCAGCATGAACAGCAGTTTCTGGGCAAGGGCACGAGTCGTGCCCTGAGGCACGAGTCGTGCCAAGTTGTACGATAGTTGTAGCCAGGTTGGGAAGAGTCGTGCCTTATAGGGGATGACTGATTCTAAATGGGGTGTAACTAGGCACGAGTCGTGCCCTGCCCTGCAACCTATGAACCATTTTCTAAGCCTTGAAACCCTAGTCTACCTAGTATATAATTGAGCACTCTTTAACTATGATTCTAGTACAATATTAGTACTATACAATGGAGTCTTAAATGGCCCAAAATGATATTGGGAAGGGCTTTAAATATTGTCTTGAAAATGGTTGGAAGGCAATGTAAATAGTTAACCAAAGTTGATAAAAGCTTGTTATTTGAATACGGAACCTTTATAAAAGGTGTTTAACGTTATTTCATGAATGCGTAGGGCTACTTAGATTATATTGTACCCCTATGTGGTTACTTGTATATGGTTATTGGTTCATATAGGGCGTGAAATGTATATTGCACTACTTCATTGGTTTGGGCAGGAGTACTAATACCCTATTACTAGATTATAAAGTGTAAAATGAATATGTAGGGCTTACTTGAGATACATTTTGCCCATATGTGATTACATATTCATGGTTGGTTGTGCACATAGTATTTAAATACATGTTGCACTGTTTCATTTGTTTGAGCATGAGTATTAATATCATGTCATTGGATTGTTGTTCTTCAATAGTGTTTAAATATATGTTGCACTATTGTGATTGGTTTAGCATGTGTAACAGTACCATGTTATGTATTGATATCCCATGGGGTGGATATAATTTCAAGTATCTATTATGTGCTTGAATGTGTATATATCAGCTGATCATTGGGGGGTATATGGAATACTATCACTTATGAGAAAATATTTCATAAGGTGCTTAGATTTTCTTATACCTGTGACCTCTCCCCCCTCTGTGGCCACAGATTGGGGTACAGTTTCTGTGGATATGTCTGAACAGTTCATAAGATTGCTGATATCTTATATGTTTCTCTAAATGGGATCTTATAAGACGTGAATATGATTAAGTATTTCACAAATGAGCGGAGTATTACTCCCACCGTTGTACTACATATATTTAGATGGGAAAGGTAAAGAGAAGGTAACGGAATGTGTTTACCGCGTTACCAATGTGATTATGAGCAACCTGTTTATGTGTTGCATATTGTATGGCATATTGTTGCATACATAATAGCTTGCTGAGATTTATTCTCACCCCTTCTCCCTTTATTGTTTTAGATCCCGCTGAGACAGGAGGACCGGACCTGTGAGGCCGGAAAGGAGTTTGGACATCTTTTGGGTTGTCAGGGTATGTGTTGGTTTGGGGAGTTGGGGATAGATTGTGGTTGTTATTATTTTGGGGAAAAGTTTTGTATATAAAACTTTTATAAACATGTTTCAGTTGTGTTGTGTTGTAATTAAACCTGGGATTGGTTTGTTTTAAAGTTGGCTTGTGTAAGCCTTTGCAGTTGAAGTACTTGTAACTTATACAGGTTATAACTGGTTAGAGCAGGTTAATATTTCACCTCCAAGTAAAGAGGTTATTTTAAAATTGTTTTGAAAAAGGGTTGTTATACTTTTCAAGTTAATATAAAGAAAAGTTTTTTTGAAAAAGGGTAATTTGGTGACCCTCCAGCTTGGGACACGAGTCTATAGGTCCTGGAGTTGAGGAGGTCGCCACAAAGTAAGTGTTGTTTTACAAAATAAGACGCCTCCAAAATTAAAGGATCCGGGTACTTTTTCAATTCCTTGTTGTGTTGGCCGAATGAATATAGATAACGCTATGCTTGATTTAGGAGCTAGCGTAATTTTGATGCCATTATTGGTGAGTGAGAAATTTGGTGTAGGGGAACTTAAACCCACTACCATGTCTCTCCAATTGGCAGATCGTTCCATCCAATACCCCATCGGTATAATGGAAAATATGCCGTGTCGAGTAGGGAGTTTAATCATCCCTGTCGACTTCGTGATCCTTGATATGGTAGAAGACCATCAAATTCCCGTCATTTTAGGAAGGCCATTTCTTGCCACCGCTGGGGCAATCATAGATATAAAGAGTGGCACCTTCTCCCTAAATGTCGGGAAGGAAAAGGTCGAGTTTGATATAAAAAGATCAGATCTCGAGGATCCTTATTTAGAGACCTACACCCAAGTGAAGAATATGAAATGGGTGAGGGATCGCAATCTAAAGAAAACATGGAAAAAAATCTCATAAATGATGAAACTTTGAATTGAGATAATAATTTTGATGCGATAGATATTTCTGCATGTCCCGATACTAACAATGCAGTGAAGAACCAAAAAGAACAAAGGGGCCAAATAAAAAAGGCACTTTGAAATTTCGAAAGTGTAATCACTTGTTCTACTAAGAAAAAGATCGGGATGGAAAAAATGTTTACCGCAAAAAATATTGATCTCTCCGGAAGGAATGCACTGGCAAGTTGTCAATGACAAAAGACCACCAAGATATCACGCATTACCTACTACCAGACAGGGGTCGAGCTAATGACCTAAAACATGCATCATCGGGATGGTAACCGATGGATTATTTTTGTTTATTTATTTATTTTTAGTATTTATTTATTTATTTATTATTATTATTATTATTATTATTATTATTATTATTGTTATTATTATTATTATTATTATTATTATTATTATTATTATTATTATTATTATTATTATTATTATTATTATTATTATTATTATATACTAACTTTGTTTTGTAGGAATATAAAAAAAAATTGAACAGTGGCAGTGGAGCGGCCGTGCTCTATCTCTTGGAGCGGCCGTGAACATCAATTTCTCCAGGTAACATACTTCTTCTCTTACTCTGTTCTTCAATAGCTGGGTTTTTGAGCATTTATTCTGCAAATTTGCCATGGAAAGAAGAAAGGGAAGGGGAAACGCTTCTAATAAGGTTTTAAAGAGGTCCCGAAAGGAGTCACCCTTTGCTCCTAATCTTAACCCAACACTCAATAATTTGGGTATTGAGTTTAGCTAACCTTCCGAAGTGGTTAGGTTTACCGCCCTTCGTTCAAAGAGGATAAGACCTATCCCATTCCCAGATATCCCTGCTCTCAAAACGCTAGATATTTATTCAAATGTGAAAAGGTTTCATGCTGGGTAAAATGTGAAAAGGTTTCATGTTGGGTTTGGTTGTGCCGGTTTTCTCGATTTGCATGAGAAAACTGTTGGGTTTTACGGGTCCATGCGCAGCGGAATAAAGCATTAAAAACATAAAACCCAAGAAGCCCTAGGATCCGTTCTATACAATTAATTTAAATTCCTATGAGATAGAATTATACCAACCTTGAACGCTTTCCGTTCTTGAACTATCGAACGATTTGATTATGTGATATCGAATCACAAACTTCGTTCTTCAACTTGCTTGAACTCTAGGCCTCGATCGATGAATGAGTGAAGACCCTCTTTCGGTATCCACACCTTTGAATGAATTCAAGAACGATTTCTTGATGATTGCTAGATCAAAACCTTGAAGAATATTGAGAGTATTTTGTTGTGAATTTTGCTTGAAAATTTCGGCTAGACTGTTAGGGTTGACAGACCTCTCATATTTATACTACTTTGGTATGAATATGTTTCCTAATCTAATTAGGAGACCAGGCTGTCAATCCGCGTCTGGTGGCTTATTATGTCGCGCGGTATACTCAGCCACATGGCTAAGTATGTCGCGTGACAAAGGTAGCCAGTTACAGAAACTCTCAACCATTCTTCCTTTGGTTTAACCAATTCATTCTAGTTGTGTGTGACCCAATAGGATTATATTATGTTGGCAATGAGTTCGATCATATCGAATCTCGTAAGACATAAGCGGACTATAGCAAGCCATTATGTCTACCCAAATAATATAACGTAAGAGTTCACGTTTCCAATGGTGTACTTCCATTTCTCCCTTTGTCTCACGATGTTATATTGAACACAAGTCATGGTCCTTGTCAACTTGTCTTTGTTCAATGCTTTCTCGATTCTTGAGTATAATGATAATTCCAATCATATTGGGGTACGGCCATACACTTTCATCATTATCACTCATCGAGGGGCCCAAGCAAAACATCTCTCTTCCGAGGGACAAATTCCATCGTGACTTATCATCCTTCCCATCATGAATCCGATCATGCCAAAGATAGCCTTTATAGATATCGTGTTAAGATACCGTTTGACTAAAATCAAACATGACTTTCATCATATGTAAGGTCATGATAATCTCAGGTCTAGGGACTAAATGAAGTAACCTTATGAGATTTAATTATGACATTTGACCATGACATAAATCTCATGCGGGTCATGTCCAGTCACTTGTTCTCTAACAAGTACCCATAATTTCAATGTGCATCTCTATGCATATAATCATCACATGATTATCCATTGACAATTATACTAATTATTCTCTTAATAATTAGGGACGGAGATTATTATAAACAAATATACAAAACATATAATAATCAAATGATAAACATTTCATATAATAATAAATAATGTCAACACATAAGTCTATCAATCATAGGCCTAGGGCATAACACTAACAGTCTCCCACTTGCAATAGGCCCAATCTACCATGTATCGAATACCCATAGACCTAACATGACCATCATGCTTATCTTGCGGGAGAGCCTTAGTTAATGGGTCCGCCACGTTGTCATCAGTGTCTACTCTGCATATCTTTACATCTTCCCTTTCACATATCTCACGGATAATGTGGAAACGTCGAAGTATGTGTTTGGATCTCTGGTGTAACCTTGGTTCCTTTGCTTGTGCAATGGCACCATTGTTATCACAGTAAAGTTCAATAGGATCTCTGATGCTTGGAACGACTTCCAAATCACTAATGAACTTCTTGATCCAAACTGCTTCCTTAGCTGCATCGGATGTTTATATGTACTCAGCTTCGGTTGTAGAATCAGCGACGGTACTTTGCTTGGAACTTTTCCAACTCACAGTGCCTCCATTAAGCGTAAACAAAAATCCAGATTGCGATCTGAAATCATCTTTGTCGGTTTGGAAGCTAGCATCTGTGTAGCCTTTGACTACAAGATCTTCTTCCATTCCTCCAAAGACCAAGAATACATTTTTAGTTCTTCGTAAGTACTTAAGGATATTCTTGACTGCTATCCAATGTGGTTCGTCGGGATCCGATTGGTACCTACTCGTCATGCTTAGAGCACACGAGACATCGGGTCTAGTACATAACATAGCATACATGATAGACCCAATTGCCGAAGCATATGGAATACCATTCATTCTCTTTCGCTTATCATTAGTCTTAGAACTTTGATTCTTGCTAAGTGATATACCATGCAACATTGGCAAGTTTCCTCTTTTAGAATTTTCCATTTGGAATCTTCTAAGGACTTTGTCAAAGTAAGTACTTTGACTTAAACCAATCATCCTCTTGGATCTATCTTTATAGATCTTGATACCAAGGATATATGCGGCTTCGCCCATATCTTTCATTGAAAAGCACTTTCCTAACCAAGACTTCACAGTCTGTAGTGCAGGAACATCATTTTCAATTTGTAAGATATCGTCGACATACAACACTAAAAATAGTGCTACGCTCCCACTAATTTTCTTGTATACACAAGGTTCATCTTCGTTTTTGATAAAGACAAACTCCTTGATTGCTTCATCAAAATGTAGATTCCAACTCCTAGAAGCTTGCTTCAATCCATAAATGGATTTCTGCAACTTACGCACTTTGTTAGAATTTTCTGGACTGACAAAACCTTCAGGTTGTATCATGTATACATCCTCAAGTAACTTCCCATTAAGGAAAGCTGTTTTGACATCCATTTTCCATATCTCATAGTCATAATATGCGGCTATGGCAATTAAAATTCTAATAGACTTAAGCATAGCTACAGGCGAAAAGGTTTCATCATAGTCTATGCCATGAATCTACCTATATCCCTTAGCTACTAGCCTAGCCTTGTAGGTGTGCACCTTCCCATCCATGTCGGTCTTCTTCTTGAAGACCCACTTGCACCCTATGGTTTTTACACCTTCGGGTGGATCAATCAAGTTCCAAACTTGATTATCAGCCATGGATTGTAATTCGGACTCCATGGCCTCTTGCCATTTTTCCGAATCAGGAGCAGATATCGCTTCTTGATAGCAAGTAGGTTCATCGTTTTCGATTAACTCTACTTCATCACTTTCCGTAACGAGAAATCCATATCTCTCGGGTTCGGATCGTGACCTACCACTTAGGCGAAGAACTTGTGCAACTTGAACCGGTTCCACAATTCTTTGTGAACTTGGTTCAGTCTCTATCATCGGTTCAATGTTGTTTTCGGGTTCTCGAATTTCTTTGAGATCTATTTTACTCCCACTGGTTCCTTTGCGAAGAAACTCCTTTTCTAAGAAAGTACCATTTCGAGCAACAAACACTTTGTTCTCGTTTCGGTTGTAGAAATAGTATCCTTTGGTTTCCTTAGGATAACCCACGAAAATACATTTATCAGACTTAGGTGCTAGCTTGTCAAAAGTTAAATTCTTGACATATGCATCGCAACCCCAAATCTTCATGAAAGACAAACTAGATTTTCTTCTATGCCACATCTCATATGGGGTCTTTTGAACCGATTTGGTAGGAACTCTGTTTATAGTGAAAGCAGCAGTTTCTAGTGCATGTCCCCAAAAGGATAAAGGAAGCTCAACTTGACTCATCATAAAACGAACCATGTCTAACAAAGTTCTATTCCTCCTTTCAGACACACCATTCCATTGTGGTGTTCTGGGTGGAGAGAGTTCTAAAACGATTCCACAACTCTTAAGATGACTGTCAAATTCTTGGCTCAAAAATTCACCACCTCGATCGGATTGAAGTACCTTAATAGTTTTGCCAAGTTGATTTTGCACCTCATTTTGAAATATTCGAAATATCTCAAACGATTCACTTTTATGTTTCCTTAGATAAACATATCCAAATCTACTATAATCATCAGTGAATGTTATGAAGTACCGAAATCCTCCCCTAGCATCGCTACTCATAGGCCCACATACATCGGTATGTATGAGTCCTAATAAGTCGCCCGCCCTTTCACCGGTTTTGGTAAATGGGTACTTGGTCATCTTGCCAAGTAAACAAGATTCGCATGTCTCATAAGATTCATAATCATGTGAGTCCAAAAATCCATCTTTGTGGAGTTTAGAAATGCGTTTCTCGTTTATATGGCCAAGACGACAATGCCATAAGTAAGTGTGGTTTACATCATTGGGTTTAGATTTCTTGTTGATGTTATAGACATCACTATCACGATTTTCAACATCATGAATATAAAGGCCATTGAATGAAACAGCAGTACAATAATGTATATCACTCTTGTAAATGGAAAATTTCTTATCACATATAAGAAAATTAAAACCTTCATTATCCAAACATGAAATCGAAATAATATTCCTACTTAAAGCTGGAACGTAATAACAATTGTTCAAAACAAGTATTAGTCCACTAGGTAAAGTAACTTCATAAGTTCCTACGGCTAATGCAGCAACTCTTGCTCCATTCCCCACACGTAGGTCCACTTCACCTTCCTTAAGCATCCTTATGTTCTTTAGACCCTGCACATTTAAACAAATGTGAGTTCCACATCCGGTATCCAATACCCAAGAACTAGAAGTAGATAGGAATATATCTATAACAAAGATACCTGAAGTCGAAGAAACTCCTTTGCTCTTCTTCAGTGCTTCCTTGTATTTTACGCAGTTTCTCCTCCAATGTCCAATCTCATTGCAATGGAAGCAGACTGCGTCCTCTTGGGACTTGGGCTTAGCCTCTTTAGGCTTGGAAGCCTCTTTGGGTTTGGCAACTTTTGCCTTAGGATTAGCAACCTTTACTTTTCCTTTACCCTTGAAACCCTTCCCCTTATTAACCATTAGCACTTGGTCGGTTTTCTTCTCGACAATATTGGTTTCCGTAGTGTTCAACATTTGAACTAACTCGGAAAGGTTTTTATTCATTCCACCCATGTTATAGTGCATTATGAAATGACTAAAACTTTTGGGTAATGAATTCAATATTATGTCGGTAGCCAACTCTTGGCTAATTGGAAAATCGAGCCTTTCAAGATGCTCAATGTGGCCCTTCAACTTGAGAGCATGGGGACCAACAGCTTGTCCTTCACTCATCTTGCATGAGGTCAAGACTGCAACTGTGTTGTACCTTTCTTGCCTAGCTTGTACTTGGAACATTTCCATCAGCCGATTGTTTAAGTCGACTGTCCCCAAGTGCTCAAGATCCTTCTGAAGGTTCTTGCACATGGCGGAGATCATAAGGCAACCAACATCTGTAGAGTCACGCTTGTGCTTCAGATATTATTCCCTTACTGCCCTAGCAGCATTGGCAGCAGGTTCAGGTGGAATAGGTTCCTCGAGACCGTACAATTTCTCCTCTTGCCTTAGAACAATTCTCAGGCTACGGATCCAATCCATATAGTTTGTACCATTCTCTTCTAACTTCTCCTTCTCAAGGAGAGATCGCAGTGACAGGTGATTATTGCTTGATGCCATTTATTCTACAAAAAGATATACATAAAATATGAACACATATAAGTAAACATATTATATGAAAAGTATAATGCATTTATATAAATGCTCCCACTAAATTATACACCTTCAAATGCAAATATGCATAATATACATTTAATGGGCTAAGATCCAACTTTAATTCAATTTCAAGTTTGCTATGGCAAACCGCTCAAAATTAAATTAAGTAGGTAGAAAACATCAATCATATCACATATATGACTCTTAGATCTTTTATGAGATTTATTCAAGACATCATATGTCTAGGCATATTTTAATCTCATCTTATGCCTTGGGTCCAAAACCATTTTGATAACCCAATTAAGTTCATTCACTTTAAACGTATAGGAACCACCATTTCCTTATCTTGCTCGCATTCGAATAGAATCAAAGCACCTTGCTATGGCAAGCCCACCCAAAACTATCCGAATGGTCTCAAGTGTTTTAATCATGAATTGGCATAAAGAACTTAAAAGTTAAATGAAGGTTCTTTAAGGTAGATTATAAGCATATCAGCAAAGATGGTCATAATCATGCACCAGGTAAGTTCGCAGGAAGATAGGTGAGCCACAAGGACTACTTAAGTACCAACTCTTCCTTAGACAGAACTCTCCTAGACATGCACAATTAGAAATCAGCTCTGATTTGGCAACATAATCACTACCTTTTATAAACAATCAGTTTCCTTTTAAATTTCGCGTAATTATGACTTGTTTCCATAAACAATCATAAAATCCAAAATTTACAATGTCTAATTCTAAACATATTAGGAAACTATAATATCATGTTTCAACTAAACATCTAATTAAAATTCTTAGCATGTAAGAACAAATAAAACATGCATCGCAATAATTATTAAAATCATATTTTAATCAACTAAGCATGCATAAACAATGAATCAATCTAGCATGGCCTTATAAACTTAACTTTATAGCATCCAGATTATCATATGAACATATCAGATTGTAAACACAATCACAGAATAGCAGAAAAATTAAACAAACTGATTCTGTCCAGATTTGGCTTATTATGTCGCGTGACAACATCAGCCAGAGGGCTAGATTTGTCGCGTGACATAACTAGCCAGATTACCAAATTTCCACATACGGCTTACTATGTCGCGCGACCTAAGCAGCCAGTTCGCAGAACTTCCAGATTTCAATCAATTCAGATCACATGGCAATTAAATCATATAAAACAACCCTTTTATAGATTTAATTCAACATAATTCGAAAACGATTTTCATATTGTTTCACATAAACAATCAAAAATTATATCGCATACAAAAACATGCAATAAGCATATAAACAATTTATATCTTAAATCTAGCATGTTAATTCAAACTTAATCATACGAACGGGGCTCTGATACCACTGTTGGGTTTTACGGGTCCATGCGCAGCGGAATAAAGCATTAAAAAACATAAAACCCAAGAAGCCCTAGGATCCGTTCTATACAATTAATTTAAATTCCTATGAGATAGAATTATACCAACCATGAACGCTTTCCGTTCTTGAACTATCGAACGATTTGATTATGTGATATCGAATCACAAACTTCGTTCTTCAACTTGCTTGAACTCTAGGCCTTGATCGATGAACGAGCGAAGACCCCCTTTCGGTATCCACACCTTTGAATGAATTCAAGAACGATTTCTTGATGATTGCTAGATCAAAACCTTGAAAAATATTGAGAGTATTTTGTTGTGAATTTTGCTTGAAAATTTCGGCTAGACTATTAGGGTTGACAGACCTCTCATATTTATACTACTTTGGCATGAATATGTTTCCTAATCGAATTAGGAGAACAGGCTGTAAATCCGCGTCTGGTGGCTTATTATGTCGCGCGGTATACTCAGCCACATGGCTAAGTATGTCGCGTGAAAAAGGTAGCCAGTTACAGAAACTCTCAATCATTCTTCCTTTGGTTTAACCATTTCATTCTAGTTGTGTGTGACCCAATATGATTATATTATGTTGGCAATGAGTTCGATCATATCGAATCTCATAAGACATAAGTGGACTCTAGCAAGCCATTATGTCTACCCAAATAATATAACGCAAGAGTTCACATTTCCAATGGTGTACTTCCATTTCTCCCTTTGTCTCACGATTTTATATTGAACACAAGTCATGGTCCTTGTCAACTTGTCTTTGTTCAATGCTTTCTCGATTCTTGAGTATAATGATAATTCCAATCATATTGGGGTACGACCATACACTTTCATCATTATCACTCATCGAGGGGCTCAAGCAAAACATCTCTCTTCCGATGAACAAATTCCATCTTGACTTATCATCCTTCCCATCATGAATCCGATCATGCCAAAGATAGCCTATATAGATATCGTGTTAAGATACCATTTGACTAAAATCAAGCATGACTTTCATCATATGTAAGGTCATGATAATCTCAGGTCTAGGGACTAAATGAAGTAACCTTATGAGATTTAATTATGACATTTGACCATGACATAAATCTCATGCGGGTCATGTCCAGTCACTTATTCTCTAACAAGTGCCCATAATTTCAATGTGCATCTCTATGCATATGATCATCACATGATTATCCATTGACAATTATACTAATTATTCTCTTAATAATTAGGGACGGAGATTATTATAAACAAATATACAAAACATATAATAATCAAATGATAAACATTTCATATAATAATAAATAATTTCAACACATAAGTCTATCAATCATAGGCCTAGGGCATAACACTAACAGTCTCCCACTTTCACTAGGCCCAATCTACCATGTATCGAATACCCATGGACCTAACATGACCATCATGCTTAGCTTGCAGGAGAGGCTTAGTTAATGGGTCCGCCACGTTGTCATCTGTGTCTACTCTGCATATCTTTACGTCTTCCCTTTCACATATCTCACGGATAATGTGGAAACATCGAAGTATGTGTTTGGATCTCTGGTGCGACCTTGGTTCCTTTGCTTGCGCAATGGCACCATTGTTATCACAGTAAAGTTCAATAGGATCTCTGATGCTTGGAACGACTTCCAAATCACTAATGAACTTCTTGATCCAAACTGCTTCCTTAGCTGCATCGGATGCTGCTATGTACTCAGCTTCGATTGTAGAATCAGCGACGGTACTTTGCTTGGAACTTTTCCAACTCACAGTGCCTCCATTAAGTGTAAACAAAAATCCAGACTGCGATCTGAAATCATCTTTGTCGGTTTGGAAGCTAGCATTTGTGTAGCCTTTTACTACAAGATCTTCTTCCATTCCTCCAAAGACCAAGAATACATCCTTAGTTCTTCGTAAGTACTTAAGGATATTCTTGACTGCTATCCAATGTGGTTCGCCGGGATCCGATTGGTACCTACTCGTCATGCTTAGAGCACACGAGACATCGGGTCTAGTGCATAACATATCATACATGATAGACCCAATTGCCGAAGCTTATGGAATACGATTCATTCTCTTTCGCTCATCATTAGTCTTAGGACTTTGATTCTTGCTAAGAGATATACCACGCAACATTGGTAAGTTTCCTCTTTTAGAATTTTCCATTTGGAATCTTCTAAGGACTTTGTCAATGTAAGTACTTTGACTTAAACCAATCATCCTCTTGGATCTATCTATATAGATCTTGATACCAAGGATATATGCGGCTTCGCCCATATCTTTCATTGAAAAGAACTTTCCTAACCAAGACTTGACAGTCTGTAGTGCAGGAACGTCATTTCCAATGAGTAAGATATCGTCGACATACAACACTAAAAATAGTGCTACGCTCCCACTAATTTTCTTGTATACACAAGGTTCATCTTTGTTTTTGATAAAGCCAAACTCCTTGATTGCTTCATCAAAATGTAGATTCCAACTCCTAGAAGCTTGCTTCAATCCATAAATGGATTTCTGCAACTTACACACTTTGTTAGAATTTTCTGGACTGACAAAACCTTCAGGTTGTATCATGTATACATCCTCAAGTAACTTCCCATTAAGGAAAGTTGTTTTGACATCCATTTGCCATATCTCATGGTCATAATATGCAGCTATGGCAATTAAAATTCTAATAGACTTAAGCATAGCTACAGGCGAAAAGGTTTCATCATAGTCTATGCCATGAATCTGCCTATATCCCTTAGCTACTAGCCTAGCCTTGTAGGTGTGCACCTTCCCATCCATGTCGGTCTTCTTCTTGAAGACCCACTTGCACCCTATGGTTTTTACACCTTCGGGTGGATCAATCAAGTTCCAAACTTGATTATTAGCCATGGATTGTAATTCGGACTCCATGGCCTCTTGCAATTTTTCCGAATCAGGAGCAGATATCGCTTCTTGATAGCAAGTAGGTTCATCATTTTCGATTAACTCTACTTCATCACTTTCCGTAATGAGAAATCCATATCTCTCGGGTTCGGATCGTGACCTACCACTTCGGCGAAGAACTTGTGCATCTTGAACCGGTTCCACAACTCTTTGTGAACTTGGTTCATTCTTTACCATTGGTTTAATGTTGTTTTCGGGTTCTCGAATTTCTTCGAGATCTATTTTACTCCCACTGGTTCCTTTGCGAAGAAACTCCTTTTCTAAGAAAGTACCATTTCGAGCAACAAACACTTTGTTCTCGTTTCGGTTGTAGAAATAGTATCCTTTGGTTTCCTTAGGATAACCCACGAAAACACATTTATCAGACTTAGGTGCTAGCTTGTCAGAAGTTAACTTCTTGACATATGCATCGCAACCCCAAATCTTCATGAAAGACAAACTAGGTTTTCTTCCATGCCACATCTCATATGGGGTCTTTTGAACCGATTTGGTAGGAACTCTGTTTATAGTGAAAGCAGCAGTTTCTAGTGCATGTCCCCAAAAGGATAAAGGAAGCTCAACTTGACTCATTATAGAACGAACCATGTCCAACAAAGTTCTATTCCTCATTTCAGACACACCATTCCATTGTGGTGTTCCAGGTGGAGAGAGTTCTGAAATGATTCCACAACTCTTAAGATGACTGTCAAATTCTTGGCTCAAATATTCTCCACCTCGATCGGATCGAAGTACCTTAATAGTTTTGCCAAGTTGATTTTGCACCTCATTTTGAAATATTCGAAATATCTCAAACGATTCACTTTTATGTTTCATTAGATAAACATATCCAAATCTACTATAATCATCAGTGAATGTTATGAAGTACCGAAATCCTCCCCTGGCATCGCTACTCATAGGCCCACATACATCGGTATGTATGAGTCCTAATAAGTCGCCCGCCCTTTCACCGGTTTTGGTAAATGGGTCCTTGGTCATCTTGCCAAGTAAACAAGATTCGCATGTCTCATAAGATTCATAATCATGTGAGTCCAAAAATCCATCTTTGTGGAGTTTAGAAATGCGTTTCTCATTTATATGGCCAAGATGACAATGCCATAAGTAAGTGTGGTTTACATCATTGGGTTTAGATTTCTTGTTAATGTTATAGACATCATTATCACGATTTTCAACATCAAGAATATAAAGGCCATTGAATGAAACAGCAGTACAATAATGCATATCACTCTTGTAAATGGAAAATTTCTTATCACATACTCCCTCCGTCCGCCTAGTAAGTTCACACTTACTGTTTACACGTTAATTAAGGAGGGAGTATTATATTGAAAGTGTTGTGAGTGTGAAAATAAAATAGGAGAGAGAATGAGTGGAGGGAATAGTAAATTATAATGGTTTGTGAGTATTAAAATAATGTAGGAGAGAGAATGAGTGGAGAGAATAGTGATTTAAGGTTTCCTTTTTAGGAAAGAAACAAAGTGTGAACTTTGTAAACGGACGCCCAAAATAGAAAGTGTGAACTTTGTAAGCGGACGGAGGGAGTATAAGAAAATTAAAACCTTCATTATCCAAACTTGAAATCGAAATAATATTCCTACTTAAAGCTGGAACGTAATAACAATTGTTAAAAACAAGTATTAGTCCACTAGGTAAAGTAACTTCATAAGTTCCTACGGCTAATGCAGCAACTCTTGCTCCATTCCCCACACGTAGGTCCACTTCACCTTCCTTAAGCATCCTTCTATTCTTTAGACCCTGCACATTTAAACAAATGTGAGTTCCACATCCGGTATCCAATACCCAAGAACTAGAAGTAGATAGGAATATATCTATAACAAAGATACCTGAAGTCGAAGCAACTCCTTTGTTCTTTTTCAGTGCTTTCTTGTATTTTGCGCAGTTTCTTCTCCAATGTCCAATCTCATTGCAAAGGAAGCAGACTGCATCCTCTTGGGACTTGGGCTTAGCCTCTTTAGGCTTGGAAGCCTCTTTGGGTTTTGCAACTTTTGCCTTAGGATTAGCAACCTTTGCTTTTCCTTTACCCTTGAAACCCTTCCCCTTGTTAACCATTAGCACTTGGTCGGTTTTCTTCTCGACAATATTGGTTTCCGCAGTGTTCAACATTTGAACTAACTCGGAAAGGTTTTTATTCATTCCACCCATGTTATAGTGCATTATGAAATGACTAAAACTTTTGGATAATGAATTCAATATTATGTCGGTAGCCAACTCTTGGCTAATTGGAAAACCGAGCCTTTCAAGATGCTCAATGTGGCCCTTCAACTTGAGAGCATGGGGACCAACAGCTTGTCCTTCACTCATATTGCACGAGGTCAAGACTGCAACTGTGTTGTACCTTTCTTGCCTAGCTTGTACTTGGAACATTTCCATCAGCCGATTGTTTAAGTCGACTGTCCCCAAGTGCTCAAGATCCTTCTAAAGGTTCTTGCACATGGCGGAGAGCATAAGGCAACTAACATCTGTAGAGTCACGCTTGTGCTTCAGATATTGTTCCCTTACTGCCCTAGCAGCATTGGCAGCAGGTTCAGGTGGAATAGGTTCCTCGAGAACGTACAATTTCTCCTCTTGCCTTAGAACAATTCTCAGGCTACGAATCCAATCCATATAGTTTGTACCATTCTCTTCCAACTTCTCCTTCTCAAGGAGAGATCGCAGTGACAGGTGATTATTGTTTGATGCCATTTATTCTACAAAAAGATATACATAAAATATGAACACATATAAGTAAACATATTATATGAAAAGTATAATGCATTTATATAAATGCTCCCACTAAATTATACACCTTCAAATGCAAATAAGCATAATATACATTTAATGGGCTAAGATCCAACTTTAATTCAAATTCAAGTTTGCTATGGCAAACCGCTCAAAATTAAATTAATTAGGTAGAAAACATCAATCATATCACATATATGACTCTTAGATTTTTTATGAGATTTATTCAAGACATCATATGTCTAGGCATATTTTAATCTCATTTTAAGCCTTGGGTCCAAAACCATTTTGATAACCCAATTAAGTTCATTCACTTTAAACGTATAGGAACCACCATTTCCTCATCTTGCTCGCATTCGAATAGAATCAAAGCACCTTGCTATGGCAAGCCCACCCAAAACTATCTGAATGGTCTCAAGTGTTTTAATCATGAATTGGCATAAAGAACTTAAAAGTTAAATGAAGGTTCTTTAAGGTAGATTATAAGCATATCAGCAAAGATAGTCATAATCATGCACCAGGTAAGTTCCCAGGAAGATAGGTGAGCCACAAGGACTACTTAAGTACCAACTCTTCCTTAGACAGAACTCTCCTAGACATGCACAATTAGAAATCAGCTCTGATTTGGCAACATAATCACTACCTTTTATAAACAATCAGTTTCCTTTTAAATTTCGCGTAATTATGACTTGTTTCCATAAACAATCATAAATTCCAAAATTTACAATGTCTAAATCTAAACATATTAGGAAACTATAATATCATGTTTCAACTAAACATCTAATTAAAATTCTTAGCATGTAAGAACAAATAAAACATGCATCGCAATAATTATTAAAATCATATTTTAATCAACTAAGCATGCATAAACAATGAATCAATCTAGCATGGCCTTATAAACTTAACTTTACAGCATCCAGATTATCATATGAACATATCAGATTGTAAACACAATCACAGAATAGCAGAAAAATTAAACAAACAGATTCTGCCCAGATTTGGCTTATTAGGTCGCGTGACAACATCAGCCAGAGGGCTAGATTTGTCGCGTGACATAACTAGCCTGATTACCAGATTTCCACATACGGCTTACTATGTCGCGCGACCTTTGCAGCCAGTTCGCAGAACTTCCAGATTTCAATCAATTCAGATCACATGGCAATTAAATCATATAAAACAACCCTTTTACAGATTTAATTCAACATATTTCAAAAACGATTTTCATATTGTTTCACATAAACAATCAAAAATTCTATCGCATACAAAAACATGCAATAAGCATATAAACAATTTATATCTTAAATCTAGCATGTTAATTCAAACTTAATCATACGAACGGGGCTCTGATACCACTGTTGGGTTTTACGGGTCCATGCGCAGCGGAATAAAGCATTAAAACATAAAACCCAAGAAGCCCTAGGATCCGTTCTATACAATTAATTTAAATTCCTATGAGATAGAATTATACCATTCTTTGAACGCTTTTCGTTCTTGAGCTATCGAACGATTTGATTATGTGATATCGAATCACAAACTTTGTTCTTCAACTTGCTTGAACTCTAGGCCTTGATCGATGAACGAGCGAAGACCCTCTTTCGGTATCCACACCTTTGAATGAATTCAAGAACGATTTCTTGATGATTGCTAGATCAAAACCTTGAAGAATATTGAGAGTATTTTGTTGTGAATTTTGCTTGAAAATTTCGCATAGACTAGTAGGGTTGACAGACCTCTCATTATGTCGCGCGGTATACTCAGCCACATGGCTAAGTATGTCGCGTGACAAAGGTAGCCAGTTACAGAAACTCTCAATCATTTTTCCTTTGGTTAAACCAATTCATTCTTGTTATATGTGACCCAATAGGATTATATTATGTTGGCAATGAGTTCGATCATATCGAATCTCATAAGACATAAGCGGACTCTAGCAAGCCATTATGTCTACCCAAATAATATAACGTAAGAGTTCACGTTTCCAATGGTGTACTTCCATTTCTCCCTTTGTCTCACGATGTTATATTGAACACAAGTCATGGTCCTTGTCAAATTGTCTTTGTTCAATGCTTTCTCGATTCTTGAGTATAATGATAATTCCAATCATATTGGGGTACGGCCATACACTTTCATCATTATCACTCATCGAGGGGCCCAAGCAAAACATCTCTCTTCCGCGGAACAAATTCCATCTTGACTTATCATCCTTCCCATCGTGAATCCGATCATGCCAAAGATAGCCTTTATAGATATCGTGTTAAGATACCATTTGACTAAAATCAAGCATGACTTTCATCATATGTAAGGTCATGATAATCTCAGGTCTAGGGACTAAATGAAGTAACCTTATGAGATTTAATTATGACATTTGACCATGACATAAATCTCATGCGGGTCATGTCCAGTCACTTATTCTCTAACAAGTGCCCATAATTTCAATGTGCATCTCTATGCATATAATCATTACATGATTATCCATTGACAATTATACTAATTATTCTCTTAATAATTAGGGACGGAGATTATTATAAACAAATATACAAAACATATAATAATCAATTGATAAACATTTCATATAATAATAAATAATGTCAACAGATAAGTCTATCAATCATAGGCCTAGGGCATAACACTAACAGGCGGCCCATGAAGCTTTTCACCTCTGTTTGAGTTTGCGGTGGTCTCATTTTGATGATGGCCTTGATCTTTTGAGGATCAACCTCGATGCCTCTCTCGGTGACCATGTATCCCAAGACCTTACCTCGGCTAACCCCAAATGTGCATTTGGCAGGGTTTAACCTCGTTGAGTGTTTTCGGAGGCGATTGAAGAACTTTCTCAAGTCTGTGAGGTGTTGTCCATCTGCTCCCTTTGAGTGGATGATCATGTCATCGACGTACACTTCGATCTCTTTGTGGATCATATCGTGGAAGAGGGCGGTCGCTGCCCGTTGGTAGATAGCCCCAGCGTTCTTTAGTCCGAACGGCATTACTGTAGAGCAGTAGGTTCCCCAGGGGGTTGTGAAGGCTGTCTTTTCTTGATCTTCTTCGGCCATCTTGATTTGATTGTAGCCGACAAACCCGTCCACGAAGGACTTGACTTCGAAATTGGCTGTAGTATCTACCAACATGTCGATGTTGGGTAGTGGAAAGTCGTCCTTGGGACTTACTTTGTTGAGATCTCAGAAGTCCACGCAGAAGCGCACTTTTCCGTTGGCCTTGGTGACCGTGACTATATTGGAAAGCCATGTGGGGTACTCGATCACCCTGATGAAGCCGACGCGGAGCATCTTTTCTATCTCTTCCTTGACTTGTAAAGACCATTCTGGCTTGATTCGGCGTAGATTTTGCTTGATGGGCTTAGCCTCGGGATTCAAGGGGATCCGGTGTTTTAAAATGTTTGGATCTAATCCAGGCATGTCTCGGTAAGACCAAGCAAACACGTCCACGAATTCTTTGAGCAGTGCAGTCAATGCGTCTTGCTCTGTGCTGGCGAAGAAACTTCCGATTTGCGTCTCTTTTGGCTCTTCAGCAGTTCCCAAATTCACTTTGGTTAAAACCTCTTCGGCAGCTTGGGCCCGGTTTTTCTCTCGTTTGACAACATGCTTATAGATGTGCTTAATGTATTGTTCGTTTAATGTGTCTGCTTCTTTATCAAGTGAATCATTATTAACTGTTTGTGTGTTAGTTAATTTATCAGTTGTTAAAGATGCAATGAGAGGATACTCGGAAAGATCAAAGCATTCATTAAGAGCATACGGGAATACATTATTGGCAATGAGTTCATAATCTTCTGGCGTGAGGCCATCAGATGACTCGAGAGACTCAAATTCAAAGATAATGGACTTAGGATGGGTTTTGACATTGGTCTCTAGGACTCGAGGGGTCAGACCAAGTTGTTCGATCATGTCCTTTTTGCTGGCGGTGGGTCCGGAGAAGGTGGCCCAGTTATTGAGTGGCAATGAGCTTGATAGGAGGCAGTATTTGAAAGGCTTGGTGTCACCATTCCCGATCATGGCTATCATAGAGTTATCAGAAACAAAATCGATTAGGTCTGGCATCTCGATTTCTTCATTGAAGAGCAGGTGGAGCAGTGGCTCGTTCCAAGCATCGTCTGCGGAGTCTTTTGCTTTTGTCTTGGGCATTGCTAGCTCGAATGCAGACTCATCTCTCTTTTTGAGGCAGGAGCATCGACAGAGAGTTTTTCGAGTTCTTCTGCCAAAGAGGGAGTTTTTTCGAACCAAAATTCATTGTGAATAGTGGTGGTCGTGGGTCCCGGCAGAGGTGGTGCATCGAGAAATGCTCTTCGGACGGGATTTGCCTTGAGGCCTTTGAATCTTGCAATATTCTGTTGGAGTTTGCCCATGGTTATTGGCCACCTTTGTTTGGCATTGATCAATTCTGTTCCCTTTCTCGGGTCTTCCTTCAAGTTGTCATCCTTTTTTATGAAGTACTTGGCCATGTCGAAGCTGTAAGGGCGAAGATCGGAGGTTGCGTGCAAGCCTCTTTTGTTATCTGCGGAGCGTTTCCGTGTAGCTCACTTGTCTTCCGCAATGTGTTTGGGAGTAGGAATGTATCCCAGGCCATGGAGGGTATTCTGCTCTTTGATATTGATGATTTGTTGGGTACCCTGATGGCGTTTTCCCAAACTGAGCCCCGGGATGTAGTTCATGTGCTTCATCATTTTCATCGGGGGAGGGATCTTGCCCCAAATCAAAGGCAGGTCTATGTGGCACACCTGGGCCTTTGGGCTTTCGATGGTGAACCCTGTTAGCATCATGCCATCTTCGTCGTGTTTGATCTCTAAGACCGGGATGCCGTTTGAGTCGATCCTTTCGGTGACTATGCTATCACCGTAGATGATGGTTAGATCTGTTCCTTGGACGAGCATCACACATTGGTGGAGAGTGGATGCCACCCCATTGATCTGGTGTAGCCAAGGGCATCCCAAAATAGCAGTGAATGTGATCGGGATGTCGATGACTTGGAAGTCAGTTGGGACCATTTGTTTTCCGAACCACAGGTTCAAGGTGGCTATTCCCAAGACTGGGCAAGACGTTGAGTCGTATGCCTTGATTGCCTGAGTTGAGGGCTTCAGATCAGTTGCTTTGATCCCTAGCAAATCCATCATTTTGGATGGCAGGACATTCATGGATGATCCTCCATCTACCAAGACCCGAGGGAGACGGCGCTCGTCCAGTTGAACTGTGAAAGTGATGATGTTGCTGTAATTAACGTTGCCAATCATCTGAACTGCTTCATCAGGTGTCACCGTGATAGGAACCATGGTCTGGGCCAGGCTTTCTTCCAACTTGAGCTTGTGCGGGTAAGATGAAGTGAGTAGGGACCAGAGCGAGATGTTAGCCTGAGTACGCTTGAGCTGAGCTAAGACAGGATCTTCAGCCTTCGGGTCCAGGGTTTCAGCTTCTTTGGCGTAGGGCCCCTTTTCAGTTCGTGGCTCAGGTATGGCTGGCCTTTTGTCTGCCCGGGGAGGATTCATCGGGATTTGACCGAAACGTGTCAGAACGTTCACCTCTGGCTTTACTGCTTTGCTTGTCTCTCCTATCTCTGTAATGGGAGGACCTTGATTGGCGTAGGGCCAGACTGCGCATTTCAATTCGTTCACTGTCATAGCTTTTGTGGAGACATCCACAGTGGCTTTGAGATCTTCCCAAGACAGGGGTTGGGGTATCTGGACCTTCGGGCCTTCGGTGGCGGTGCGGAGCTCGTCCCAGCTGATCATGGAGCAGACGTTGCTGTGGCCTTGTGCAGAGCTAGGCTGAGGGGATTTGCTGGAGTAGATGACGTAGTAGTTAAACTTTCCTGAGGGTTCTCCGAGGGTTCCGACTGTGGGTCACCGGATTCATACCTCTTCTTCAGTTTTTGTTGAGAAGAGGGTTTCTTCTTTCTTCGAGGACGGCCCTCGTTCATTTCATCTTGGAATTCCATTTCCAGACAAGCACTGCAATCGCATACGTCCCACCAGATGTGTTCGTGGTTCAAAGACCAGCTGTACGGGCGCATCTCAGGCCTTTTGTACCTCTTTCCAGCAGCTGAGGTCATCTTTTCTTTAAACGCTTAATTCTTATCGTACGCTTTGTCTTCTTTTGTCACGACATACCCTAGGCCTCGCCTATTCCTCTTGGCTTCTGGCATCACAAGCTGACACGGTCCCTGTTGACGCTTCCCTAGCCCCAGGCCCGGGATGTAACTCATGCCTCTCATCATTTTCAGTACAGGAGGGATCTTATCGGAGGAGGTTGTCAAATCTATAGTACAGACCTGCCCTTTAGGCTTCTCAATCATAAAACCACTGTGCATCAAGTTCTCTTGGTCAAGTTTGATTTCCATCACTGGCATGGTATTAGTGCTGGTCTCCCCAATAGTGATGCTATCCCCATAAATGGTCATCAGAACTTCGTCTTGCACAAATTTCAAACACTGGTGGAGAGTGGACGCTACTGCTCCGATTTCATGAATCCACGGTCTACCCAATAGCACTGAGAATGTGACCGGAATGTCGATAACCTGGAATTACACCATCATCTCTTTGCTCCCAAACAACAAATTCAGAGAGACTATCCCCAACACTTCCCTGGATGTCGAATCATAGGTTTTTATGGTCTGTCTGGATGGTTTAAGGCTCTGCGCGTCAATATCCAACATACTCATCATTTTGGCAGGAAGTACATTCATAGCTGACCCATTGTCTACCAATACGTGGGGAATCCGACACCCCTCCAGCGGCACCGTGATGTGTAGAGACTAATTATGCTTTGCACCGTAAGCAGGCAGATCAAGATCCGTAAACGTAATGATGTTCCCATACTGCGCAGTTCCAATCAACTGACAGGCCTCGTCTGGGGTGGCGTTGACAGACACTTTGGTTTTGGATAGGGCCTCTTCCAGCTTTAACTTGTGAGGGTAGGAGGATGTGAGCAGAGACCATAAGGAGATATCGGCTTGGGTTCTCTTCAGCTGTGTCAAGATCGGGTCTTCGCGACTTTCCTCGCTTCTTGCTGATTTGTAGGGGTCTTGAGAGGTCTGGGGATTCGAAACTGCAACTCCCTTGCCTTTCCCTGATGGATCAGCACTATCCATTCCCAACATTCTTCCAGATCGAGTTAACAAATTAACCTCTTGGTGATCTTCAACCACAAAGTTCTTGCTGGCCTCTTTGAGTTCTGCTAACATAATCGGAACAGGACGAGTGCTGTAGGGCCATGCCGCCTGTCTTATCTCATTTATGGATAATGGCGCCTCTACATTAGCTGCTATCCTAAGTTCCTCCAGAGAGATTGGGGAATCTCTAGGAACCATGGAGGATATAGTGTTGACCACCAAACGCTCTTCATAATCGTCATAAACGGCAGTATTATTCAAATCATACAGATCGTCAAGATACTAAACATAACAGAAATTATCTTTCATTTCATCAGAACAAAGGATTACATCAGTCACAATCTTATTACAATCATCACTAACATCTTCATCTACGGACTCCCCAAATTCTATTACATTAACAAAATAGTCTTGGCCAAAATCCATGAGGTTCACGGTGTTGTTAGGCAGAGGGTTACTGACAACATTAGGACGAGGGGACTTTTCAATCTTCTTTTCATCTACAAGCCCTTAAATAATCCTCTTGAGGGTGAAGCAAGAGTTGGTGGTATGTCCCGGGAACTGATGGAACCGACAATATTTGCTCGTGTCAAGGTTGGGATTGGGACTAGCAGGCCTGTAATTCTCCAGTGGCTTTATCATACCGGTCCTGAGCAATCCGTTGTAGACCTCCTCTGTAGTCATACCCAAATCATCAAATTTTCTTTGTTGCTTTGGCTGGAATCTCTCACCATTAGGACCATTATTACCCCCTCCTTGCAGGTTGTTGACAATGTTGTCCTTAACTACTTCTCTTCCTTTCAGTGCCATGGCAGAAATAGGGTTCGGTGTTCGGTATCGGTATCCTCCACTCCCGCTGTTACTGCTGGCATTTGCAGTCGGGGTTTGGTTAAACAGTCTGTTTTCACTTCTAGCTCCCATTCCAACCATCTCTCGCAAATCTGGATACCAGCCTTTTCCGATGGCTTCCCTGAGTACTGGCTTCACGCACGACAAGAAGATGTCTTTTTGGTCCTGAAGGGGAATTGGCTCTGATAGCTCATTAAGCTTGGCATTCCACCGCTTATAGAATTCTGTAATTGACTCGTCAGCCTTCTGGATGGTCCCTACTAAATCATCCCGGGTGGTACGCCACTCCAAATTGCCTCTATACTTCTCCAAAAAGGTCTCCGTAATCTGGCTCCAGGTGGAGCGGCATTCTTGTTTCAGAGCCAAAAACCATGTGAGCGCTGGTCCTTTCAAAGTCAAATGAAAGTGGGATGCCATAAACTCGGGCATGCAGCCCATCGCTCCCATTGTCATAACATAAATATCCACATGAGTTTTCGGACAAGCAGTACCATCGAAGTCCATTTTCGGCATCTTGAATTTATGAGGCAAAGGCGTTACTTGGGCCGGATCCACCACCTTGAGACCACTAGAACCTACAGTCAGTTTGTCGATTTGCTGTTGCATCTGCTTCAATAAGGCCGTTACTTCTGGAGTTAAACCTGGAATCTGAGGGATAGCAGGAGCCACTGTTGAAGATGGCACTGGGAACTCCGAAGTAGATCTAATGGGCAGAGCGGCCGATGGGAGACCGAAGGTACTAGGGATACCAATTTACTATCCAACAAACTAATAGAGCTGGGAATCATGTTTCCGTACATATCATAGCCATTAAACTGCACACTGGGGTTCTGGGAACTGTACTGCGCTGACTGACCTCCGAATTGACCAAGAGTAGAAAATCATGTACTGATGCATGGAGTTGAATACGGAGTGGAACCATATAAATGCTGAGTAAGGGGAGAACACACTGCAGGCTGAGGAAAACCTCCTTGGAGCTGAGACTGCGGATACCTCGGAACACTGTCTTGACAAATCTGATTCCCTGAAAGCCGATACTAACCACTCTGTTGCATATTAGACTGACCACACTGATAGTTGTCGAGGTACACACTGAACTGGGGTTGGGAGTAACTGGCTTGGAACTGAGACCCATACTGAACCTGTGGTATCGGGACATTGGGAGCCGGAGAGGAAGTGAGATCAAAGAAATTTGCAGGTTGACCACCACTCTTGCTAAGACCTTGCTGAGCAACTTGATTATCTGCTTGAGAGGAAGGGGAGGAAACCTTCCTTGGGCATTCACAATCATTCCCGGAAATGGCATTTGCTCGGGGCGTGGGATATAGCTCGTGGGAGGAGGCATAGCATTGTAACTGGGTAGAGCAGGCTGGACAGGAGAAACGGATCCAATCTCGTTATTGCCCTCTTCAGTAATTTCCTCATAAGAACCATCATCTCTACGGAGCATTGCTATTCCTCGGGCCCTCATGACCTCAACAAAGCGGTTATGAGCTTCTTCTTCTCGGATTTTGGCATTCTGAGCTGACAGGCGGGCCTCCCGCTCCCTGGTCAAAGCGGCTTCCAAATTTATCCTCAACTCATCTGTAGACAGATCGTTCAAGCTTGGTTGACTCAACGGACCCGAACCTCCAGCAGACTGAGCGGCAAACACATCTCCATTCCCTGCCATGTCTGATTCTGCACTGACTAAAGCTTCGGAAACTGCTTGAACTTCTTTGACAACCCGAACCAAACGAGCTCCCGGTACAGACGATCGACTCCAACTCGTCGTAGCTGCAGGGGTATATACGGGTTTATAAGGTAGGGAAAGAAGAGGAAATACGGGAGAGGGAGAAGAAACGGAGAGAACAGACTCGCGCAAACAAATTATTTATCTTCAAGTATAAATCGGTGATTTAAATCCTAGGAACGGTTGGAAAAGGCTAACCCTTTATTTATGCACACTACACCTTGGGGAAGCTTAGGGACGCAACGTTCAAATTACACTAGATGATTTGCATTTGAAATTAATAATAAGTAATGATACCTAACCAAGACCTAACACGACGTGGGATGAACGAGTGATCCAAATTTCTAGGGAAATTTGGGCAGCATAACGGGTATTCTCGGGGAAATTCCAAGAAAAATCCGGCATGACCTCTCGTCGGTGCATGGTGACAATGCGGCATGATCTCACTGTATAGCAGTACGTTCCCCATGGTGTGGTGAAGGCTGTCTTTTCTTGGTCCTCCTTGGCCATCTTGATCTGGTTGTAGCCAGCAAAGCCATCAACGAAGGATTTGTCTTCGTAGTTAGCAGTGGCGTCCACCAGAATGTCTATGTTTGGCAAGGGATAGTCGTCTTTAGGGCTAGCCTTGTTCAGATCCCAAAAATCTACACAGCAGCGCACCTTTCCATTGGCCTTAGTCACAGTCACAATGTTGGATAGCCATGTCGGATATTCGATGACTCGGATGAAACCTATCCGCAGTAGCTTCTCAATCTCTTCTTTGACCTGGAGAGACCACTCTGGCTTGATCTTTATCAGTTTCTGCTTTATTGGCTTAGCATCTGGTGCTAGAGGGATTCTGTGCTCCACAATTGAACTGTCTAGCCCCGGCATATCCTTATATGACCATGCAAACACATCCATGTATTCTCTGAGCAGATTGATCAGTCTGTCCCGTTCAACCCCCTGGAAGAAGTTTCCAATCTGTGTCTCTTTAGGTTCCTCGACAGTATCCAAGTTAACACTAGTCAAAACCTCCTCGGCAGCTTGGACCCGATTTTCCTCTTTTTCTGTAACCCGCTTAAAGATTTCTTTAATGTATTGTTCGTTTAGTGTGTTTGCATCTTGTTCAAATGATTCATTATTAACTGTTGTTAAGTTTTGAGTTAATTTATCATTTGTTAAGTTAGCAATAAGGGGATACTCAGAAAGATCTGTCATTTCATTCAAAGCAAGAGGAAGGATGACATTGGTTACATATTCATAATCCTCAGGCGTGAGGCCTTCAGATGACTTGGAGGACTGGAATTCAAAGATTCCTGACTCAACTGACTCTTGACCCTAACAACTCTGGACCCTACACTACTTATTGACTCGAAGTGTTTGACACAGGTTGGACTGGGGTTTACTCTTTCCTGCAGTTGCCCTGGGGAGTAGCAGTCTTGTCAGTGTCCTTCAGAAAGGTGGAAACTTTGAACTGATCGAAAACTTGTCGAAAATCCTTCATAGGCCGGTACCTTGGAAAGATGGTGCGGGGATTCAGAGAAGCCTGATGCAGTTTCTCAGCGAGCTCGTCTATAACAACCGGACTCAATGACAGAAGGGTCTGGCTCATCTTGTCAATACACTGCTGATAAGTCATCTTCTCTTTACCAATCTTCGATATCACAACCTTGTCAGTGTAGCCAACATGAGGGTTGGCCTGGATTATGCTGATGAAGTCTTCTTCAGGGGAGACTTTGATCCTTCCTTGATTGACCATGTATTCTATAGGCTTTTTGTATTCTGCTTCCAAATCTGCTAGCTTTTCGTTGAACTTCACAATGGCAACAAACTCAGAGTTCTCTGCCTCAAGAGGGTCAATGACAACAGGAGTATCAGGTTGGACTGTGTTTTGGATGACCGGTTCCTTGGTAGGCTCCTTGGCATAACTGACGTAATAGTCAAATTTGCCTGAGGGCTCTCCTAAAGTTCCCACGCTCTTGTCCTCAGCTTCGTACCTTTCTTTCAATTTCTGTTGCATGGACTTCCTCTTCTTCTTCTTTCTTGAAGGAGCATCCTCGTTAATCCAGTCTTGATAATCATATTCCAAACAGTCATCGCAATCACACACATCATACCAGATGTGGGGCCGGGGTTGAGCTGGGACGGCCCCTCCAACTACTTGGTTATTACCATTGTTGATTACCACATTGGCCATTTTTGACACTGGGAAGTTAAGACTTGACGATTTTGATGGGTTATCTGAGACCTTTGTGCCGACAAACTGCTGATCCGATATTCTCACCCAATTCTTCTCGCTGCGGGAAAGGGATAGGAGAGGTTTAGACTCGGGGTAGGTGCTTAGGCTGAAGGCTCAAGCAATATGCAAATTAGGAATCTTCCAGTTTACTTAAAACAGTGTCTTTTATTAATTTCTATTTGGTTGGAAAAGGGGTTCTGCCCTTCTTTTTCGCAACTACTCTAGATCCTGGATCAGTGGGTTCCGTCACTACGTCTATAAGCCCCTCATATTCCACCTGTATTTCGACCTCCCAGGGTGGACAGCCCCGAGTGAGGGTCCTATAGGGCACGCGAATCCCACCGACCGAGAGAGAAGAACGCTCCTAACGGGTCTAGCGGGTCATAGGAACTTTCAATGCACGCGCGATGCAGATTATAGTCAAGGCAATGCCGGGAAAGTCTCGTCTTTCAGCCTTAACGGAATTTCGGCAGAGTTTCGCTTGCGCGATTGACATTTTGACTTTTTGGCAAGGTCCGAGAAGATGATAGGCATGGGTCGGGTGGTAAAAGTCGAATGACTCAGTGTCACATTGAACTTCGTTGCATACGCTGTGCGTGAGTCAAAGTCGAAGTCAATGCCGGGTCAAGATCTTGCCAATTTTTCCTTGTCGGAATTTCGGCAGAGCTCCGCTTGCGCGAAAGATCTTTGAATTTTTGGCATGGACTCGGTCTCGACTCTTACGCATCCCGATCGGGTCAAAGTCAAAGTCAATGCCGGGGTCAAGATCTTGCCAATTTTTCCTTGTCGGAATTTCGGCAGAGTTTCGCTTGTGCGAAGTATCTCGACTTCCGTCATGGGCTAAGGTTTGACCTTTACATATCCCGTGCCGGTCAAAGTCAAAGTCAATGTCGGGGTCAAGATCTTGCCAATTTTTCCTTGTCGGAATTTCGGTAGAGCTCCGCTTGCGCGAAAGATCTTGACTCTCGACAGGGGCTAAGGTTTGACCTTTACGGGGGTATGCAACTGGGCTATACGACACGGACTAGACCAAAAACCAACCAAAAGTCACGGTTTTAAAATGTGTGACACTGACTGTGCATTGGTCGACACTGGCTGCCATGGGGAGTTTGGGATGATTCCGTGTGCGCCCGGGAGCATCGTAATACTGTCCGTGACTGCAACTGAACAACCACCCCGGGTTAAAGGGACGTGCGTGCAAAGTGTATAGGATATATAAGGTGCGCGTAGTGTGCGGCCTCCTAAAAGTGTTCCTTTTTGAGTTAAAACAAAAATTTTCAGAAATGCGTTTTAATGGAATGATTTTTCGGGATGGGAGAAATGCAGCAAATAAGCACGTAAATTTTCTGGGAGCCCCGGTCAGTCTTGGAACTGAATAGCCCCAAGCTGCCAAGGCTGCCAGATTAACCTCAATTTTTGTCCTGGTGGAATTGCCAATGAAGCTGCCCGGTCAGAATCCAGGGAGGATTAAGCCGTACGACTGCATCAAGCAACTTTCCAGGTTCCATTTTCTTTGATCTGCAGGCTGTTTTCCCGGACTTTTTGGCACCTTTTCAGCTCCAGAATGCTTTCCTGTTCATTTTCAGAATATGCACAATTCCCAAAAACCAAATGATGCATGTAATGCAATGCAATGCAAAAAGGTAAGGCAATCATGAGAAGCGGATTCGAGGCGGAAGGCTAACCCACTCGAAAAAATCTTTCTTTTTTTTTTTTTTGAAAAGAGATACCGGTACGTGGGATTGTTAGACCATCGTTTATCCTAAGCCTCGGGTTAGGAAGCGATACAGGAAGGTTAATGGTTTCCACCTATATACCAGGTATCATTTTTTTATTTTAAAAATGAAAGCTTTCTCCTTTGGTTTATCCCCAGCGGAGTTGCCAAACTGTGAATGTGGTGCCCAAGATTAGCGGCTTTTTTGTTTTTAGATGTTGAACCGCTTTCTCGTGTAAGGGGGATCACCGCCTCACATCAGTTTGGAAACGTCCGGTTTAATTTGAAAAACGGAGTCGCCACGCCATTTTGATTTCCTCAAAACTTTGAAAAAAAGGATTTGGGTCCGGAGGTTAAGTTACCCTTTGGGAAGAATGGATCGTCGTTCACCCAAAGAGCCTTGCCGAAGCAAGTCTTCCAAGATCCGATTTTCATGATTGCCTTAGTATTTTTGTGTCTGGGATTTGTGTTTTGAAAAAGGAGGGAATGTACCAAGTGATCTTCCGGACGTATAAACCATGAGTTGGTTATCCCTCGGGATTTCTTGGATTTTTATGTATTAGGGACTTTGGTCCCGTTCTCATCTTGGACTTATGATCATCATGATGAGACCTTGGTTCACATGTGATCGGAATAGGGACACCGTTTTTATAGTCCGAGGATGAGACTCTTTAGAAAGGAATGACCTTTGCCTATCAATCCTACATCTTGAGACGATTTGGACTCTTTCGGGGCATTTATACTCGTCTGAAGTGATGATCGGAGATATGTGGCTAGGGCTCATCCTTTTCTAAAGGATAATCCGTCTATGACATCTTTAGGTGGAAGAAATGATGTAAAGATAGGACCTTTACACCATCTCGCTCCAAGAGATGCTCCAAGTACCAAAGGGGACTAGGGAAGGGGTATAAAGATTGGATCTTTATACTCATCCTATGCCTTTTTGTGCCTTATGAAGGTCACTAGGCAATCCTAGGAGAGAGATCCAACCATGAGGGACATGGGGGATGCATGTTTAAGCTAAAGATGACATTTTTATGTAAGCATATGTAATTAACATTATGCCAGTTAAGACTAGGAATGAAAAGGAAGGACCTTTATGGTTTTCTATGTCCTTTATGAACCTTTTAGGTGGACAATCCTTGGAAACAAGGTCTATGGGAAGGGGAAAGTGACATGCATGCATAAAGATGACATTTTTATGGAAAAAGATGACATTTTATATGTAAAGATGACACTTCATAAGCAAAGGATGCTACTTTATATGCCAAGATGATATTTAAATGCAAAGGATGCTACTTTTCACATCACCATGTGAGAGATCCACCCTAGAACAAGCCTTTTTTTGAGGTCTTATTTGTTCATCCTTGGGTTGAATCTTCTATGGATCCTATGTGATAGGGGAAAGGGGGATGTATGATTTACATGTCTAAAGATGGGATCTTTAATGACAATATATCAAATACCAAGTAAATAAGTAGTAAGATGTAAAGCAAGGAGCAATATATCACATAAAGATAAGTATATTTTCAAGGAAAAGGGGAGAAGAGGTTACCAATGGTGGTGTCTCTCTATATCCTTGAAGTTTGCCTAGGGAAGGACCAACTTTGGAAGGTTTGGAAGAGGAGGGAGGTCGTTTTTGACACTCTCAGCTCTCTGGAATTTCGTGGTGGTATTTTGGCAGAGTAACTCTACTAAAAATCCCCCCCTAAAATGAATAGAGGAGGTCTCTATTTATAGGCAGTCTGGCAGTGGCTAATGAAGCCGTGCGGCTGTAACCCCAGGGCAAATGAGGCCGTGTGGTCTTATCCTGAGATGACTCAGCTTATTTCTAGAACCATGCAAGGTGGCCTTCTAGAAGGGCTTTTCCAACGAAGGACTATGTGGAATTTTAATTTCTAGCAGGTCCTTCACCCCTTGGAAGGTTTTGGAAAGTTCCCAAATTGCCCCTGAACTTTAGGAAAGTCCGGGAAATTGCCGAAAAACTTTCCCGGAAGGCATGAGCCAGATTTGGGTACTTACAACCACGGCATTGATAGATTAGCCGGAGGATCCGAGTACTTGGGTTCAGGCAGCCCCAAATTACTATCATTGTGGCTGTATGAGAGATTGCGCTTAATCTCGCCACTACCAGAGGGGCAGACGGCATTACCTTGGGTGACTGGACATCGCAGGATATTGAGGGATACCTCTACTGAGAGTTGGCATAGGAGGTTGGCCTTGGCCCGCTATGAGACCGCAAACCTGTACTATTGGATTCCGGCATGGGGATTGCAGACTATGAGAGATATTCAGGACGAGTCAGTGATTGTCCGACTTCCGGGACTACATGTATCATCCTTTTGCATTCCATCTCTAGTGAGCAGACAATACGGATACCCACAGCAGACCATTCGGACTTTGAGAGAGCAGTTGACGACTAATACCATGCCGATGATTATGACTGAGCCTCAGACTACACATTTCTTTGGCAGAGCATTTCTAGAGGGCTTTCTTCCGATACGACAACTACTCCGTCAGACTAGAGGTAGCACATTTCTGACCACCGAGTATCTGATATGGTACGAGGAGCAGCAATGTGGGGACCCCGACCCGGAACCTACACGTGTCCCGAGCTGGTGCGTCCCCAAACTAACCCAAAAACACTAAACTTTTTAAAACTTTACTTTGACTTTCCAAACATGAACATGAATAACATAACATTTCAAAAGAACTCCACTCTACTCCACATCGGAGGAGGAGATAACTAACTTTGAAAATAGTTAACTGTTTAGTTACAAAAGATTTAAGGTTATGACGTAGAGTTTAAGGTTTATAATTACAAACTCCAAGAATGGAATTACCAAAATACAATTTATACGTCACCCTAAACATACCCTGACAATACCCCAAAAGATTTCTCCAAACTCCTCTCCGTCCTTACTTGGGCGGTCCTCCTGTCTCGGGATCTAAAACAGTAAAGGGAGAGGGGTGAGAATAAATCTCAGCAAGCTATTATGGATGCAAAGAATATGCCAAATAAATGCAACATATAACAAGTCACACATAACACATTGGGAAAGCTATCAACACATTCCATTACCTTGGTTTACTTTTCCCGTCCGAACAAGAGTCGTACAACATTGGGTATAATAATACTCCAATTACAGTGAGCTGCTTAAGCAATACTCACGTCTTATAAGACCCGTTTTTCAGGGAACCATATAAGACAGTAGCAACTCTGTAAGGCTTTTGGCTCAATACAGATGCTATACCCCAACCTGTGGCCACAGGAGGGGACGGTCACAGATATAACATAATCCGATCACATTAGGTCACACTTCCATAATTGATCGTATTCTGTTATACCCCCAACGTCAGCTGACTCACACATAATCAAGCACATAATAGATACTTGAATAAAATCCACAAAAGGGATAAACAATAGCTACATGGTAATATATACTCATGCCCAATCAATATCAAAGTGCAACAATCTATGAATACACTAAACAATATCAACAACAAGATATGTAACATCAAGTAAGGAAAAGAGGGATCATTAACCTACCCTACAAATTCCATATACAAGGATACAAGACCTAAGGGAAGGTTCAAGTTCAATTACCAAGTGGGAGTGTCCAATTATAAGTGGCCAACAACATGCTAAACGATCCTAGTTTAAATTAAGAAAACTGGTTCAGGGGGTATGGGCGACCGCCCTTGACACTTGGGCGACCGCCCAAGTGGATTGCCAAAGGGGTTGAAGTTTCTGCCCACATGGGCGACCGCCCACACCACTTGGGCGACCGCCCAAGTGGTTTTCCAAGGAAGTCTCAAGTTGCTGCCAAGCTGGGCGGCCGCTCAGCCCCCCTTGGGCGACCGCCCAAGCCTCCAGCCAGCCAATATGCAGATTTTACCCAAACAAGCCTAGGTTTCCAATCCTTCAATCAACTTAGCTCAAGAACACAAAATGATACATAAATCTTGTCAAGTCCCAACCAAACATGTAAACTCAAAACCAAGAAATCCTAGATTACTTATCTCTACCCATTCCACCCATTTCAAACCCTTTTTACAAAATCTTCCATGAACCCTAACTTCAAGAATTCCATTTTTAATCATTCAACTCCCAATAGGTTTCCTAAGCAAGAATCAACATTTCAAGAACAAGAACAACAAGAGATATTCATGAACATTCATGAGAAAAGAAGTCATAACAACTTACTTGGATTTTTAGAAGGAAATGTGGATCTTTCTAGTTAGATGAGTTCCCCAAGATGATCCACCTTCAAATGTGCTCCTAGACTTGGTTTTTGGTGAAGAATATCTTGACTTCAAAGCTTGGCAAAGAGGGCTTCAATGGAGGTTTCTTCTATGCTTTCTCTAGGATGATTTTGAATGAATGAAGGAGAAGGAGGGAGAAGGGAGTAAGAGAGGTGAGGGAGGGGGAACACTTGGCAAGGGAGGAAGGGTTCTACAAAATGGCCCCCCATGGGAAAAATAGCAAGGCTTTCACCCAAATCATTTTTAAATTAAAATAAATCTTATCCCATTAATTATCCTACTCATTTAACCTCCCCACATTATTTATCATTTTATTAATTTTCCACTTTTATTATTTCCACAAGTTTCTTTATTTAATGACCAATAAATTCTTATAAGATCCTAAATTTACTTTTCATCCAATTTATCTAATTTTAAGAATTTAAAGGACATAATTGAACACATAAAGCTAGCATGAATATTAAAAGCATATAACTAAATATTAAAAATGAGTGCCTAGGGTTGGGGTCGTCACACTCACTCCCCCTTAAAGAAAATTCGACCCGAATTTTAAAAAGGAACTTACTTGAATTTTCAAACAACCACGGGTATTTCGCTCTCATCTCCGACTCTAGCTCCCACGTCGCTTCCTCAACTGTGTGGTTTTTCCAAAGGACTTTTACTATCGGAATACTCTTGGTTCTCAACTCTTTAACTTGGAATTCTAAGACTCTTAATGGCTCTTCAACATACGACATGTCCGCTTGGACATCATCGGGAGGAGAGCTCAAAACATGGGAGGGGTCATGACAATACTTCCTAAGCATAGAAACGTGGAACACGTCATGAAGCAAAGAGAGAGACGGAGGCAACGCTAACCGATAAGCCAAATCCCCAATCTTCTCTAGAATTTCAAACGGACCAACGAACCTTGGAGACAATTTACCCTTATTACCAAACCTCTTGATTCCCGTCCTCGGAGAGACCTTCAAGAACACAAAGTCACCAACCCGAAATGATAAATCCCGTCTTCTATTGTCGGCGTAGCTTTTCTGTCGACTCTGAGCTGTCTTCAATCTATCTCGAATCACCTTGATCTTCTCCGTAGAAGCTCGAACCAAATCCGGGCCCCAAAGTCTTGCTTCACCAACCTCGTCCCAACACATCGGAGATCGACACTTCCTACCATACAAAGCTTCATACGGAGCCATCTCAATACTTGACTGATAACTATTGTTGTAAGCAAACTCCACTAAAGGTAAATGATCCTCCCAAGACAATTGGAAATCCATCACACAAGCTCGTAACATATCCTCAAGTATCTGAATAGTTCTCTCGGACTGACCATCGGTTTGAGGATGAAACGCCGTACTAAAACACAACTTAGAACCCAATGCCTCATGCAATGCTCTCCAAAATCTAGATGTAAATCTCGGATCTCTGTCAGACACAATACTAACCGGAACCCCGTGTAGTCTTACAATCTCCTTTAAGTACAACTGAGCTAACTTCTCTAACGAATACTTGGTTGATACCGGAAGAAAATGAGCCGACTTCGTCAACCGATCCACAATAACCCATATAGCATCCATCTTCTTTGCGGTGAGAGGCAAACCCGAAACAAAATCCATCGAGATTCCTTCCCATTTCCATTCCGGAATATCCAATGGTTGAAGTAGTCCCGCCGGTCTTTGATGTTCTGCCTTAATCTGTTGACAAGTCAAACACTTAGATACATAATCCGCTATTTCCCTTTTCATTCCATTCCACCAATATCCACGCTTCAAATCTTGATACATTTTGGTACTCCCCGGATGAATCGCAAACTTGGATTTATGGCCATCCTCTAAAACACGCTTCTTGATTTCCGGCGATGACGGAACGCAAATTCTCCCTTGGAAAGTTAAAATCCCATCTCGATTCAAAGCAAAATCCCCGGCTTTCCCATCTTGCACTTGATCACAAATTTTCTTCAATTCCGGATCTTCTTGTTGAGCTTCCTTCAAATCACCATACAATATCGGAACGGCTCGAACATTCGCAACTATCACTTCACTCTTCAACTCTCGAGAACTCAAAGCTGTCACATACGCCTTTCGGCTAATCGCATCGGCCACCACATTGGCCTTCCCCGGATGATAGGATATGACACAATCAAAATCCTTCAAAAACTCTAACCATCTTCTTTGCCGGTTGTTCAACTCCTTTTGGGTAAATAGGTACTTCAAACTCTTATGATCGGTGAAAATCTCGAATTTCGCTCCGTAAAGATAATGCTTCCACTTATGCAACGCAAATACAATCGCCGCCAATTCCATATCATGAGTAGGGTAATTCTGTTCCGCCGGTGATAACTTCCTAGAGGCATACGCAATAACCTTCCCATTCTGCATCAACACACATCCCAAACCCGCCTTCGAGGCATCACTATAAATAACAAAATTCTCGCAACCACTCGGAAGGGTAAGAACCGGAGCCGTCGTCAACCTCTTCTTTAATTCATCAAAACTTGCTTCACACTTGGAATCCCACACAAACAATACATCTTTCCGAGTCAATCTAGTCAATGGAGTAGCAATCCGAGAAAACCCCTCAATGAACCTCCGATAGTACCCCGCCAAACCAAGAAAACTACGGACTTCGGTCACGGTCGAAGGTTGCTTCCAATTAACCACGGCTTCAATCTTTGCAGGATCCACGGAAATCCCCGAACTCGACACAACATGCCCCAAGAAAGAAATGCGCTCAAGCCAAAACTCGCACTTCTTGAACTTGGCATACAAGCGCTTCTCACGAAGAACGGACAAGACAATCCTCAAATGATTCTCATGCTCTTCCCGGGACTTAGAATACACAAGAATATCATCAATAAAGACCACCACAAAACTATCAAGATAAGACTTGAAGACACGGTTCATCATATCCATAAACACGAATTTGGAGCATTAGTCAACCCAAATGGCATCACAACAAACTCATAGTGACCATATCTAGTACGGAAAGCTGTCTTAGCAACATCATCCGGCCTAATCTTCAACTGATGGTATCCGCTTCTCAAATCAAGCTTTGAGTAGATAACGGAACCTTGGAGTTGGTCAAACAAATCATCTATATGCGGAAGAGGATACTTATTCTTAATGGTGGCTTGGTTCAACAAACGATAGTCAATGCACAATCGTAAGGTACCATCCTTCTTCCTAACAAACAAGACCGGTGCTCCCCACGGAGACACACTAGGACGAATAAAACCTCGGTCTAACAATTCTTGCAATTGGACCTTCAACTCTTTTAACTCGGCCGGAGCCATTCTATAGGGTGCTTTAGAGATAGGAGCGGTACCGGGTACTAAGTCAATACAAAACTCTATCTCACGGTCCGGAGGCATAGAGTACTCACTAGAGAACACATCACTAAATTCATTCACAACCGGAACATGAGCTAACTCGGGAGACTTCTTATTGGAATCTACCACATAAGCTAAGTAACCCGTACACCCCTTAGATAGCATCTTTCTAGCTTTTAAGGCCGAAATAACATGTAACCCGAACATAGATTTATCGGCATCAAATATAAATGTAGGCACATCGGGCCTAGCAAATGAGACTCGCTTCCTACGACAGTCTACCAAAGCATGGCACTGACTCAACCAATCCATACCAAGGATCACATCAAAATCACGGATTGGTAACTCGACCAAATCCACCGGCAATACATGCCCACATATAGTCACATCACATCCACGATATATCAAAGAAGATTCAAGGCTCTCTCCCATAGGAGTAGAGACCTCTAACACATAAGGCATAGATTCAGGCAAGATATGCAATGAGAATGCAAAATGAGACGCCACAAATGAATGGGAAGACCCGGGATCTATAAGAATGCGGGCCTTAACTCTGAGGCAGGAACTATACCTCTAATGACGGCATTAGGATCGACCTCTCCTCGACCCAAAGCAAACACACGACCTTGGACTTTATCCTTAGGTTTCCCATCAACATCTCTCTTCACACCACTACCTTGACCCCGAATCCGGTACCCGTCGCTTGCTTGTTACGTAACTTGGGACAATTCCTCTGAAATGGCCCGGCGATCCACACTCCAAACACTTGCCTTGTTTGCTCCAACATTTGTCTTCGGAATGCCCTATCCTCTTGCAAAACCCACATGTTGTCCCAAGCCGGCCGGAAGTCGCACGATTTGCCGGAGCCGCCACATGACCTCCTCGATTTGCTCCGGGGTGAAAGTCCTCGGCTGCACTCTATTCTGTCCCGATCCTTGACCACGAAATCTGTTCTGTTTCCTCCTTCATTCTTACCACGATGCTCCTCTATGTCGTTCTCAATCCGGTACGCCATATTCCTTCTTTGCTTGGAAATTGGCGAAGTTATGCGTCAACAAGCGCTTCGAAACTCAACTCTTAAACCTTTCACAAACCGGTAAACTCGCCTCTCCTCATCGGCACCAAATGGGGACAATATCGGGCCAACTCGTGAACTTTGAATCTTTGCGCTCTTGTCATGGTCCCTTGCTCTAGCTTCAGGGAACTCGCCTTCTTTCTTGTCTCTAGTAACCATCGGCACAAAGTGATCTCGGAACTTGAGCGTGAAGTTCTCCCACGTCTGCGGTGTCAAATCTCGGTCCCAACCATCCTTTACCACTTGCCACCAATGCTCATTGGTCCTTCCAATTTGAAAACGGCGCATCTCACTTTCTCCGCATCGGTACTCTCCATAGCTGCGAAAATTTTGTTCATAGCCTCAAGCCACCTCTCGGCCTTCACCGGATCCGGATCTCCGTTGAAGCTAGGAGGAGACATCTTCACGAACTTCTCCAAACCATGTTGCCCTTGTACGCCTAGATTCGATTCAAATTCTGATTACGCGTTGCCATATCTTTGAAGGAACCCTCGGAACATGTCCATCATCTCGGCGTTCGGATTACCAACACCACCCAAACCCAGTTCGGATCACCTTCATTTCCCGCCATTACAACAAACTCCTGCATTAAACACTCGACGTCGGTTACCACACACTCTCACTCGGCTAGACTCTACCCAAGAATTCTAGCAGAGCTCGATACCAGCCGTGGGGACCCCGACCCGGAACCTACACGTGTCCCGAGCTGGTGCGTCCCCAAACTAACCCAAAAACACTAAACTTTTTAAAACTTTACTTTGACTTTCCAAACATGAACATGAATAACATAACATTTCAAAAGAACTCCACTCTACTCCACATCGGAGGAGGAGATAACTAACTTTGAAAATAGTTAACTGTTTAGTTACAAAAGATTTAAGGTTATGACGTAGAGTTTAAGGTTTATAATTACAAACTCCAAGAATGGAATTACCAAAAATACAATTTATACGTCACCCTAAACATACCACGACAATACCCCAAAAGATTTCTCCAAACTCCTCTCCGTCCTTACTTGGGCGGTCCTCTGTCTCGTGATCTAAAACAGTAAAGGGAGAGGGGTGAGAATAAATCTCAGCAAGCTATTATGGATGCAGCAATATGCCAAATAAATGCAACATATAACAAGTCACACATAACACATTGGGAAAGCTATAAACACATTCCATTACCTTGGTTTACCTTTTCCCGTCTGAACAGTAGTCGTACAACATTGGGTATAATAATACTCCAATTACGGTGGCCGCTTAAGCAATACTCACGTCTTATAAGACCCGTTTTTCGGGGAACCATATAAGGCATTAGCAACTCTGTAAGGCTTTTGGCTCAATACGGATGCTATACCCCAACCTGTGGCCACGGGGAGGGACGGTCACGAATATAACATAATCCGATCACATTAGGTCACACTTCCATAATTGATCGTGATACATTCTATACCCCCAACGTCAGCTGACTCACACATAATCAAGCACATAATAGATACTTGAATAAAATCCACAAAAGGGATAAACAATAGCTACATGGTAATATATACTCATGCCCAATCAATATCAAAGTGCAACAATCTATGAATACACTAAACAATATCAACAACAAGATATGTAACATCAAGTAAGGAAAAGAGGGATCATTAACCTACCCTTCAAATTCCATATACAAGGATACAAGACCTAAGGGAAGGTTCAAGTTCAATTACCAAGTGGGAGTGTCCAATTATAAGTGGCCAACAACATGCTAAACGATCCTAGTTTAAATTAAGAAAACTGGTTCAGGGGGGTATGGGCGACCGCCCTTGACACTTGGGCGACCGCCCAAGTGGATTGCCAAAGGGGTTGAAGTTTCTGCCCACATGGGCGACCGCCCACACCACTTGGGCGACCGCCCAAGTGGTTTTCCAAGGAAGTCTCAAGTTCTTTGCCAAGTAGGCTGACCGCTCGGCCCCCGCAGGCGGCCGCCCAAGCCTCCGGCCATTGATATGCGAAGATTTTACCCAAACAAGCCTAGGTTTCCAATCCTTCAATCAACTTAGCTCAAGAACACAAAATGATACATAAATCTTGTCAAGTCCCAACCAAACATGTAAACTCAAAACCAAGAAATCCTAGATTACTTATCTCTACCCATTCCACCCATTTCAAACCCTTTTTACAAAATCTTCCATGAACCCTAACTTCAAGAATTCCATTTTTAATCATTCAACTCCCAATAGGTTTCCTAAGCAAGAATCAACATTTCAAGAACAAGAACAACAAGAGATATTCATGAACATTCATGAGAAAAGAAGTCATAACAACTTACTTGGATTTTTAGAAGGAAATGTGGATCTTTCTAGTTAGATGAGTTCCCCAAGATGATCCACCTTCAAATGTGCTCCTAGACTTGGTTTTTGGTGAAGAATATCTTGACTTCAAAGCTTGGCAAAGAGGGCTTCAATGGAGGTTTCTTCTATGCTTTCTCTAGGATGATTTTGAATGAATGAAGGAGAAGGAGGGAGAAGGGAGTAAGAGAGGTGAGGGAGGGGGAACACTTGGCAAGGGAGGAAGGGTTCTACAAAATGGCCCCCCATGGGAAAAATAGCAAGGCTTTCACCCAAATCATTTTTAAATTAAAATAAATCTTATCCCATTAATTATCCTACTCATTTAACCTCCCCACATTATTTATCATTTTATTAATTTTCCACTTTTATTATTTCCACAAGTTTCTTTATTTAATGACCAATAAATTCTTATAAGATCCTAAATTTACTTTTCATCCAATTTATCTAATTTTAAGAATTTAAAGGACATAATTGAACACATAAAGCTAGCATGAATATTAAAAGCATATAACTAAATATTAAAAATGAGTGCCTAGGGTTGGGGTCGTCACAAGCAAGGTCCTATACAGCTGATGATAGAGGCTCGACGCCGAGAGTATTTTGGGGCAGACTATTCTTCCAGCCGGACATTAAATTGAATTGTTATATAAATTGATTTTTAGTTTTATAAATTGAATTGTTATATCAGGTACAAAAAAAATTGGTTAATTGATATTTTAAATTATTTTTTTAAAATTTATTTCAGTATCAGCGACAGAAATTTCCGTCGCTGAAATTAATTTATTTTAATTAATTTTTATTCCAGCGACGGAAATTTCCGCCGATATATCAATTAATTTTAATTTAATTTTAATTTAATTTTTGTTTTCAGCGGCGGAAATTTTCGTCGCAGGAATAAAAATAAATTAAAATAAATTAATTTCAGCGACAAAAATTTCCGTCGCTGAAATTAATTTATTTTAATTAATTTTTATTTCAGCGACGAAAATTTCCGCCGCTATATCAATTAATTTTAATTTAATTTTAATTTAATTTTTGTTTTCAGCGGCGGAAATTTCCATCGTTGGAATAAAAATTAAATTAATTTCAGCGACGGAAATATCCGTCGCTGAAATCAATTTATTTTAATTAATTTTTATTCCAACGACGGAAATTTCCGTCGCTGAAATTAATTTAATTTAATTAATTTTTATTACAGCGACAGAAATTTCCGTCACTGAAATGAAAATTTAATTAAATTAAATTGATTTAACGGCGGAAATTTCCGTCGCTGATGTCAGTAAATCACCGACGAAATTAATTCCGTCGGTAAAATCAAAATATACCGGTGGAATTTGAGCCGTCGGAAATCAGCGGCGGGACGATAGCGACGGACCACCGACGGAATTTTTCCGTCGGTGTTTAATTTTAGCGACGGAAATTTGGCTTTAGCGATGGAAATTTCCGTCGCTAAAACCTGTTTTTCTGGTAGTGACTAGGGTTTGACCTACGCGGGGTATACACTGACACGGTCTGACACGGACCAGACTATAAACCAATCGAGTCTCGGACAAAGAGTGTGTCACGGACGAGTGCAAGGTCGACACGAGGGTAAACCAATGGCTATTTGGGTCGTCCCGTGCTCGCACCGAGAGGCATAATAAGGCCTCCCAGGCTGCTACTGAGATTTTCCGAGTTAAGGACGTAGTGTGCAGTGTACGGTCAACGTGCGCGTAGTGTGCGGCAGTCTACATTCTTTTTTGAGTAAAACAAAAATTTTCAAATGTGTCTTAAAAAGCATGATGCATGCAAAAAAAAAAGATTTTTATTTTTTTTTTGAAAACATTTTCGAGAATTTTTTTTTTTTTTTTGCATGTAAGCACATAAGCACATAAAGTTTAACAATTAAAGAAATTGATCCAACAGTCAAAAATTTGACCTTTCCGGGACGGTCAAACCGAAATCCACGTATTGTGAGAAAACACACACACACACAACAAAAGGTTTCAAGTGTTGGGACGGAAGCTTGACCCACAAAAGTTTTTTTTTTTTTGAAAAACAAGTCTATTTATTTTGAAAAACAAGTTTTTTTTTTTTGAAATGACACCTAGTACGTGGCATTGTTATACCATAAACTTTCCCCGGCTCCAATAAGGAGGCGTTAACAGGAAGGTTAATGGTTTTCCGCCTATATACTTAGTATCATTTTTATTATTTTTTTTTTAAAAAAAAACTTTTACTTCCCCAGCGGAGTCGCCACTGTGATGATAGCCGATTTTTCTTTTCGCGAAAATCATTTTTCTTCGGAGTCGCCACGCCGTTTTTAGTTTAAGGGCCAAAACTTTGAAAAAAGCCCAAAATTAGAGAAAATGAGTCCGGATGTCACGTTACACTCCGGGAAGAACGTTTGGCGTTCACCCGGAAAGCCTCGTATGACGAGTCGTCCTCACTTGAAACTTTTGTGTGCGTGTGTGTGTGTTTTTTAAAAAGGACTTTAAAAAGGGAGTTTTCTAAAAATTACTGAAATTTTAGGGACTGAACTGAAAATACAGTTAAAAAATAGTGATTAAACTGAAAATAACAAGAAAATTGGAAACTGTTGCAGAAGACAAAGTCATCCGCGTGGATGAGACTGTAGTACAGTCTTATCCGCGCGGATGGGCCTGCAGTCTCAATATTTTTTACAGTTTCCGGTTTAGTCACTGTAATTTCCATAATGTTAAATGGATTTACAGGACTTAACTGGAAATGTAATTGTGAACAGAAAATGAAAAGATTGCTTGGATTTTTGGCATCCATGTTTTGTCCTCTCTTTCCCTAGACTTTGATTAGTGGTCATAATTGATGAATCCACTTAACCAAGCCATCCCGGGGGAACATTAGGACTTAAAAACATATCATTTGCAAATGGGAAGGGGATTTGACATGAGAGTAAATTTGGACAAGGGATAGGTCAAGATGTATCAACTTTTAGAGGAAGATCTCTAAGGTGGTCAAGAGAAGACCATCCTTGAGACCTAAACTCATGTGTATCTTATACATCTTGTGTGACCTATTTTGTGAGTCTAGATGATTTTCATCCAAGGAAAGTGTTCCAAGGTGAACATCTTAGACATGGGGAAGGGGATTTACAAGGAAGTAAAGGATGTAGACCGTTTAAAGTGGTCATCTATGGAGATGGACTCCAAGATGACCCTACTTTAGGTCAAAAAAGAGCAAGTACCAAGTGAAAGCTAGTTAATGTAAAAGGGGACATAGGGAATTTTCATAATAAAAAATATGAACCCTTGTAGAGAATCATCCATGGAGATGAACTCCATGGAGATCCTCTTAGATCCTTGGGACAAAGAGGAGGGAGGAATTGAACAACAAACAAGAAGTAAAACTACATCATTTACACATGAAGTGTGTGCATAAATGAGAGAGTTATGAGTAAAGAGAGTGAGGGTTTACCAATCTTTCTTGGGTTTGTGTTTAGGGTTTGAAGGATTTCAAGGCTTAGAAGTGATTTTGGAGTGGATTTGAGGTTGGATTTGGTGTGGAATGTGAGTTTCTAAGGTGAAAATGGCTGTTTAGTAGAGGATTTTGACAGCATAACAGTAGGTTTTCATATTTTTTGGCCTCTTTAAACTGAGGGAGAAGGGATGTATTTATAGGTTGGCTGGATGACGATCTTATCCGCGTGGACAAGATTGTAGGTACAATCTTGTTCGTGTGGATGACCCTAGCAGCGTGCCTGGTCCTGTGCAGAAAGCAGTTTTGGCATTTTGCACTTGGTCAATATTCCCTTTTTTTATTGGAAATGACAAATCTCAGTGAGGTATTTGTCCATTTTTTTATTCCTAAGAGGTCCTTCCTCATTCAAATTGCCAAAATAACGTCCAAAATGCCCCTAAATGATCATACATCATTAATTTGGGCTGATGGAACATTAACGACCTAGATTGAGGCACTTATACTTAGCTTCCTTAAGAATACTGGCTTGATCAAATTTATCAAAGGATTTGCAGAAGGATTGAGGATAGCTAGGTTGACCGGTTGAGGCAGTAAGCACAGCAGGAATCTTTCTCAACACTCTGCTGATCAGCAAATAATGACAAGGTTTAGCCTTGTTAGCTCTTGAAAGTGGCTTCTCTATCTAAAACTTCTTGAAAGCCACCAAGATGATCATATAAATGAAGGAACACCAGTTGAACTCCTTCTAAAGAATGATTGCAGTAATTGCTTCCCACTGAACCATCGTAATACAGTGGCGCGAGCCAGACTGGCAAATGATGCATCGGTCAACCACCTCGGCTAAGGCATAATGGACAGCATCAAGATCTGCCTTCTTGTTACCTTCACCGGTAACGAATGGATCGGTTCCCCTAACATGGGACCAAGCAAGCTCCATATTCTTCATAGAAATTGAGGAGGGACCGGTTGAGGAAAGGGTAGGAAAGGCATTGGCAATGGATGAAGGGTTAAAGGTAATCGGTACGCCAGCAATAATTGACAAAATAGTAGACATTTCCCCATTCTTCACATCATCATCCAGAATACCATTATCAAATAACTCATTCACCAACTCATAGAGAATATCCTCATTCCCCTCTGGCATCAAGAAAGGAAGAACACCAGCTTCCACGAGAAGAGCTTGAAGCAGCTTTCCTTCTTTAGATTCGAAGAAGCTCGGAAGAATGTAACCTCCATGAATGTCGTTCTTAGGGGTTGAAGATTTGGGAGCCATCTTTAGAAATCAAACATTAAACCAACATTTTAAGTTAGAATAAGAAAATAGACATATAAGATGAAGTTCATAACCAAGAGTGTTTTGAATGTTCTAGACATAATATTCATGATTTTAGAGAGATTTTGAGTTTTTGAAAGTATTACCGGAGAAATCTTTTGAATATTAATGAAGAACAGATGAAGAAGATTCAAAAACTGATGAACTTTGAAGGCAAAGGGATTCTTAACCGATTGGAATTTGAACTTGCAGTTAGAGAGAATTCTTTCGAAAAATTTGAAAGTTGCTTTTGAAAAACCTTTTATAGGGAGAGAGGGAGAGAAGTCGAAGAGATTTTACTGGGAGAAACAAAATAAGTTCAAATGTTTTTAACTGGTTTGCACAGATATTAAATATATTAACCACGATTCTAAATATGGGGGCATAAAAATAGGTACGTGTGTGCAGCAATTATGTTTAAACATAATAATGAACAAAAAGAATAACCTTTTGGATAAATAATAATGATACTGAGATTACCTTTTTAATCAAAATTAAAAGTTTGATCTACCTAGGAAAGGAAAGGTTGTAGAGAGCTCACTGAGTTGTCAGTTGAAAGTGGCTGACAAGACTGACATGACAGCAAGGATAGAAACGAGCCGATCAAAAACCAATTTGGATTTACAATTCGGCTGCAATCCATCGGTTGAGCACTTTACCTGTTGAAGGCTTGATCGATTACAGTTTGTAACCGATTGAAAGAATGATCTGTCAGGTGCAATGACCGGTTGAGAGTTGCTTTGCCGTCGGTTGGGAGCTATCGGTTAGAGACACCGGTTAGGGGCACCGGTTAGGAAGGACATCAATGGTATTTGAGGAATCACCTTTTTGATCTGTTGATAGCTTACACTGATAGCAAAGTTAGCACAATAAATCAACGAATATCAATCATGCCTAGTTCTCCTCTAAGGAATTCAAATCGTTTAATATCTAAGGGTTTTGTCAAAATATCAGCTAACTGATAATCAGTATGAACTTTTAAGAGAATAATATTACCCTTTTCAACATGATCCTTAAGGAAGTGGTATTTGATGTCTATGTGATTTGTCTTGGAATGCATCACAGGATTATTTGAGGCTGATATGGCTGAGGTGTTGTCACAGTAGATGGGACACACTTCTTATGGAATTTCATAGTCCACCAGTTGTTGCTTCATCCATAGGATTTGTGAGCAGCAACTCCCAGCAGCTATGTATTCAACCTCAGTTGTAGAAGTGGAAATTGAAGCTTGCTTCTTGTACGACCAGGAAATTAGTCGATTACCTAGAAATTGACAAGTTACACTAGTACTTTTCCTTGTGACCCTAAAAGCTACGAAATCAGCATCTGAATAGCCAATTAGCGTAAGGGTGAATCTTTTGGGTACCATAAACCTAAGTTAGCAGTTTCCACAAGATATCTAATAATTCTCTTAACAGCTTGAAGGTGTGATTCTCTAGGATCGGCTTGAAACCTAGCACTTACACATACGGAAAACATGATATCTGGCCTACTAGCGGTTAAGTAAAGTAGAAATCCTATCTTACGTATGTAGAGTGCCATATCTACTTTCTTACCGGACTCATCTTTATCAAGGTGTACATTGGTGGCCATTGGAATGCTTTGAGGCTGAGAAGAATCAAGACCAAATTTCTTGATAAGATCATTGGTGTATTTGGCTTGATTGATGAAGATTTCTTCTTGAGTTTGTTTGACTTGAAGTCCAAGGAAAAGGTTAGCTCACCCATCCTGCTCATTTCAAATTTGCTCTGCATAAGTTTCTCAAGTATCTTGCATAATTTTTCGTTAGTAGATCCAAAAATAATGTCATCAACATATATTTGAACTAACAATGATGTCCATTATGCTTAACAATAAATAAGGTGGTATCTATTTTACCTTGTTCAAACTTCTCACTAAGTAGGAATTTGGAGAGAGTTTCATACCAAGCTCGGGGTGCTTGCTTAAGGCCATACAAAGCTTTATTTAATCGGTAGACATGATTAGGCTTCTTGGAGTCCTCAAATCTTGGAGGTTGATCTACATAAACAAGCTCTTGAAGTTCTTCATTCAGAAAAGCACTTTTCACGTCTATTTGGTACAACTTAAATTCCTTGTAGGCTGAATAGGCAAGAAATAACCTAATGACTTTTAGTCTAGCTACGGGGGCAAAGGTCTCATCATAATTTATGCCTTCTTCCTGTCTGTACCTTTTTGCCACTAGTCTTGCTTTGTTCCTTGTAATCTTTCCAGACTCATCCAATTTATTTCTAAAAACCCATTTCGTACCAATCACTGTCTGATCATTAGGTCTAGGCACTAATTCCCATACTTTACATCTATCAAACTGGTTGACCTCTTCTTGCATAGATTTTACCCAGTTGGGGTCATTCTGTGCTTCTTTAGTCTTCTTTGATTCTATATTTTAGACCATAGTAGAGGAGAATATACCATGTTGTTCCTCCATACTCCTTAACTGGCATCTAGTCATTCTTGGACCAAAGACATCACCAATCACATTTTCTATTGGGTGATCTCTAAATGATCTCACTTCCCTAGGGAGGTCTTGCATGACTGATTCTTGTCTTAGGGTTTCTAAGGGAGGAGCAGAATCGGTTAAGGGAGGTGTGACCGGTTGGGGAGATTGGTTAGGGAGAGGTGAGGCTAACCGATCAGATTCTGGTGAAGGAAATGGTAAGTGAATGTTTGAGACTGGTTCAGGTTCAAGTGGTGTAAAAGGAATAGTAGTAGAGGGGCTAGCCAGTAGAGAATCGGTTAAGGGATTTTGGATTTTAGAATTTCTGACCGATTGAGGGAAGAATGAGTCATCAACTAGGGCTCTACTGGTTACGCCACTTGGAACTGAATGTTAAGCTGGAGATTGATTTGCATTATTACTGGTGGTTTGATTGGAGTTGGAATTGTTGGATTCACCTATCTCAAAAACACAGTAATTATCTGTACTATTTGGAGCATTGTCAGACTCTAGCAAATCAAACTCATCAAATGTAACATGAACAGATTCAACAATTTTCAACAAACGTTTATTAAAAACTCTAAATGCCTTACTGTGCTTGGCACAACCAACAAAGATGACTTCATCGGCTTTCTCATCAAATTTACCTCGACGCTCTTTACCATTGTAAAGAACATAACACTTATTGCCGAAAATCAGAAGAAACCGATGTTGGGAATTCTGCAATGCCAAAGCTCGTAAGGCATCTTGTTATGAAATTTGTTGACCAATGACCGATTCTGAGTGAAGCATGATGTATGAATAGCTTCAGCCCAAAAGTACTTGGGTAACCTAGCTTCGGATATCATTGTTTTTCCAGTTTCGATCAAAGTTCTGTTCTTCCTCTCAACAACACCATTTTGTTGTGGTGTTCCAGCAGCTGAGAAATTATGATTGATCCCGTGATCATCACAGTAGTGAGCAATCCCATTATTCTTGAACGCCATTCCATTATTGGATCTCATACTGATGATGTCACTCTCCTTTTGGGTTTGAAGTAGATGAAACAGCTTGGTGGCAACTTCATAAGTATCATCTTTGGAGGCAAAGGTTTCTACCTAAGTATATCTTGAATAGTCGTCTACAACAACCAAGGCATATCTGCTTTCCCCTAAACTGGTAGTTATTGTGGGGCCAAACAGATCCAAATGTAGCAGTTGAAGGCACTTAGATGTGGACATGCAAGACTTTCTATGGAATGATTCTTTATGCTGCTTTCCTAACTGGTAGGCTCTGCATTTCCTTCCATGATCAGCAGACACTTGAGGTAAGTCGGTGACCGAATTGCATTTGCCAGCTTGGATAGGTATTTTAAGTTCAAGTGACTGAGTCTCTTGTGCCATAGCCATGAATTCTTACTGATGTTCTTTGTTACAAAGCAAACATTAGTAACACTAGAAACACTAGAAACAGTATTTAAATCTATAGCATATATGTTACCTTTTCTTTGTCCAGTGAGTAAGGTTTATCCTGTAGCAATGTCTGTCACATAACAGTTGGAAGAATTTAAAATACAATGCATACCTTTATCACAAAATTGTGATATGGAGAGAAGGTTGTGTTTCAGACCGTCCACCAAAGATACCTTCTGTACAGTAACTGTACCTCTTTTGATGGATCCGCGACCAATAATTTTATCCTTTGCATTGTCACCAAAGACAACTGGAGGACCTGATGCTTCTTCAAGATTGGTAAGGAGATCAGCATGGCCAGTCATATGTCGTAAGCATCCACTGTCCAAAATCCAAACGTCCTTACTTGCATCGGTAGAGGCCATAAAGCATTCCTGAAATAAGATAATAAGCTTATGATCCCCCTTATTCTTTTGGGTCTAATGAGTTAGTTCCTCTTTGGCAGTCATACCTGGCAACCACTTGAGCTTTGAGACTCAGTGGGTCTAGATAGGTTCTTCAAGTGGCATTCATAAGCCTTGTGACTGATAAAACCATAATTTGAACATTTATTAGATGATAGCTGTGTGGGTTTGGATGAGTTGATATTCAATTTGCTTAATGCTTCAGAAGGGTCATAAGTTTGAGCAGGAATAAAAACCTTGGGTATAAAGGTGTTGGCTTTACCTTTGTTGTCCGGTTGCATGGGTTTGGAAGTCCCTTTACCGGTTGAGGAACTCTTACCGGTTGGAGCAGTGCAGTAGGTGACAGGTGTCTGACCGGTTGCTCCTTGACCAGTTAAGGTTGCTTTACCGGTTGAGGTTTCCAAACCTGCAGCTTGGCCAGCAAGTTTAACTCCAACTTTGTTGTCACTATCACCAAGTGGGACATATGGTCCCATCTTAGGATCAGCTACCTTAGCCCACTGCGTTTTGTTCTTTTCAACCTTCTTGACCTTGGTTCTTTCCTTCACCTTAGGATAGTGAGATTACCCGGGTCCGGCTCGCGCGCGGCGGCCCCGACATCACGCATTCGTCGCTTTTGGAAATTTCCCGGATTCGAGAGGCGCAGCAATTGTCCCCCGACATCTGGCATTCCGTTTGTGTTGCATTATGTCGGTGGAGGTGTCTCGCTGTGTTTTTACTTGTAGAGTCGCCATGTCGTTTTGATTAAGCCCAAAACATTGAGAAAAGGCATCATTTTAAAAACTGTTTTTTGTGTGATGAGATTTTTGAGTTCGGAAGTCAGGTTACTCCTCGGGAAGAGAATATTAGAATATTAGAGCTCACTCGAGTCGTCTCGTAAAAATGAGTCTTTCGACACCCCTTCTTTCTTTAAATGTTGTGTGTGTGTGTGTGCTTTTAAAAATGCATGATGTGTCAGATGTCTACATTGTACATTACGTATTGAAATGTATTGAAATAGTAATGGAAGGAAGCCTTACCAATGTTGGTTTGTGTCTGTCTTCCACTGGGGAATAGTGTTTGAGGATGGAATAGTGTTCCGGGACGGACTGGGATTGCTTCGGGATGTGCCGGTTGTCTGGGGACAGAGCTTCGGCATGCCTCGGGATTGTCGGGTGTGCACTCGGGCAGAGTTTTGGTGTACATTGGGATCATTGGCTGGATTTGGGCAGAGGTTTAGCGTGCGTTGGGATCGTTGGCTGGATTCGGGCAGAGGTTCGGCGTGCGTCCGAATTGCCGGTTTGGCTCGGAAAGGGCCGGGACACCTCGGGAAAGACCAGGAAAGGCTTCGAAGTACCACGAGGGGCCTCAGAATACCTCGAGAGTGCCTCGGGGCAGCGCGGGAGCATCTCTGGAGCGCTCGAAAGAGCTTTGGAGCACCACAAGGGAGCTCGGATGGCCCCGGAAGGAACCGAAAGTGACCGGGAGTGCCTCGGAAGGGCTTAGAGGGGGAGCCAGAAGGCTTAGGGAGAGAAGAGAAGAGGATGGTGTCTTAAATGAGGGAGGGGGAGCCCTCTATTTATAGTGTAGGAAAAACTGCAAAGAGGTCCGTACGAACCTCCCTGGTAAATCCAAATTTTTAGTTTTCCTCGATTTGAGGGAATAATGTGGATTTTAAGAGGATTTCTGTAATTATGATGTCTGGTAGCAAAGAGGTTCGTACGGACCTTCTATGCTTTTCCCATTTTTGCATAATTCCCAAAAAGTCCTTTTGTATTTTTTTTCCCAGAAAGGCCCCCCTTGGTTTAGTTGGTAGTTTTTTGGCCTTGTTCGAGACTGCGTTTGAGTGAGTCTGCGGTGTTTCCCGGGTGCTCAAAAGACGGTGATCCAGATTGGGGTACTTACAGAAGCCCCTCGACGACGTCACTTACGGAGGAAGTGGGGTCGTTGATAAGATAAGGGACCTGATCTGGATCGCGTGAGGACGTGGTGGTGTCCTGAGGTGTGACCGTTTAGGTCAGTTGGCTGGACCCTGTGATAGGATTCCTACGTATCCCTAGCGGGAATCAAGCCTGATCGTAGTTCGGGTGTGTGGGGAAGTGGACGTTTCGGTGTCCTGTGGGTGACCGTTTAGGTCGATTGTGTGGACGTGGTGGCGTTCTATGTGTGTGACCGTATAGGTCAGTGGTGTGGACGTGGTGGCATCCTGTGTGTGTGACCGTATAGGTCGGTTGTGAGGACGTGGTGGCGTCCTGTGTGACCGTATAGGTCGGTTGGCTGGACCCTGTGATAGGATTCCTACGTATCCCTGGCGGGAATCAAGCCTGATCGTAGTTTTGCCGTCGTGAAATTGTGAGTGTATGTGGGCGTGGTGGTTCCCTGTGTGACCGTATAGGTCGTGCGGACGTGGTGGTGTCCTGGAGTGGAAATTTTACGATTTTCCGAACCGGGTGATTTAAAGCCTTCCGGGCTGGAGATAGTGATTTGAGAGGTTTATACGGTCTTCCGGACCGAGTGGTTTAGAGCCTTCTAGGCTGGGGATCTTGATGTGGCTGATTTTTGCGGTCTCCCGGACCGAGTGTTTTAAAGCCTTTCGGGCTGCGGATAGTGGTGAGGACGTGTTATGCCCTCTAACTGAGGTAGTGTCGTGCGTGAGGATGTGACTTGTCCTCTGACCGTGGTTTTGTCATGCGTGAGGACGTGACTTGTCCTCTGACTGTGGTTGTGTCGTGTGTGAGGACGTGACTTGTCCTCTGACTGCGGTTGGGTTGTGCGTGAGGATGTGACTTGTCCTCTGACTGTGGTTGTGTCGTGTGTGAGGACGTGACTTTGTGGTTATGTCATGTGTGAGGACGTGGCTTGTCCTCTGACTGTGGTTGTGTCGTGCGTGAGGACGTGACTTGTCCTCTGACTGCGGTTGTGTCGTGCGTGAGGACGTGACTTGTCCTCTGACTGTGGTTGTTTCGTGTGTGAGGACGTGACTTGTCCTCTGACTGCGGTTGTGTCATGTGTGAGGACGTGACTTGTCCTCTGACTGCGGTTGTGTCGTGCGTGAGGACGTGAATTATCCTCTAACTGTCTGTAGTTGTGTCGTGCGTGAGGATGTGTTGTGTCCTCTGACTGTGGGTTTTGGGAGGCCTGATTGCCTTGTGCTTTGATTGTGAGAGGCGTGATTGCCTCGTGTTTTGATTGTGAGAGGCGTGATTGCCTCGTGTGAGAGGCGCGATTCCCTCGTGTTCTGTCCGCTAGGGAAAGGTTGGACTTACGATGACAGCCGATGTTCGTCAGCTGGGGATGCGTAGTCTTGTATGGGCTTTGTCCGCTGAGAAGGTGATTTTTGGGCTTACTTTGATGGCCGGTGTTTAGTTTACCATTTTGTGTTTTGGGAGCATTTTGCGCCTTGGGACTTGTGTTTGGAGGTGTTTGCGCCTTTTGTGCTTGTTTTACCGTTTAGTGGGTGAAATCCGGGCTTACGATGACGGCCGGGGTTGGTTTTGTTGGGTTAAGGACCAAACTGCATTGAATCTGCTGAAATAGGCCTTTGGACAGCCAAGGGCAAAAATTATAAGGGCAAAGGGGTAATTTGGCCATGAAATGCAAAGAGGTCCGTACGGATCTTCTTTGTGTGCGAAGAGGTCCGTACAGATCTCTGTGAAATTTTAAATTCCCAGGCATTTGATCAGTTTCAGCAACGAGGCAAATCCCCATTTTTCTTCTTCCAGTTCGTGAACAACCGAGAGAGAGGGAGGGAAAACCTTGATTTTGATCCAAATTCCCCAAGTAAATCCTCTGCATTTTGCTTGAATTGCTTGTTAATGGCGGAAAGAGCGAGAAGGGGTCGTCGTCAACGGGGTCAAGGAGCCATTGAGCAAAGGGCGGACCTTCAAAGAAATTGCACTTCCTACGTGCCTTCGTCGAGGAATCCGGATGTGTTGTATTCGGATCCGGAGGTGCACAATATGCGAGATAGGGCCGTCGGGGAGGTAAGAAATCAATTTTGTCTTGATTCTTTGCTCGAATTATTGTATGCTAGAACTAGGTTTTAATTCTTCACATATTTGGGGCTTTTTGTTATTGCCATGTTTTTTTGTGAAATTCGTGATGAATTGTTGAAATTGGGCATGTGAGGATTATGGGTATGTGATTTTTGTGCAAAAATGTGGAGATTAGCTCTTATTTGTAAAAATAAAGTGCCTCTCTTTGAAATGCATGCTTTGGTGTTTTGTACCCTATGCCATTTCTATTGTATGTACATTGTGAAAAAGTCGTCGTGTAGGGACGGACTCTGTAAAAAAAGTGTTGCGACATGTGCCGTGTTTTGTGACGGGTTTTGTCTTGAAAGTGTGTGCCGTGTAGGGACAGATTTTTTTTAAAAAAAATGTGTCATGTATTGTGTACCGTGTTTTTGTGACGGCCTTTGTGGGGAGTTTATGTGCAACGTGCGCCGTGTTTTGTGACGGGGGTTTTTTTTTTTTTTGAAAATGTGTCGTGTAGGGCTTAATCCCTCTGTTGAGAAAATTTGTACAGTGTGTGCCATGTTTTGTGACGGGTTACATGGGGAAAAATTATGTACAATGTGTGTCGTGTTTCGTGACGGGTTGTTTTTGTTTTGCCGTGTTGGGACGGACTTTTTATGCTTTGCCGTGTTGGGACGGACTTTTTTATGCTTTGGTTTCCTTTTGGTATTTTGCATTAAGTACTGTGACTGACGTACCTTTGCTGTGTTTACCTGCAGGATGAGTGGCCTTCGTCCGGAAAGGCCAAGAAGATGAAGTCTCAGGGGTCGCTCGAGGCAGTAGTTGAGCTGTGGCAGCATTTGTCGGATATCTCTAGGGAGGGCAGGCCGAGCCCTAAGAGGCTGGTCTTTGCTTCTGGTTTGGGCGCGTTCGTGGAGAACCTGTCCGGGATTGCAGAGACGAGGAAGAACAAGATTATCTTCCTGGCCTTGTCTGAGTATTGGTGGGACACCACTCATACCTTCCATCTGAGCTGGGGAGAGGTGATGGTGACTCCCACCGACTTCGCTGCGATTACCGGGCTTTCCTTCAAAGGAGGGCCAGTGAGATGGCGGGACAGGATGTCCGATGGGACGCTGGCTGAGCTGCTGGGCTTCGCGCCTTTTCCTCGTAGGGGCCTGGGCATGTTATATGGCGAAGTGGAGGCGCAGATTACGGCCAACATCGGGGCCTATCGCCGGGGCACCGGCTTGGTGATGGCTGAGCAGCTGGCGTGCTCTTTCTTATGGTTTGCTCTCTCTGAGACTTTGTTCTCGAATCACGCTACCTCGGCTCCTTTTCCTCTACTGGAGAGCTTGATGGATTTGGAGAGGGTTGGTGAGATAGCTTGGGGCGAGGCGGGCTTGGCTGAGCTTTATTTTTCCTTGGACCGGTTTAGCCGAGGCGTGGCCAGTTCTCTGGGATGCTTCGATTTTGCGTTGGAGGTATGAGTTTATTGCTGTTTGTGATTTAGCAGTTTGTCATTTCTCCGTTTTCTTTTGCCCTGAGCTTTTATCTGCTTTTGTTGCAGGTGTGGTTTTATAAGATCTTCTGGTGCTTTTCGTGGGATCGCGATGCTGAGGCCATGGAGGCCTATCCTTCTATGCTGGGCTGGGCCCATCATTTGAGGAGGAGGAGGACGAACAGGGGGAAGCTCACCATAGCCTATCGGGATGTGCAGGAGTTCCTGAAGAAGGAAAGCTCGGCGGAGTTTGAGCTGTATCCCTGGGCTCGGTATGGCGGCGATGAGCTTGAGGGTGGTCCCGTGGTGACGGCGCAGAGGAAGATGCTGTGTGGCCTGACATGTGATGTCATGTACTTGGGGGAGAGGGTCTTACGCGGCAAAGATAGCCCGGGTGTGCCCCCTATGGCTCCGAGGGATCCGCCCTTTGGGATGATGCATCCTCGTGACATGGATGTGATAGAGTACGATAGGTACTTGGGCGGCGTGAGTGCCGAGGAGTTCATTTTGTTTGGCGAGGAGTATGGGGCCTTTGTCAGGAGGAAGCTGAGGACGCCACAGGTGTTGGCGAGAGAGAGGAGGGATGGCCCACCACGTCCTCCAGATGTTCCGGTGCCTGTGCCGGACTTTACATATGTACGGGTGTAAGTGCTCCAATTTGAGTTGTTAGCATTTTCGTTAGAAAATTAACGAAAGTCTTAACATTCCTAACATTTCTAACAATTCCTAACCTTTCTAACAAAGTAAGGGTAGATTAGGGATTGCCATTTAAGGTTAAACCAAGAAAAGAATCTTAAAAAAGAAAAGAAATTGGAAAAACCCGAATTGGCAAGCTGAAAAACAACAACCAGTTTGAATATTTTGAAAATATTCCTTGTGTCCAAAGCCTGCAGCTGCAATTAATGAACAGTGCACGCTTCTACTCTTGTCCGCGCGGATGAAAAGGCCATTTTCAGAGGCCTATAAATTGAGCCCTTCGCCTCGTAAAAAAAAAAAGAACATAATTCACAACAGCACCTTGGCAAAAATACTTGAGAAAACAGTGAGAATTCCCTAGAATTAATGTCACCTTTTTCTCTTGACTATTTTCCCAAATCTCACTCACTAATCACTCTCAAATTCAAAGCCTCAAACACTCTTACATTCAAGCCTAAAACTCAAAAATCAAAAGAAGATAGGTATAACCTCCTTCTCCCAACCCTAAATCTCTTTCATCCATGCATGCATCTCAAACTTTGAAGATGTAATTTGTTCATTTCTTGCCTTAGATCCAAGAGGATCACCATGGAAGTTCATCTCCATGGATGATCCTCTACAAGGATCAACATTTCTTTCAAAGTTGTTTTTACTTCTTACAAACACATTTTCAAAACCCTAAAAACCATTTTCACAACAAAAATCTTGATTTCAAAGGATAAAATTTCCTTTCCCAAGCAAATGAAATGCTTAAGTCCTAATATACCCTAAGGATGGATTGATATAGTAGATCACCACTAAAATTTCTAGTGACTACTAATCAAAGCCTAAGGAGATGGGGACAAGCATGGATGCCAAACCCCCTTTAAAATCATGTTTTTCTTCAAGAGAAAGTTGCTGTCCAGTAGCCTTTCTCTAAGACCTCTGTCCATGGTCTAATTTTTTGGACATACAGAAACTTGGAATTTGGTGTTGACTACAAAATACTTTTTGTATCCAACATCCATAGATTTCCATACATATTTTTACTTTATTTTTTGCGTGAGTAAAACTCCCTTTTTCAAATTGTCTTTTAAAGGTCAGTTCATCAGTCTCTGGAAATCCAGATTTCATATCTGAGGTTTCCAGAAGATTTTGGTCCACCAAATCATCTCCAAATAGGAAAGTTCTTTTATAGAAACGTTATTTAAGGTGTTCTGAACAACTTTCATTCTCGGAATTTCCCCAGATTTTGAAGTTTTAAAGCTCTTAAATCCATTTTAAAATCAAGTGTCCACTGCCTTTTTCACTCTGGCAGAATTGGTTTTCAACTTCAAAAAATCTTTTGAGTACCAAAACTCAACCCAAAAATCATACCAAAAATCATGGGACTTGTTTAATGTCTTACAAAGAGTTCTCAATTTTTATTTTTCTCAGTTTCAACTTATTTTGGCCAAAGGAACACACACACACACACACAAATGGTTTTTAAGCTTGTAAGACTCGTTTTACGAGGCATTCCGGGTGAACACTAACGTTCTTCCCGGCGTGTAACGTGACCTCCGAACCCAAATCTCTAATCTCGGGCATTTTTCAAAGTTTTGGCCCTTAAAATAAAAATGACATGGCGACTCCGTGTTTTTTTCGATTGATTTTCAAAGAAAAGAAAAATACCAATCTTTCGGAAAAATGGCAACATTCGTTACAGTGGCGACTCCGCTGGGGAGACAAAACGAGTTTTATCTTTTCAAAAAAAAAAAGAAAAACTTTTGAGGGTCAAGCTTCCGTCCCGGCATTTGAAACCGTTTGTTGTGTGTGTGTGTTGATTTTTCACATTTTCGTGTTGTTTTGACCGTCTCGGAAAAGTCAAAATTTTGACCATCGGACCCGTTGCCTTGAATTTTGAATTATGTGCTTATGTGTTATTTGCTTTCAAAAAAAAATATTCAAAAAAAAAAAAAAAGGATTTGTCCAAAAAAAAAGGGGTTTCAAAATAAAAAATCATTTTGTGCATGCATCATACTTTTTAAGACACATGCGAAAATTTCTATTTTACTCAGAAAAAGAAGATAGACTGCTTGCACACTACGCGCACTTGGCCTTACACTGCACACTACGTCCCTAACCCGGGGAAATCCCTGTCGCGACCCGTTTGGTCTTATTACGCCTCTCGGTGCAAGCACGGGACTACCCAAACATCCCATGGAGCCTCGTGTCGACCATGCACTTGTTCGTGACACACTTTGTCCGAGACCCGGTTGGTTTCTAGTCGGGTCTGTGTCATGCCCTGTCTGTGTATAGACCTTTCCTTTCAAGCCTTAGTCGGCATACCAAGTCAATATCTTTCGGGACCCTAATCAGTCGAAGTCCTGCTTGTTTTCCGTCACGGGCTTTGACCAGATATTGACTGGCGCTTTGACTTTGACTCTGACTGGCACAAATTAAACACTGACTCCCAAAGATTTGATACACCGAGTCATCAAGGATTAACGATTATTCCATGCGTAATTACGGCCTAATTGACGACAAGTCAAGATCGATTGTGGACATTTATCGGTCCGAATCATGCCGACTTTTTGTCGAGCCCCTGACATGATCTTGACTTTGACGTCGCCTTGTCCGTAATTTACATCGAATGCTCGTTAAAACTCGATTACCCGCCGCACTTTTAGGATCGTTTTCATTTTCGGTCGGTGGGACCCGCTTGCCCTATAGGACCCTCGCCCGGGCCGTCCACCCTGGGAAGTCGAAATACGAGTGGAATACGAGGGGCTTATAGACGTAGTGATGGGGCCCACCGATCCAGATCCAGAGTAGTTTGCGAAAAGAAGAGCAATCTTTTCCAACCGAGTAGGTTAATAAAATATGTTTTAAGTAAACAAGAACAAATAACCGCATGTTGCATGAGCCCAAAGCCCAAACACCTACCCTCCTTCATCCCTGCACATCCGAACCCTCGTGCCTTTTCCCCCGCAGCCTCCTCACAAAGCTTGGTTTCGGGCGCCGGTCACCGTTTGATCAGCTGGGAAGAGTCAAGCGCATCGTCGCCTTCACCGTTTGTTCCGACTCCGGGTTTCGAATGTCTCGCATCGCTCGGTAATGATGGGGACAACGTCACTCCGCCTCCCGGTGACCCCCGGACGAGAACAACAATGGAATCCGCTTAGTCGAACGTATGAGATTGCAACTAGAAGCACACCCGAATAGCCTTGTGGAGGCTATTAGGAGCCATGGTTTGGCCGCCAGCCTCAATCCCAATGGCACTTTTACCGTAAAGAAGGAAGAAAGCCCTCCCCCCACTCTCAACCGTCCTGGATATGTCAAGATGCCACCACAAGATTCCTATGTCTCCACCGACGGGACTCCTGCCCGTCGACTTACAGGCCAACTAGCTCCCAAACAGCAATTCAAAGGGCCGCCATTCCAACAAATAGCCGAGATGGAGCGCTTCGGCATACCTCGCCAGCCCATCGTGTGTCCCTCTCAAGTGATACCGATCCCGTAAATCAGTAAGGGGAACGGATATTGGGAAACAACGGAGGAAATATTGTTAGCCATCAGGGCTCTCGAGGGACGCCAGAATAAACAACAGGCCTGGATCGAAGAGGCCACGCGTCATTTCAGAACATTGTCAATCCCCCAACTGACTGGGGCTCCCTGAAGGACAAATATGTGCCTGTTTCCCCGGCTCCTAATACCTCTCATCACCCGGCAGAGTCCAACCATTTGCTTCCTGATGAGCCCAACAGCAGATCTCCCTGCATCAGCTCAACTCAAAGTCATTCCAAAGACAGCCAACCCGAGGTCCCAAATCCACCACCACCGTAGAGCACATTTGGTGGGATATCTCGTGGATCGCCCGACCGCCTTGAAAGGGACTATCGGGGATTGGATACACGAGGACCGTCCTCCTAAGAAGAAGAAAATTTCCTCCCAAAGCAAAATTGAAAGAGAGGTTCGAGGCCGGTGATACCAGCTGGGTACGCCGGGAGCCATCTCGGGGGATTTGATTACTATATACTCTACTCCAGCCGCCTTTCCCAAAGCAAACAGGGTAGAAGAGCCGAAAAGCCTTGCCAACGATAGAGTTGAGACCTTCTGACACCGTAATACCGTAGATCCGGGTAATTTTACTGCCAATCAGAAGTCTAACCCCCCGCGGGGTCAGCCAAGATTCAGTTTGTCCAGCTTCCGAGCGCATACCGACAAAGAAAGACCAACGCCAGTTTGGCGCTCGCACTCAATCAATATGCTGACTGGGGACGGCAACCGCCACAAACGACCTCAACATAACCCAGGGGCTTCAGCAAAGGTTCTACCTCGCAAGAAAAAGGCACGAAGTGACTAGCTTGATGACTCTCTTTCTCCAGACAAGGACCAAATCTATGATCCCCGACTATATGGTAGCATGATCACCTTCTGCGACGAAGATTTGCCAAGAGATGTCTCCAAACAAAATGAAGCCTTGTACATCACTATTCGGCTCAACACCGTATCACTCCCTGGGGTATTGGTGGACAATGGATCGGCCGTTAAAGTCCTTCCCCTCAGCATGATGCGGGCCCTACGCATCAATGAAAGGCACATGATCCCATCTACCCGGTCAATCAAGGCCTATGACGGCACGTCTCGTCCCATCTTGGGGACGGTGGCTCTGGAACTCTGGTTCGAAACCCAAATGGTGCCAGTAAAATTCCATGTAATGGACATTCCGTCCGAATTCACAGCTCTGTTGGGACGCCCTTGGTTACACCACATTAAAGCCATAGCTTCCACTCTCCATCAATGCGTCAAGTTCATTAACCGGCAGGGGGATCTTGAAGTCATTAGGGGTGACAGTTTCCTCATAGGGAACGAAGCCGAGACCGTCGCCAAGCATGCCCGCAGCCAGACACCGGGGCTACCTCCTCCGAATCGACCAAGGGACTATCGGGGCAAGTCTCATCAGAATCCCCCAGAATTCGGTGATGCCAACTATGTCAACGAACTCAAGCGGGCGCACTCGGCAGCTTCGATTCATCAAGTTCAATTGCCATTTCCAACATTTGGAGGCGTAACGGAAAGAAACACTCGAATACCGCCATGATATGAGCACACAAACCCCAGCCTCTCAATCGTAGATTTGTCAGCATTCTTCAAACCCATTCTCTGGCCTCGCCAAGCGAAGAGATTTTCATGATAAAAGTCGACAAGTACCGGCAGACTCGACTCGAATGTATGAACATCGTATGGGACGTCCTCCTCGAGGGGCTACCAACTAAGGCTTTCCGCTCGAGCATGGGGCATGAGATTTTTCCAGTAGCACACCAAGACGCAATACGTCACTACATCTAGATTGAGCGGTCAGACTGTGACGAGTTAGAATTCTCCAGAATTGAGGATGCGGCAGATCCGCAAGAAGATCCCTACATTCATATGCTCAGTTTTCAGGTGCCGGACCCGATTGATTCTGGTTCAGACAAAGAGATGATAGCAATGATTGAGGAAGGAGAGAACGTAAACAAGATAACCCCGAGTCATGAGGCCACTGACAGCGATGCCATTAAGGAATTGGGAAACTCTCTCAGGCCCGTCCGCGACCAAAGAAGAAATGATCACCAAGCTTGGATTGGTCCCCCGTCCCTTTGTGTCAACCTTTGTAAAGTCCTTCAAGTCTCTCATTGTTGAGTTTGAGTCTCTCGAGTCGTCCGATGGCCTTACGCCTGAAGACTACGAAATTGTAGCCAATGCTGTATTTCCCTTCGTTCTTAATGAAATGATGGACCTTTCTGAGTATCCCCTGATTGCCGCTTTAACTAATGATAAATTAACTAATAACTTAAAAATAGTTAATAATGATTCACTAGATAAAGAAGCAGACACATTAAACGAACAATATATCAAAGAAATCTTTAAGCAGGTTGTTCGGAAAGAGGAAAATCGAGCCCAAGCTGCCGAATAAATTTTGACAAGTGTGAATCTGGGAACTGCGGAAGAGCCTAAAGAGACGCAGATTGGTAGTTTCTTCGAAGGGACTGAAAGGGACGCTCTGATTGAGCTTCTAAGAGAATTTGTGGATGTATTCGCATGGTCCTATAAAGATATGCCAGGCCTCGATCCTTCCATAGTTGAACACCGAATACCGCTCGACCCAGAAGTCAAGCCAGTGAAGCAGAAACTAAGAAGAATTAAGCCCGAATGGTCCCTACAAGTGAAGGAAGAGATAGAAAAGATGCTCAGAGTGGGGTTCATCAGGGTCATTGAATATCCTACATGGCTTTCTAACATAGTAACGGTAACCAAGGCCAACGAAAAGATCCGATGCTGCGTAGATTTCAGAGACTTGAACAAAGCTAGTCCAAAAGATGATTTCCCCCTGCCAAACATCGACATTCTGGTAGATTCCACGGCCAACCACGAAGTTAAATCCTTCGTCGACGGCTTTGCCGGTTACAACCAAATCAAAATGGCAGAAGAAGATCAAGCCAAGACAGCCTTCACAACCCCTTGGGGTACGTACTGCTACACGGTCATGCCGTTAGGACTAAAGAATGTTGGGGCTACGTACTGCAGGCAGGCTCTGACTTTGTTCCATGACATGATCCACAAAGAAATTGAGGTCTATGTGGACGACATGATAATACACTACAAAGGCTCGGATGGCGGCACTTTGCACGATCCGAGAAAATTCTTCGGCCGCCTCCGAGACCACAGCATGAGACTGAATCCAGCCAAATGCACCTTCGGTGTAAGTCGAGGCAAGGTGCTAGGATATATGGTGACAGAACGGGGAATTGAAGTAGACCCCCAAAAATCAAGGCTATAGTTGAAATGAAGCCACCCCGGACACTGACAAAAGTAAAATCCTTCATGGGAAGACTGCAATACATAAGCCGCTTTGTAAACCAGCTGACCTCGATCTGCGAGCCGATCTTCAAGCTGATGAAGAAAAATGCCTACACAGAATGGACTCCAGAATGCCAGCTCGCCTTTGAACAGATCAAGGCGTACCTTGTAAATCCCCCGATTCTTTGCCCACCACATCAGCAAAAGCCACTATTGCTATACCTAATTGTCACGGACACAACAATAGGGGCTATGTTAGCTCAAGAAAAGAAAATTTCCAAGGTCGAAAACGCCATCTATTTCGTGAGCAGAAAGCTTCAAGGGAGCGAGCTCAATTACTCTGCTTGTGAAAAGACTTGCGCAGGCTGAGTGCAGGTAGTGGGAAAGGCGAAACACTACATGCAGTCTCACCCGATACATCTCGTCTCAAAGATAGACCCCAACAAATATCTGTTCGACAAGCCTTCCATCTCCATGAGGTTGGCAAAATGGTCGTTCTTTTTGGCTGAATACGACATCACTTATGTTTCAAGGAAATCCGTAAAAGGGCGTATAATGGCAGAACATTTGGCCGATTTCCCAAGTGATGAGTCCCGAGGACCTGAACCTCAATTTCCTGATGATGGAATCTTTGATCTAGAAGGAGAAAATCGCTGGCAACTCTTCTTCGACGGGCGTCAAACAAAAGGGGAATGGAATAGGAATGCTTACGGTCGATCCTGCGAGCACACACCCCCATCGCGGTAAGATTGAACCGAGGTCACCAACAACGCCGCCGAATACGAGGCTTGCATAGCCGGGTTGGAAGCCGCCCTTGAAAAGAAATATCAAAGAATTGGAGGTGTACGGTGACTCTGCCCTCATCATCATCAATCGGGTCTCTAACAAATGGAAGACCGTGGACCGGAGTCTCAAATATCACACTTACATGGAAGAGCTAGTAACTCAATTCAAGGAAATCGGCTTCCATTACTTGCCCCGAGATCGCAGATTCGCGGATGCTCACGGCAACACTAGCCTCCCTCGTTGAAATACCCGAAGGAAAGTCTGTCAAACCATTCGTAGTCGGGAGAAGAGAAAACCCCGCTTATTGCTTTGAAATAGAAGCGGAGGCCGAATCGACAGTGATCCACGTACACTCGCTCAGTTTATCAAGGTACTTAAAGAACGGCGAAGCCTCTTTCAAAAATGAAGATGGGGAATATAAAGAAGGAATCAAAGCAAAAATCCTCTCAGCCCTGAAGCGACTCGCTTCTCATTATGTTCTTTTGGGAAACATGCTGTACAAGAAGCGTTATCAAGGCCCCCTCCTGCGATGTATTGGCAAACAAGAGGCTTCCGGACTCATGAAAGAAGTACATGGTGGTACCTGCGGCCCCCATATGAATGCTCGGGCTCTAATGCAAATCATACTAAGAATGGGATACTTTTGGATCTACATGGAAACCGACTGCATCCAGTCCGTCAAAAGATGCGACAAATGCCAGCGATACTCAAATCTCAATCATTTGCCTCCTCACGAGTTATACTGCATGACAACCCCTTGGCCTTTCGTCACTTGGGGAATTGATGTCATAGGCAAAGTCACACCACCAGGCAGCAATGGCCACGAATTCGTCCTGGTAGCTGTGGACTATTTCACCAAATGGGTTGAAGCCAAGTCCTACAAGGTCCTCAACTCAAGGAAAGTAGCCCTCTTCATCAAAGAGAACATCATATGCAGATACGGGTTGCCGGCCGAAATCATCTCAGATAATGGATCCCACTTCGAAGGGGAATGCGACAGGCTGCTAGCAGAGTTCAGAATAACCCGTCACAAGTCATCTCCCTACAGGCCCCAAAATAACGGAGCCATCGAAGCAGCAAACAAGACTCTGGAAAACATCATCCGGAAAATGGCTGTCCGAGGTCGAGATTGGCCCGAGAAGCTACACCTGGCACTTTGGGGCTACAGAACATCCGTCAGAATGGCAACCGGGGAAATACCATTTGCTCTCACCTACGGAATGGAAGTCGTACTCCCAATCGAGCTAGAAATCCCCTCACTCCGGGTACTGTTGGAAAGTCAGATCAACGAGGTCGAATGGCTCCAAAGTCGCCATGATGAATTGGCCCTGCTAGATGAACGCCGATTGAAAGCCATGGAACATATTCGAGCTTACCAAGGAAGAATGGCCAGAGCCTTCGACAAGAAAGTAAAGCATCGGGAGATCCGAGAAGGTGATCTCGTTTTGAAAGAGAAGCCCCCAGTCCGTATCAACCTGCTGGGCAAATGGGACCCTGTCTGGGTCGGACCATATGTCGTCCAGAAGATCTTTTCCGGAGGAGCCATGCAACTCGCAGACATCGACGGAAATCCTTTTGTACACCCAGTGAATGGTGACAAGCTGCGCAGATATTACGCGTAAAACACTGAGTCAAAAAAAACAAAAAAAAAACAAACACAAAAAAAAAACAAACACAAAAAAAAAAACAAACACAAAAAAAAAACAAAAAAAAAACAAAAAAAATATATCAAAAAAAAAAGAGTGCTAAAAGAGTAATACCCAACTAGGTTGAAAACCCGAAAAGGGCGGCCTAGGTAAAAAACAGGGTTGCACCAAAAAAAAAACGGGTCGAACTACGAAGACCTGAGCCCTTTAGTCCGAAGGGAACGTAGGCAGCCGGAGATGGTTCAGTCTAAAATACAAATAAAAGTCATACTTTGACATCAATGCATTGATCAGACCATGAAAGCGTCTCGAAAAACTCTAAAGCAATTCACATATTCATTACAGTTAAAAGCTCTTTGATGAGTCTAAGCTCGGTTCATTCCTACAACTGACAACCTGCTAAGAGAAACTAAGATACATAATCAAACTAATGTGTCTGCTACGACAAGAAAGGGATACTCGGAAGCCTCGAGGTCACTCTAAGCCGCTCGTACTGGCATCACCTCTCTTCTTCCCTCTTCGGGTCTTCTTCCTCTGAACAGGAAAAATGTCGGTCTTCCTCCTACCAAGCTCTGGTGTAGGAACAGGATCTATCAAACCAGCCTCTGTCAGGGCCTTATGTGATGTACCCAATTTTTGAAATCAAACGGAGTCGCCACGCCATTTTTATTTTGAGGGCCAAAACTTTGAAAAAAGCCCGAGATCAGAGATTTAGGTTCGGAGGTCATGTTACGCGTCGGGAAGGACGTTAGTGTGCACCCGACGCGCCTACAACGAGTCTTCCAAACATTTGAAATCCTTTGTTGTGTGTGTGTGTGTGTGTGTGGGTGTTTTGACCAAAACGAGTTGAAACTGAGAAAAACAAAAATAGGGAACTCTTTATAAGACTTTGAACAATCCCCAAGATTTTTGGTATGATTTTTGGGTCGAGTCTTGGCACTCAAAAGATTTTTGGATTTGAAAAGCAATTCTGCCAGAATGAAAGAAGGCAGTTGACCCTTGACTTTGAAATGGACTTAAAGGCTTCAAAACCTCAGAATCTGGGGAAAGTCCGAGAATGAAAGTTTCTTAAAACACCCTAAATAGGGTTTCTGAAAAGGAACTTTCCATTTTGGAAGTAATTTGAGGGGTCAAAACCTTCTAGAAATCTCAGATGTGAAATCTGGATTTCCAGAAGCTGATGAACTGGCCTCTAAAAGAAAAATTGAAAAAAGGATTTTTACTTACTCAAAAACTAAAATAAAATTATGTCTGGAAAGCTCTGGATGTTGGCTACAAAAAGTGTTTTGTAGTCAACATCCAATTCCAAGTTTTACTGGGTCCAAAAAATAGGAAAATGGACTGAGTTCTCAGAACAATGCTACTGGACAGCAAGATGTTCTTGAGGGAAAATGTGATTTTGGGGGATTTGCATCTATGTTCACCCCATTTTCATCCCTAGACTTGATACCACTACTTTTTATTAAGTGGTTATCATATTCAAGTCATCCTTGGGAAATTTATGGGGTTTAAACATGTCCTTTGCAAAGGGAAAGGGGGTTTTGTAAAGATGAAACCAAAGAGAAAGAATTGACTAAAGATCTAAAATGTGGACCACTTGAGATGGTCATTCATGAAGATGAACTTCAAGATGACCATCTTAGGTCAAAACTCAAGTTAAACTAGACATAAAATAAGTCAAAGTAAGAAGAACAAGATGATCAAGAAATCAAAAGAGAATTTTAGGATTTTGAGAAGGAGGGCTTTACCAATGGTGACACCCTATCTTCCTAGGCTTGGAATTTGACTTGAGGAGTATCAAGATTTGGTGTTTGGCTTGAGGAGTATCAAGGTTTGATGTTTGGATTTGTGTTTGGAGTGAGATTGGGAAAGATTCAAGAGAAAATGGTGGCAATCTAGAGATTCCCACTTGTTTTCTCTCTATATTCGCCTTGAGAACCGTTCTTGTGATCAAAATGTGTTACGTAAGGCGAGAGAGGAGGGTTCAATTTATAGGACACTTTGTGAGAATCAAACGTATCCGCGCGGACAAGGATCGACGCGTGCCTTGTTCATACGCTACGGTGCTTTGGCTTTTGGACAGGAAGAATAATCTTTTTAAAATTCAAGCTGAAATTTGTTTTTCAACTTTGTTAATTCGGATTTTTCTAATTTCTTTTGCTTTTTGAGATTCTTTTCTTGGTTTAACTTAAAGTGGCAATCCCTAATCTACCCTCACTTTGTTAGAAATGTTAGGAATTGTTAGAAATGTTAGAAATGTTAAAACTTTCGTTAACTTTCTAACGAAAAAGCTCTGGAAACTCAAATTGGAGTACTTACGGTAGCCCCTCGGCGACGGTGCTTTCGAAGGAAGCGGGGTCGTCGATAAGAGTAAGGCTCCATATTTGTGAGACGATCAAGTGATCGAGTGGCTGAACCTAATCAATAGGCTACCTACGTATCCCGAATGGGAATCAAGTCGGTCGTAGTTCGGATCTTTGACCACGGAGATGATGGCGTTTTAGGTGCCTCGATCCTGATGAGCGAGTTCTGCAGTCGGCTCCTGGAAAGAAACGCTGCTGGGGATAAGAGCTGACCATTTTCGGTCTGATGGCTATCCTCTCTGCTGGGGATAGGAATGACCATTTTCGGTCTGCTTTGGGGATGATTGCGATTTATCGCTTTCCTAGTGATAGCGTCTTAGGTGCCTCGAACCTTGATGATGATGGCGTTTTAGGTGCCTCGAACCTTGGAGATGGCGTTTTAGGTGCCTCGAACCCTGGGTGATGATGGCTTTTTAGGTGCCTCGGTCCTTGGGGATGGCGTTTTAGGTGCCTCGAACCTTGATGATGATGGCTTTTTAGGCGCCTCGAACCTTGATGATGATGGCTTTTTAGGCGCCTCGGACCTTGATGATGATGGCTTTTTAGGCGCCTCGGACCTTAATTTGAAATGGCCTTTCGGTGGACTTCGTCTGCTGCCGAAGGAGAGGGTGACCGTTTTGGTCGAGGGGCTGGACCTAATGATAGGCTACCTACGTATCCCTAGTGGGAATCAAGCCCTTTCGTAGTTCGAGATCTTCTCGAGATTTCGTTGGCTTTTGAGATTCCGTTGACTTTGCTGGGGATAATCAGACGTATTTGTCAGGGAAATCGGCCTTACGTTTTACTGCCGGGGATGATTTTGATGAAAGATACGGGATTCCGTTATCTTTCTCGAGGAGATCGGTCTTACGTTTAATCGCCGGGGACGATTTTGATGAAAGAGACGGGATTCCGTTATCTTTCTCGGGGCACTCGGTCTTACGTTTAACTGCCGGGAATTTCTTGTGAGAGGGTATGAACCCAAATGGGAACTTAGTTCAGGAGTATGAACCTAAGTTGAGGTTCGGTTCAGGAGTATGAACCTAAATGGAGACTTAGTTCAGGAGTATGAACCTAAGTTGAGATTTGGTTCAGGATTATGAACCTAAATGGGAACTTAGTTCAGGAGTATGAACCTAAGTTGAGGTCTTGTTCAGGAGTATGAACCTAAATGGAGACTTAGTTCAGGAGTATGAACCTAAGTTGAGATTTGGTTCAGAAGTATGAACCTAAATGGAGACTTAGTTCAGGAGTATGATCCTAAGTCGGGACTTGGTTCAGGAGTATGAACCTAAATGGAGACTTAGTTCGGGGAGTATGAACAGTATGAACACGGTGAGGTTTCGTACACGATGGAGGCTATTTGAAGGTGTTCTTCTTTGGGGAAGACTCGGGCTTACGAGAACCATCGGGAAGAAAGGTGATCAATGTCGGTCAAGTAGATGGACCTATGGTAGGCTACATGGTTTGTCACCCAAGGATTGGCGTATCTGGGGTCACCAGGATTGACTATTTTAGGGAAGTCGTCCTAGAGATTGACTGTATTTGGGAGTCACCCGAGGGATTTACTATTTTAGGGAAGTCGCCCTATGGTTTGACTATTTTTGGGAAGTCGCCCTATGGTTTGACTATTTTTGGGAAGTCGCCCTATGATCTGACTATTTTTGGGAAGTCGCCCTATGATCTGACTACTTTTGGGAAGTCGCCCTATGGTTTGACTATTTTTGGGAAGTCACCCTATGATCTGACTATTTTGGGAAGTCGCCTATGATCGACTATTTTGGGAAGTCGCCACATGATCGACTACTTTTGGGAAGTCGCCCTATGGTTTGACTATTTTGGGAAGTCACCCTATGGTTTGACTATTTTGGGAAGTCGCCTATTACGACTATTTTGGGAAGTCACCCTATGGTCTGACTATTTTTGGGAAGTCGCCCTATGATCTGACTATTTTTGGGAAGTCGCCCTATGATCTGACTATTTTTGGGAAGTCGCCCTATGGTTTGACTATTTTTGGGAAGTCACCCTATGATCCGACTATTTTGGGAAGTCTCCCTATGATCTGACTATTTTTGGGAAGTCACCCTATGGTTTGACTATTTTTGGGAAGTCACCCTATGGTTTGACTATTTTTGGGAAGTCGCCCTGTGGTTTGACTATCTTGGGGAAGTCGCCCTATGATTTGATGATAATGTTCTTTTAGAAAAGTAGTTGACTAAGATATGCTTTCATACTGTCTTTGTGCTTACATGTAGTTGCCGGAAGGGCGAGGCTACGGTGATGTTGATGAAGAGTTGTTAGGTTGCTTTGTTCGTGGGACGGTTTTACGCTAACGATTTGCTTTGTCTTTGGAAGTATTTTGACCTGAAGGAGGAGTTTGGTTGAGTGCGCATCTTCTTGGTGATCATCAACCTTGTAGAGGTGGTTGAGCTTGTATTCACATTGGGACTTCTTGCTTTTGAGAACTTGGTGTCTCTGACCGCATTGTATTTGAGAACTTGGCATCCCTGACCGATTCGCATTTTGAGAACTTGGCATCCTTGATCGATTTGTATTGGAGAGCTTGGCGTCTCTGACCTTCTTGCCTTGGAGAACTTGGCGTCTCTGACCGATTTGTATTTGAGAGCTTGGCGTCCCTGACCGATTTGTTTTGGAGAACTTGGCGTCTCTGACCGATTTGTATGTGAGGACTTGGCGTCCTTGATCGATTTGTATTGGAGAGCTCGGCGTCTCTGACCAATTTGTATGTGAGAACTTGGCGTCTCTGACCGACTGGCATTTTGAGAACTTGGCGTCTCCGACCGAACTGTATTTGAGAACTTGGCGTCTCTGACCGAACTGTATTTGAGAACTTGGCGTCTCTGACCGAATTGTAGACACTGGAGGTGGTCTTCATTGGGGGGCTGTTTTCATCCATTTGTGGACATTGGAGGTCGTCTTTAGCAAATTGCAGACGCCGGAGCTTGTCTTTGCCAAACTGTAGATGTTGGAGGGCGTCTTCATCCATTGGAGGTCGTCTTTGGTGAAGATCATCCTTGCCGAAAAAGGGGATTTGATTTCACGTTTGAATTCCTGCATTCGTTAGTGAAGAGGAAGATGCATATATGGCATTCATGATGATAGATGCATGCATGGAACCAAAAATGATTATGGGATGATGCATTTACTTGCTTTCGAAGATGCACTTAGCCTAAGCTTCTGGCAGGAAAATTATGATTTATGATCTTCGATGATTTAGGATTATTCCTATTGACTCAAGTTTTGTGCATGCTACATGAGCCCTTGGGAGATTTTTAGTGGGGATGCATGGGTATGGAGACTGCTTGGAACAGATTTTGAGCAAGTGGGGGGGTGAGACCTCTCGATCGCGATTTAAACCGCGGTTGTTGATGAGGTTTTGTTAATAGTATCACATGGACCTCAACGAGATTGGATTCGGACCCAGTGCAGGTTGACAATTTCCCTCTCAATCTTGGTCATTTGAAGGCGTCTTGTGACGAGGCTCTAGGGCGCGTTGATATGAGTGAAATCTCTTTCATTTGGGTGAGCTGTGACTTTGGCCGAAACTTTGCTCGGAGAATGATTTGATGGAATTTCTAATGTCGGGAGAAACCCTGATCTTGAATTCCGATGCTACGGGAAGGCTGCTTAGTGTACCGAGTTCACGAAGCGAAATTCTTTCTTGATAAAATTCGGGTCCAAAAGACCATCTTGACAAAGCCCGGATCTGAGTAGGCAAAGCCCAGATTTTGAAGAAGCGACTTGGCGAGTCTATCTCGTAGTGAAGAACCCAATGTGGACCCAAAGATGACTATATAAGCCCCGGCTTGAAGAGGCGTACTACAGGAGAACACAGGAGAACCGCTTAGCAAGCCCCGGCGTGGAGAAATCCAGAGTAGTCTTACGAGGAGGCACCCATCTTTTCGGACCTTAGTCAACCGATTACTTGGACAAGACTCGAGAAATTTTACGTGCGGGGGCATATCTTTTGAAAGGTGGGAATGTCTCCCGAATTTGTGTATGACACTCTCGCTTTAGGTTTGACTCTTTTGAGAGAGTATAAGCATCACAAGGTGTGGAAAAGTGTATGGAAGCCCCTGAGACGGAAAGACGATGTTTGGCTCTATTTTCCTAGGATGGAGAGAGAAGACTTGTCGAGACACTTGAAAACTTGTCTTATTCATGATGATCACAAGGGTGCTTAAAACCCTTTGTTAATGTTCGGGTTATTCAACTCCTAAATACGATATGAACAAATATTTTGATTAATCACAAGGAGAAAACCAGCGATATCGAGGATCAAGCTCGGAAGGGCGGAGTGTATAGGGACGATCCTTGATGAGACCGGATTTTTTTTTTTGAGATTTGTTTGTGATTTCGGCCAGGACCATTTCGGTTGCCTACGTTCCCTCCATTATGAAGAGCTCGGGTCGCCGTAGTTCGGGTCTATCCCGAATGAAAAGAGAACGAATGTTGAAATTCGAGGGTACGAGGACCTTTGGGGATTTTGAGGATTGAATAACATATCCCCTTAGAGTGTCCATGAAAGACACGGATGCGAAGCCCAGTGGGACATCCACGGCAAGTGTTTGTGAGGAGAAATGAAATATGCTCACATGAAGGGAAGGGTTGAATTTGCACAATCTTTGATTGGTAATTTTGGACCAAGATGGATTAGATTCCAATTTTAAGCAAGCAATGAAGCATTAATTTGATCCGACATCGAGGATATTAGAATGAAAGCTGCTATCCGATAGGGGCGTAGTTGGGTTTCGGGCTTCGATCGGCCATCGGGTGATTTTGGGAAATTTTGACCTCTTAAGATGAGAGGTCGGTGGGCCTTTCTTTGTTGAACCTCTAAAGATGAGAGGTTGGCTTGTAGGGACGTGTTTGGGAAATCTATGGTGGGGAAGATTGATTGCCTCTAAGAATGAGAGGTCAAATTTTGACTTTGGCCAAAGGCGAGGGTACTGGGAGTATCCTCTAAAATAGAGAGGATGGCTTGGGATTGATTTAAGGTAATGGTGAGAGGAAGTCCAAGCTATCGACAACTTTTTGCGATCTTGCGAGAATTCAGGCTCCTTTTTGATCATTGAGAAGTCGGGGACTTTTGAGGACCGGCAGTTCTTCTTTTTTTTTTTTTTTTTTGTTTTTTTTTTTTTTTTTTTTTTTTTTTTTTGTTTTTTTTTTTTTTTTTTTTTTTTTTTTTGACTTGGAAAGCCTCTGAGGAGTTGAAGATTATCTTTGTCCTTCCTTCGTGGCTTGAGATATTTTGCGCATCGCCGACTCTCGAAGCTAAACTCTTGGGCTCGCTTGGACTTTCTCTCAGTATGGAGCAAAAATGATGGCTAAACCGGGTTTCAAAACACGCCGATCTTGAAATGAAAGGGTAGTGTTTAGTGAGGGTGAGGTAATGGCTTTCCTATGGGTGAAAGGTTTCAACCGCAATCCCTCTTGGATGATCTAAACGAGATTTAAGTCTTCATTGCTTGCTTAAACTTTATATGAGAAAAGATCCATGCAAATTCATCGAGCAACGAGATGATGATGATGAAAGGGATGTGAGCATATGAGATGCAAGATGGGAGTTGGTAAGCCCCCATTTGAGAAGGATATCAATTGGTTTTCTCACTCCGATTAGTTTAAATATTAATCATTTTCGAAGAATTAGTGGTTGAGCGGCACAAGTGATCATTTTGGATAAAACCATTTCAATTAAGTGTAACGTGGGTGCGCAGTGATGTCTCGAGTCTAGCAAGAAGAGAAAAAAGACTTATATTAAATGTTAGGCATTTAACCACTATGTCCAAAATGGACTACAACGACAAATGTCGGGAAGGACTTAGGTGAAAGAAAAGTACTAGAACCTACGAAGGTTGACTCAAAAGACTATTTTAAAGAAAGGTAGCCCCCAATCTAGCCGCTCTTTCTTTGTTGAACCATGCATCTATTCTTCGGCCATTTGGAGACGGGAGCTATTGCGAGACCTTTCCATCGGGATTTCCTTGGCAATCTCTTTCTTAATCCAACCACTTTCATCGCTGCGATGGTGATTCACCGACCTCACAAAGGGGCGAGTCAAATTCCATTATGCCCACAAGTCTTGGATCACCAAACTCGACCATGTTGACACTCATGTTGTTAGGGAGCGGGTTATTGATGGTATTAGGTCCTTCGGGCATCTCTAACCTCCCTTGCTCAATCAAATTTTGGATTGCCTTCTTCGAGGGACGCAATCATCATCGGTGCCCGTAGTGCGATGAAAGGCACAATGCTTGGAGGTATCCAAAGGAGCGTTGGGGTTTCTTGGGCGATAATTATCCAAAGGCCGGAGCAAATCTTCTTTTACCAATCCTACGAAGATATCGCTTAAAGGCATTCCAAGGTTTCTCAAGTCTTGGAGCGGGATGCGGATGCATCGGGCTTCTTGGGAACAAAGGAAGTGGCATTATTCTGATCTGTCCCGCGTAGCCGATCGCCTCTTTGCCTTTAGCGAAAGCGAGAGTAGTGTTGGAGGGAGGAGCCCGATATCCGTGGCGAGTGCAGCGATCGAGCTGCTGATTGTAAGCCTTTTCAAACTTAGCCCCGGAATTAACCATTGCACGCAAGTCGGCGTAGGGGAAGTGGTGAGGGAAGCTCTCAAATGCGGCTTCAAGCATGGGCGAAAGATGTCTAAGCGCTCCTCGTCGGAGGAGGAATGGCCATTTCAGCGAGCCTTAAGTTCCACCTCTTATAGAAATCCCCAATATTCTCATTAGGGCGCTGCATCGTTGTTTGCGAGTCAACTCTGTTTGTCTCCCATTCCAAGTTGGCTTTGTACTTATACGTGAAATGCGGTAATCTGTTCCCAAGTAGCCCTAGCTTCAGTGCAATCGGAAAAACCATTTCAAAGCCCACGACTTCAAAGAGAGACTAAAGTAATCGGCCATGCTGGTTTGTGCATCCCTTAGCCTTCATTGCCAAAGTATAGGTGTCCAAGTGAGTTTTAGGGCATGCACTCCCGTCAAACAATTCCAGAGTGGGCATCACAAACTTGTGAGGCGGGGGACAATCGAGTCGGGATACGTAGGCCGAAGAGCGGTGTTCTTTTTGGCGGTCAATTCGGCAATCTGTGCTTTCATTTCCTTGTGTTGCTCCATAAACCAAGCCAATTGGGGATCCAAAGGTGGAGCCATAGCGTTCAAACCGGTGGTGAGCTGAAGAGAGGAGTTACCACTTTGGCGGCACTGCTTGGTGGAAGGGATACCATATTCAGGGGCATAGGTGAAAACTGTCCTTGGCCCAAATTACCCTGGGGAGTGTAGGTAGGAGCTTGGGCAAAAGGATAAAACCCGGCTTCTTTGTTGGCTTTCCATTGGCGAGGAAGGCGAGGCGGACTGAGGTAGCCGGATAGCTCGGATTTCCGGAGTGAGGCCCATAAGTAGGCTTGAGTGTGTTTCTTGTCTGGATTGTTGAATTGCATAGGCACTGTGGCGAAGGTGTGTAACCGGGGGATACTGCGGTCTGGTGATTCGGATGACACCGGGATGGAGGCTTGATAACCCATAGAAGTCGAGTGAGAAATAGATTTGTGAGAGGCTGTGTGAGGAGCGGCGAGCTAGTACCATTACGAGGTGGGACTCTGATTGTTGCCGAACCAAGCGGGGTGGTATCCCAGTATTCTTTGTGAAGGCCCGGATTGATTGGTCCCCGGCGAGGTGGGATCCCCATTTCTTTGTGGCATTCGGGGTAGCCCAAGCATGAGAAGATATTCCGTGCGATTTTGTCCCAGCTGAGGGTGGGAATTGGCTCGTCTCGTCGGGGGCAGGGATCCAGTGAGTCTGCATTTGGGGAGCCGGGCGACCCGAGGCCGAGAAGCATGGATTACGGTGGTAGTACCGTGGGAGGCCGGTGGTGGCATCCTGGAGTAGTCGGGCTGACCAAGAGTGGGGTTGAGGTCTTCCTCTTCTTCCACGGTGAAGGTGCCATAGGGTTGAGGCGGCGGCCGGACCATGGCTCTTAATAGCCTCGATAAGGCTATTCGAGTTTGTGCTTCTGTCGCACTCTCATACGTTACGCTAGCGATTCCATTGATGTTACATCGAGGAGTCCGGGAGGCGGAGTGACGTTGTCCCCATCGTTACCGGCTGATGCGAGACATTACGAAACCCGGAGTTGAAACAAACGACGAAGGCGACGATGCGCTTGACTCTTCCCAGCGATCAAACGGTGACCCGGTGCCCGAAACCAAGCTTTGTGCGGAGGCTGCGGGGGAAAGACACGAGGGTTCGGATGGCGGGAATTGAAGGTGGGTAGGTGTTTGGGCTCAAGGCTCGTGCAACATGCAATTATTTGTTCATGTTTACTTAAAACACGTTTTATTAACCTAATCGGTTGGAAAAGATTGCTCTTTTTTTGCAAGCTACTCGATTCTGGATCGGTGGGCCCCGTCACTACGTCTATAAGCCCCTCGTATTCCACAGTATTTCGACCTCCCGGGGTGGGCGGCCCGGGCGAGGGTCCTATAGGGCAAGCGGGTCCCACCGATCGAAAGAAACGATCCTAAAAGTCGGCGGGTAATCGAGTCTTAACGAGCATTCGATGTAAATTACGGACAAGGCGCGTCGAAAGTCAAGATCATGTCAGGGCTCGACGAAAAGTCGGCATGATTTGGGCGATAAGCGTCCACAATTGATCTTGACTTGTCGTCGGTTAAGCCGTAATTAGGCATGGAATATTCATTAATCCTTGATGACTCGGTGTCAATCTTTGGGAGTCGGTGTATAATTTGTGCCGATCGAGCCGAAGTCAAGGCGCGGTCAATATCTTGGTCAAAGTCCGCGGCGGAAAACCGGCGGAACTTCGGCGATAAGGGTCCCGAAAGATATTGAGTCGGTATGCCGACAAAGGCTTGAAAGGAAAGGTCTATACACGGACGAGGGCATGACACGGACCCGGACTAAAAACCAACCGGGTCTCGGACAAAGTGTGTCACGGACAAGTGCATGGTCGACACGTGGCTCCATGGGATGTTTGGGTAGTCCTGTGCTCATCCGAGAGGCGTAATAAGACCAAACGGACCGCGACAAGGATTTCCCGGGTTAAGGACGTAGTGTGCGGTGTACGGTCACGTGCGCGTAGTGTGCAAGCGATCTATATTCTTTTACGAGTAAAATAGAGATTTTTTTATGAGTCTTAAAAATATGATGCATGATTTTTTTTTTTTGGAAATTTTCTTTTTCTTTTTTTTTTTGAAAATCCCTTTTTTTTTGAAATTTTTTTTGAAATTTTTAATGAGCACATAAGCACGAAACTTCCGACAGTTAGGGACATTATTCCGACAGTCAAAATTTTGACTTTCTCCGAGGCGGCCAAAACAACATGAAAACTGTGCGAAAATCAACATACACACAAAAATGATTTTCAAAGCCGGGACGGAAGCTTGACCCTCAAAAGCTTTTTTTTTGAAAACGGTGATACCGGTACGTGGGATTGTTAGACCACAATTTATCCCCGACTCGTGTTAGGAGGAGATAACGGGAAATTTAGTGGTTTCCACCAATATACCAAATACCATTTTTTTAAAAAAGCTTAGTCCCAGTAGTCGCCCTTTGTGATGTACCCAATTTTTGAAATCAAACGGAGTCGCCACGCCATTTTTATTTTGAGGGCCAAAACTTTGAAAAAAGCCCGAGATCAGAGATTTAGGTTCGGAGGTCATGTTACGCGCCGGGAAGGACGTTAGTGTGCACCCGACGCGCCTCGCAAAACGAGTCTTCCAAACATTTGAAATCCTTTGTTGTGTGTGTGTGTGTGTGTGTGTGTGTGTTTTGACCAAAACGAGTTGAAACTGAGAAAAACAAAAATAGGGAACTCTTTATAAGACTTTGAACAATCCCCAAGATTTTTGGTATGATTTTGGGTCGAGTCTTGGCACTCAAAAGATTTTTGGATTTGAAAAGCAATTCTGCCAGAATGAAAGAAGGCAGTTGACCCTTGACTTTGAAATGGACTTAAAGGCTTCAAAACCTCAGAATCTGGGGAAAGTCCGAGAATGAAAGTTTCTTAAAACACCCTAAATAGGGTTTCTGCAAAGGAACTTTCCATTTTGGAAGTAATTTGAGGGGTCAAAACCTTCTAGAAATCTCAGATGTGAAATCTGGATTTCCAGAAGCTGATGAACTGGCCTCTAAAAGAAAAATTGAAAAAAGGAGTTTTACTTACTAAAAAAATAAAATAAAATTATGTCTGGAAATATCTGGATGTTGGCTACAAAAAGTGTTTTGTAGTCAACATCCAATTCCAAGTTTTACTGGGTCCAAAAAATAGGAAAATGGACTGAGGTCTCAGAACAATGCTACTGGACAGCAAGATGTTCTTGAGGGAAAATGTGATTTTGGGGGATTTGCATCTATGTTCACCCCATTTTCATCCCTAGACTTGATACCACTACTTTTTATTAAGTGGTTATCATATTCAAGTCATCCTTGGGGAATTTATGGGGTTTAAACATGTCCTTTGCAAAGGGAAAGGGGGTTTTGTAAAGATGAAACCAAAGAGAAAGAATTGACTAAAGATCTAAAATGTGGACCACTTGAGATGGTCATTCATGAAGATGAACTTCAAGATGACCATCTTAGGTCAAAACTCAAGTTAAACTAGACATAAAATAAGTCAAAGTAAGAAGAACAAGATGATCAAGAAATCAAAAGAGAATTTTAGGATTTTGAGAAGGAGGGCTTTACCAATGGTGACACCCTATCTTCCTAGGCTTGGAATTTGACTTGAGGAGTATCAAGATTTGGTGTTTGGCTTGAGGAGTATCAAGGTTTGATGTTTGGATTTGTGTTTGGAGTGAGATTGGGAAAGATTCAAGAGAAAATGGTGGCAATCTAGAGATTCCCACTGTTTTCTCTCTATATTCCTTGAACCGTTCTTTGTGATCAAAATGTGTTGTGTAAACGAGAGAGGAGGGTTCAATTTATAGGACATTGTGAGAATCAAACGTATCCGCGCGGACAAGGATCGACGCGTGCCTTGTTCATCCGCTACTCTTGGCTTTTGGACAGGAAGAATAATCTTTTTAAAATTCAAACTGAAGCTGTTTTTCAACTTTCTTAATTCGGATTTTTCTAATTTCTTTTGCTTTTTGAGATTCTTTTCTTGGTTTAACTTAAAGTGGCAATCCCTAATCTACCCTCACTTTGTTAGAAATGTTAGGAATTGTTAGAAATGTTAGAAATGTTAAAACTTTCGTTAACTTTCTAACGAAAAAGCTACCGACTCAAATTGGAGTACTTACACCTTAGTGTAAGTACTCCAAAATGGATTTTCTCTCCTTCTCCCCAAAAATGGCTGTTTGAACTGGTGGTTGAAGAAGGTGTTTGAATTTGAAATAAAGGAAAACCAGATCTGAAGCAAAATTAAAGGACAGTGTCAGATTCCTGTCTCGTCCGCGCGGACATGTTTGTCACCAAAAAAAAATCTGCAGCAGTTCAAACTGCTGCACCACGGAGGAATATTTCATCCCGGCCGCTCGAAACCTGTGCAAAGCCTGCCCAAACAGTTCACATACCATACATTCGCACCCTAGCCAAGAAACCTGGACTCATGCAACATTGCATTCATAATAAAAAAAAACAAAAAAAAGTAGATTATTACATTCCAAAAAAAAAACAAAAAAACAAAAAACAACAAAAAAAAATGTGTGCATGAAAATAAAGTGTATCTGTCTAAATAGGTACAATCTCAGAAATCAATAAAAGATAATCAGTCAGAATCCTCAGTGGCTGGCCCTTTCCCCCGATCCCTCTTGCGACTCGGGCCTGCCTCCTTAGTAGCCATGAATGTCTCGGGCTCAGAATCATCGTCCTCGTCTCCAGAGAGAGGCTCGCCTGGATCAACCGGTACGCCACGATAAGGTAAGCCATGATCCGCGAAGAAGTCGTATCCGAACGTGAACCCGTCGGATTCCTGGACATGCGAAGAAGAGCCACCATGATGCCAAATGTGCCCTTGCCCGTGCAAATCTCCGAGAATGACATGGTCCGGAGGCAGCTCCATGCCGGGATCTATGAGAGGAGAGAGAGGAGTCTCGGTCGAATGCTCCGAAGGAATAGGGGAAGTCTCCCGCTCCACAGGTGCCGGCTGTGCCCACCCCGCTCTGGCCTGAGGAGCCCCACAAGCAACCATCCTCCTAATGAACCTCTTGGCCCCAATCACCTGCTTCGTCAGCTTCTCCACCACCACGGCCGGGAACTGCACGGAAACAAAAGCGTCAGAAATAATTGATGCGAAAAAAAGGAAAAGACAAAAAAAAGAAGAAGAAAGAGAAACCCGTACCTTCATATCCGGACGAGGCCGGAAAGCTCGTGGGACCCGCTCAGGTTGAGGGGTCTGCACCCTCAATCTAACCCCATCCTTGACATATGAGAAGTCCGTCCGGGGGTATCGCACAATCCCTAACCCCTCTCTCTCAAGAACCTGGGGCATCCTCAGCCTCCTCAAGATAAATCTCGAATACTCCTCAATCGCCACAAACGTCGAGAAGTGCTGGCCACCTCGATAGTCGCCCCAGGTCTCCGATCTCTCACTCGGATGCATCATGTCGGCAGGAGGCTCTACCGGTGCCATCAGAGGCGCACCCTCGCCATGCTGGGGCATCACTCTCTCCCCCAGATAATACACATTGCAGGTCAAGCCCCTCAAAATCCTCCGCTGCACAGTCCATCTCTCGGCACCCTTCAGCTGCTCCACCTCGAAGCGGCCCCAGGGGTAGAAAACCATCCCCTCATCCGTCTCAACCCTCGTCAAAGGCAGGCACTCCCTGTACTTAAGGGTCGTGCGCCCCTTAGAACCTATCTTCTCCCGAGCATGCTTGCTCTAGGAGAGCATGGCCGGATATGCCCCGATGTGCTCCGCCGGCTGCTGCCACATCATGACATGAAAAAACTCCAGAGCCCATACCTGCGAAAGAGAAAGATCACATCAATCAAGTGCGAAAAGAACAGTGCGTGCTTAAGGAAAAGAAAGAAAAAAGAAAAGCGGAAGCTTATACCTCCAGAGGGAACTCGAAGCATGTCAGAGAACTGACAGCCTTCCGGCTGTACCGATCCAGAGCAAAATATAGCTCTGCGCACCCCCGCTCTCCCCAAGACACCTCCCCAGCCATCTCCACATCCTCCAACGTCCTCAGCAAAGCAAACATCGCCGTCCCCTCGAGATGTCCAAAAAGTGTGCTCGAAAAAGCAAACCATAAAAAGGCCCTAGCAATCTGCACCGCAGCTACCCTCTCATCCCCAGCCTCATAGCTCTCGATGCTCTCCACGATCTTCCCGTGGACCACGGCATACTCCATACCCATCCCCTTTTTGGGAATGGGAGTAAAGCCCAGAAGATCCTGCAGCTCCAGGTCACTGTAGCCGTCCCTCCACTCAATGCTCCGTCCTTTAAAGGACAGGCCCGTGATCGCGGCATAATCGGAGGGTGTGACTGTGGCCTCGCCCCAGAAAAAATGAAATGTGTGGGTCGTTTCCCACCAGTGCTGTGCCAAAGCAAAGATCAGGCCCTTGCTCTTGGAGAACTTAACCAATCCCCTCAGGCACTCGATAAACTCGTACAATCCAGTCCCAATGACGATCTGTCTCGGACTCATCAAAGCTCCTCGGCCCAAGACTGGAAGCCGGTCCCACAGGTCAACCACGGCCTCCACTGACCCCCGAGTCTTCATCTTGTTCAGCTGCTGCGTCACAAAGCGATCTCCACCCTGCAATTAAAAAAAAATGTGTCAAAAAAAAAAGATTGCACAAGCATACACATGCATCATAGACATAAAAAAAATTTTTAAAAAAAAAATCGGGCAGCATAACGACATACAATAAACTCAGCCCCATTTTTCTTGCACAAAAGAAAAGATTTTCAACAACCATCATTCATCATGCATATGAAAAAAAAAATGTCAATAACATTGAGTCAACGGAAGTAAAAACTCCGTCCCATTTTTCATGAAATAGCATGCATAAGCAATTCTCTACAATTCATTCATCCAATCAAGGGAACGAAAAATCCGTCCCATTTTCACAGAAAATCACATTCTCACAAAAAAATGCATTCATATCATTCACATCATTCACATCACATTGCAAGAATTCTACATGCAACAAAAAGTCTGTTCATCTCATATTTCAAAATGGCAAAATGCCCATTCTTTTTTCCAAACAAAGTGCACATTTGAGTTACCCATATACTCATTACAACATGCAAAGCATCAAAATCAAATTTCAAGCCCAAGAACATCAATTTTCGGATATAAAAAAAAAGAAAAAGAAAAATCACAATAATCACTTTCAAGCGAAAATCGACAAAGGAAATGAAGAGATTCGAAGTATACCGTACGGAGACTCGGATCAGAGGCCCAATGTTGCCACGCATCGGGGTATGGCTCCTCCGCAATCGATTGCGAAAGTGTGTAATGCCTCCTCATTCGAACAAGCTCCAAGCGCCTCTCCGCTACCGGGCCACGTCCTTGGCCTTGAATGGCAACTCCCCCGTGTTCCATTGCTTGAAAAATCGAAGAAATCGGAAGAATTTCGAAGCTTTTGGGCCGAAAATGGCGAAAATCCTCTCTCTCTCTCTCGTAAAATTGAAAAAACAGACTGTGAGGAAGAAGAAGGGCGGCGCCCTTTTAAAAAAAAACCAGTCCAGGTCGCGTTCTGATCCGCGCGGACCAAACTGAAGTGGCAAAATGACTGTTTTGCCCTTTAAAATTTCAGGACTCTGCAGTTTAGTCCTCAACTTAATAGAGTTAACCAAAGTTAACCCCCTCTTCAAAAGAGCTCAACGGCAGTCAAACGTAAGTCCGATTTCTCCGAGAAAGATAACGGAATCCCGTTTCTTTCATCAAAATCATCAACGACAGTCAAACGTAAGTCCGATTTCTCCGAGAAAGATAACGGAATCCCGTTTCTTTCATCAAAATCATCAACGGCAGTCAAACGTAAGTCCGATTTCTCCGAGAAAGATAACGGAATCCCGTTTCTTTCATCAAAATCATCAACGACAGTCAAACGTAAGTCCGATTCCTCCGAGAAAGATAACGGAATCCCGTCTCTTTCATCAAAATCATCAACGGCAGTCAAACGTAAGTCCAACTTCTCCGAGAAAGATAATGGAATCCCGTTTCTTTCATCAAAATCATCAACGGCAGTCAAACGTAAGTCCGATTTCTCCGAGAAAGATAACGGAATCCCGTTTCTTTCATCAAAATCATCAACGGCAGTCAAACGTAAGTCCGATTTCTCCGAGAAAGATAACGGAATCCCGTTTCTTTCATAAAAATCATCAACGGCAGTCAAACGTAAGTCCAATTTCTCCGAGAAAGATAACGGAATCCCATTTCTTTCATCAAAATCATCAACGGCAGTCAAACGTAAGTCCGATTTCTCCGAGAAAGATAACGGAATCCCGTTTCTTTCATCAAAATCATCAACGGCAGTCAAACGTAAGTCCGATTTCTCCAGCAAAAGCTAACAAAATCCCCAGCGAAGTCAACGGAATCCCATTTCTTTCCTCATTATCATCAACGGCCGCAAAATGTAAGCCCGGTTTTTCTTCAACGAAGGCCAACGAAACCCCCAGCAGCCTTTCGAACTATGATTGGCTTGATTCCTCTTAAGGATACATAGGTAGCCTACCATAGGTCCAGCCACCCGACCAAAATGGTCACCCTCTCCTTCGGCAGCAGACGAAGTCCACCGAAGGACCATCCATCCCAAACCATTAAGGGAAAACATTTCAAATCAAGGTCCGAGGCACCTAAAAAGCCATCATCGTCAAGGTTCAAGGTACCTAAAATGCCATCATCATCAAGGTTCGAGGCACCTAAATGCTATCATCCCCAAAGGTCCGAGGCACCTAAAACGCCATCATCATCAAGGTTCGAGGCACCTAAAATGCCATCATCAAGGTCCGAGGCACCTAAAACGCCATCATCATTAAGGTTTGAGGCACCTAAAATGCCATCATCACCAAAGGTCTGAGGCACCTAAAACGCCATCGTCTTTAAGGTCTGAGGCACCTAAAGCGCCATCATTACCAGGTTGACGCCTCAAAATAGTCATTCCAGGGTCAAAGACCCGAACTACGACTGGCTTGATTCCTCTTAAGGATACGTAGGTAGCCTACCATTAGGTTTAGCCATCAGACCAAAATGGTCATTCCTATCCCCAGCAGAGCGGATATACAACCCTAGCCACCAGACCAAAATGGTCATTTCCCATCCTCAGCAGAGTTTCTTTCAGCAATCGACTGCAGAACTCGCTCGCCAGGTTGACACCTCAAAATAGTCACTCTAGGGTCAAAATCGAAAGGCCCGAACTACGACTGGCTTGATTCCTCTTAAGGATACGTAGGTAGCCTACCATTAGGTTCAGCCATCAGACCAAAATGGTCATTCCTATCCCCAGCAGAGCGGATATACAACTCTAGCCATCAGACCAAAATGGTCATGTCCTATCCCTAGCAGAGTTTCTTTCAACAACCGACTGCAGAACTCGCTCGCCAGGTTGACATCCTAAAACAGTCACTCCAGACCCAAACTACGGCCGGCTTGATTCCCATTCGGGATACGTAGGTAGCCTATCGCTAGGTTCAGCCACTCGATCACTTGATCATCCTGTCAAATATGGAGCCTTACTCTTATCGACGACCCCGCTTCCTTCAAAAGCGCCGTCGCAGAGGGGCTACTGTAAGTGCTCCAATTTGAGTTGTTAGCATTTTCGTTAGAAAATTAACGAAAGTCTTAACATTCCTAACATTTCTAACAATTCCTAACCTTTCTAACAAAGTAAGGGTAGATTAGGGATTGCCATTTAAGGTTAAATCAAGAAAAGAATCTTAAAAAAGAAAAGAAATTGGAAAAACCCGAATTGGCAAGCTGAAAAACAGCAACCAGTTTGAATATTTTGAAAATATTCCTTGTGTCCAAAGCCTGCAGCTGCAATTAATGAACAGTGCACGCTTCTACTCTTGTCCGCGCGGATGAAAAGGCCATTTTCAGAGGCCTATAAATTGAGCCCTTCAGTCTCAGAAAAAAAAAAGAACACAATTCACAACAGCACCTTGGCGAAAATACTTGAGAAAACAGTGAGAATTCCCTAGAATTAATGTCACCTTTTTCTCTTGACTATTTTCCCAAATCTCACTCACTAATCACTCTCAAATTCAAAGCCTCAAACACTCTTACATTCAAGCCTAAAATTCAAAAATCAAAAGAAGATAGGTATAACCTCCTTCTCCCAACCCTAAATCTCTTTCATCCATGCATGCATCTCAAACTTTGAAGATGTAATTTGTTCATTTCTTGCCTTAGATCCAAGAGGATCACCATGGAAGTTCATCTCCATGGATGATCCTCTACAAGGATCAACATTTCTTTCAAAGTTGTTTTTACTTCTTACAAACACATTTTCAAAACCCTAAAAACCATTTTCACAACAAAAATCTTGATTTCAAAGGATAAAATTCCCCTTCCCAAGCAAATGAAATGCTTAAGTCCTAATGTACCCTAATGATGGCTTGATATAGTAGATCACCAATAAAATATCTAGTGACTACTAATCAAAGCCTAAGGAGATGGGGACAAGCATGGATGCCAAACCCCCTTTAAAATCATATTTTTCTTCAAGAGAAAGTTGCTGTCCAGTAGCCTTTCTCTAAGACCTCTGTCCATGGTCTAATTTTTTGGACATACAGAAACTTGGAATTTGGTGTTGACTACAAAATACTTTTTGTATCCAACATCCAGAGCTTTCCATACATATTTTTACTTTATTTTTTGCGTGAGTAAAACTCCCTTTTTCAAATTGTCTTTTAAAGGTCAGTTCATCAGTCTCTGGAAATCCAGATTTCATATCTGAGGTTTCCAGAAGATTTTGGTCCACCAAATAATCTCCAAATGGGAAAGTTCTTTTACAGAAACCTTATTTAAGGTGTTTTGAACAACTTTCATTCTCGTACTTTCCCCAGATTTTGAAGTTTTAAAGCTCTTAAATCCATTTTAAAATCAAGTGTCCACTGCCTTTTTCACTCTGGCAGAATTGGTTTTCAACTTCAAAAAATCTTTTGAGTACCAAAACTCAACCCAAAAATCATACTAAAAATCATGGGACTTGTTTAATGTCTTACAAAGAGTTATCAATTTTTATTTTTCTCAGTTTCAACTTATTTTGGCCAAAGGAACACACACACACACACACAAAAATGGTTTTTAAGCTTGGAAGACTCGTTTTACGAGGCATTCCGGGTGAACACTAACGTTCTTCCCGGCGTGTAACGTGACCTCCGAACCCAAATCTCTAATCTCGGGCATTTTTCAAAGTTTTGGCCCTTAAAATAAAAATGGCATGGCGACTCCGTGTTTTTTTCGATTGATTTTCAAAGAAAAGAAAAATACCAATCTTTCGGAAAAATGGCAACATTCGTTACAGTGGCGACTCCGCTGGGGAGACAAAACGAGTTTTATCTTTTCAAAAAAAAAAAGAAAAACTTTTGAGGGTCAAGCTTCCGTCCCGGCATTTGAAACCGTTTGTTGTGTGTGTGTTGATTTTTCACATTTTCGTGTTGTTTTGGCCGTCTCGGAAAAGTCAAACTTTTGACTTGGTCAAGGTGATGTTGGGGGCATGCTCTTTGGAAAGTGCGTAGTTTGATGGAGGTCTTGATTGACATTCAAACTTTTGACTTTTTTGTGTTTTTTTAGACCGGACCAATTAATGTTGCCTACGTTCCCCCGGACTGGAGGGCTCAGGTCTGCGTAGTTCGACACTACATGGAGTGCCAAGAGATGCACAGTTGGTCTTCTTTAGGCGAAGTATATGTAAAGTTTGCTTCTGTTGACTGGATTCATGAAGGGATTGTCGTCTAGGTCTGTCAGCTTCATGGCACCTCCGGAGAAGATCTTTTGAACCACGAAAGGGCCGATCCATGTTGGTTCCCATTTTCACAATGGGTTGGTTCGAGTGGGAGGCTTTTCTTTGAGTACCAGAATGCCTTCCCTGATGTCTCGGGACTTGACTTTCTTGTCGAAAGCTCTAGCCGTTCTGCTTTGGTAGGCTCGGACGTGTTCCATGGCCTTTAGTCGTCGCTCATCTAGCAGAGCCAGTTCATCGTGTCGGCTTCGAAGCCATTCGACTTCATTGATTTTGTTTTCCAGCAACACTCGGAGTGAGGGAATTTCCAATTCAATGGGCAGTACTGCTTCCATCCCGTATGTCAGGGCGAATGGAGTTTCTCCCGTGGCTGTTCTGACTGATGTTCGGTAGCCCCAAAGTGCAAGGTGCAGCTTCTCAGGCCAATCACGTCCTCGGGTGGTCATCTTTCGGATGATCCATTTGAGGGTCTTGTTTGCTGCTTCTACGGTGCCGTTCGTTTGTGGTCGGTAGGGAGAAGACTTGTGGCGTGTGATCTTGAATTCAGCCAGCAGTTTGTCGCATTCTCCTTCGAAATGGGAGCCGTTGTCTGATATGACCTCGTTCGGGATGCCGTATCGGCAGATGATGTTTTCCTTGAGGAAATGTGCAACTTTCTTGGAGGTGAGCACCTTGTAGGACTTGGCTTCGACCCATTTTGTGAAGTAGTCGATGGCTACCAAGACGAACTCGTGGCCGTTGCTACCTGGCGGAGCGATTTTCCCGATGACGTCGATTCCCTATGTGGCGAAGGTCCAGGGCGTAGTCATGCAGTAGAGATCGTGAGGGGGTAGATGATTGAGGTTTTAGAACCGTTGACACTTGTCGCAGCTTCGGACAAAGTGGATGCAGTCTGCCTCCATGGAGATCCAGTAGTAGCCCATCCGAAGAATGATTTGCATCAGGGCTCTGGCATTCATGTGGGGGCCGCAAGCCCCGTTGTGGACTTCGTTCATGAGCTCGTTTGCTTTTTCCTGGCTGATGGAGCGTAGGAGCGGTCCTTGGTAGCGTTTTTTTTATAGCATGTCCCCAAGGATGACAAAGTGAGAGGCAAGTCGTTTTAGGGCCATGATGCTCTTAGCTTTGACTCCTTCCTTGCGTTGACCTTTCTCGTTCATGAAGGCGGTTTCCCCATTTTTGAGGTATTGGAAGATCTGATCGACATGCAATGCTAATGAGGAGGCTCCCGATTTGCGTCTCTTTGGCTCATCAGTAGTTCTCCAACTCACTGTAATTGAAACCTTTCTCGGCAGCTTGGGCCCGGTTTTTCTCTCGTTTAACAGTATGCTTAAATGTTTGTTTAATGCATTCGTTCAATTAATATGTCTGCTTCTTTGTTAGATGAATTGTTATTAACTGTTTTGATTAGTTAACTCATCATTCGTTAAAGATGCAATGAAAGGATATTTTAGAAAGGTCGGACCCTTTATTGAAAGCGTAGATAAGATACATTGTTGATCATGGACTCACAATCTTCGGGCGTAAAGCCGTCAGATGACTCAAAAGACGTGAATTCCTAGACAACATGACTCGAAGCTAGACTCTAGGCGACGAGGGATTGGACCAGGCTTCATTACTCTTTGCGGGCTGTAAGTCGAGAGAGGGTGGTGATGGCTTTGGTGCCACTCTTCAGTTGATACGGATCCCGGTGGATAGCTTGCATGTGGTTCAACTTCAAACCAGATCGCAGAGATTTTTTGTTGCTCCCCTGATGATGTCCCTCCATTAGTGTTGCTGCCAGACCTTGGGGGACCTTGATGATAGAAGTCGCTGAGAGCTACTTACAGGAGGGCGAAGCATTCGCTGATTCGGAGTTGATTCTTGCTAATGTTGATCATTTTCATAGAATCTGCCTCCTTATCTGGGATCTTTGCTTGGATGACATTTACGATGTCTGAATCGAGGGGGCATGCTATCTCTCCTTCTCTGATCAGGCCTTGGAGGAGGTTGCGCCACTGTTCTTCCAGGTCTGATACCGGAACGTTGAATAGGACTATGCTGTGATGGCTATCCTCGTGAGATCCGAGCGTGTCGGCTAGAGGGTTGTCCTATACCAGTGGGTCGGTGATGAGCCAGTTTTTAAGAGGGTTTTCGGCAAAGTATGGGTCTAATCCTCGATCAAACTCCATCTGGGCATCCATTTCTTGATCCTCTTTCAAGCATTCTTCGCAGTCGCATAATTCCGAGTTGTCATCTTGGCCCATGAGCTCTTTAATCTCTAGCTCATCGCGACTTAGAGCGTGGATGTAGGGATCCACTTCGTAGGGTGACAGGGCTGGAGATTCACCTGCGGAGGAGTATTCGGTCATGTCGGGACCTTCTTCTGGGTCATAGCTTGCCGGCCAAGCGCTTGCCATCGTGCTGCTTTCGCGGATCACCTCGAGGATTCCCTTGGCGTTGACGAATTTCACGCATTGGTGAAGAGTAGATGATACCGCTTTCATCTGGTGCAGCCAAGGTCGTCCCAGCAGGGCAGAGAAGGTTGGCTTGATATCCAAAACTTGGAATTCCATCGATTCCAATTGTGCGTCGAATTGGATCCTCAGATTGATGACTCCTACGACAGGGTGTGGAGTGGAGTCGTAAGCTCAGATTATCCGGGGCGAAGGTCTTATCAGGGAGCGGTCGATGTGGAGGTGTTTCAGTGTGCTCAAGGCGATGATGTTGACTGTGGAGCCGTTATCGATCAAGACGTTCGGGAGGTAGAACATCTCTATCTTTATGAGGATGAGGAGAGCCTCATTGTGTCTATTTTCACATATCGGCAAGTCTTCGTCTGTGAAGGCTAAACCGCTTCTGGTGCTGCCGTTCGATTCAGTCTCCTCTAGGGAGCGTTCGATCCATCCGTTGGTGTGTCTTGATCGTGGAAGGGATCGTAGGGAGACACTCGCCCTTGGGCATTCTTGTCTGGATTCCCGGTCACGGGACCGTTTGACTCTAGTTTCGCGTTCCAAGTCGTAGCGGGATAGCATGTTGACAGTTTCGGAGATTGCAGGAGTCCTACTCTCGCTTGGAGTTTCGTCGAAGGATATCGTGTTCACCCTGTCATTTTGGGGGAATGGATTTCCGATGGTGTTGGGGCCACGGGGGCGTTCCAACTTTCCCTCTTCGATTAGCCCCTGGACCACTTGCTTTAGCACGAAGCAATTGTCGGTGGTGTGACCGGGGTAGTTGTGGAAGGCGTAGTGCTTGCTCATATCCATGTTGGGCTTGAGAGTCTTTGGTTGGAAATTCTCGAGAGGCTTGAGGAGATTTCGCTTTACCAATGCCTCGAATACTTGGCCCATAGGCATTTCGAGGTTGTCGAAATTCTGGAACTGTGGGATGCGAGGGGGATTGTTGTTCCTCGGGGCTACCTGATCATGGTTTACTTGAGCTCCATTTTGGATGTAGTGTACCGTTCCGGCTGCTTCTTTTCCTTTGTTCGGGACAGGTGCTGGGTTTGACAGGTTTGTCCGATAGCGGTAAGACGAAACAGGGGTTGCTGTTGTCTTCTGAAGGCTCAGGGTCTTTTCGAACTTGGTTTCGGCGTTGACCATGGCTCGAAGATCTGGATAGAAGTGATGGCTGATCAAGGTTCTCAGAAATGGTTTGAGGCAGGAATGGAAGATGTCCATTTGTTCTTCCTTGGAAAGCGGATCCATTATCTCGCTTAGCTTCCAGTTCCATCTTTTGTAGAACTCACCCACAGGCTCGTCGTCCTTTTGTTCGGTGGCTTGTAGATCGTGGCGGTTTGTCTCCCACTCAAGGTTGGCGCGGTACTTCTCCAGGAAGATCTCGCTGATTTGGTCCCACGTGGAGCGGTTTTCTGCCTTTACGTTGAGGAACCACCTTAGCGCTGTGGATTTGAGAGAATGCTGGAAGTGATCCGCCATTTGTTGAGGGGTTGCCCATTTGGCTCTCATGCCCAATACATATGTGTCGATGTGGGTTTTTGGGCATTCTGTCCCGTCGAACTTTTCCATTTCCGGCATCCTGAATTTCGGAGGAAGCGGGACCACCTTGTTTGGATCAGTAGGCATGAGGGAGTCCTTCGAGAACTGGCTAGTTTTCCTTGCATGTCTTTCATTTGCTCGATCAACCAAGCCATGTGGGGATCGGCAGGCTGAGGCGGGTTGCCGTTTTCGGGGATGGATACCGAAGATGGAGGTGGATTGGTCGATGGGATCGCCATTCGGGAGTCTTGGGGAGGTAGCTGAGTGTATACCATCCCGTACCCTGGAGTGTTGAAATTAAGGGCATGATTGCCCGGGCCGCTAAGGGTTGTGTTTGGGAATTGGGGAAATGTTTCATTAGCCCCAAGTGGCAGACCAGCGGGTGGTAGGTTTGGCCATGGCTACGAGGCTCGTATAGAGGCAGAGGATTGAATCCTAGGGGATACCGAGATGCATTGGGATCTGGTGGAGCAGGCACGTATGTGTGCTGTTGATACTGAGCTTGGGGCGCAGGGCCGGGAAATTGACTGTGCTGAGGCGGGCATGTCGGAGCTGCTTGACTGATGCCTGAGTGGAGCTTTGAGCGAGAGCTTCTTTGCGTTGCTGGGATCTCATAGCTTGGCGGAGGTGGGACCTATTGATAGCTTTGAGGACCCGGGGGAGCTTGTATTTCTTCGTCTTCTATGAGAACGAAGGTCCCATCAGGTTGGGGAACATCAATGGTTCCTCGAAGGCGCAGGGTGTCTACGATCTAGGCTTGCTGCTCCTCTTGGCGCTTCTTGAGAGTTTCGAAGGCTCGCAGCACCTCCTCCATTGTCTGAAGGTTTCTTAGTGGCGGGGTTCCGTTCCCTTCACTGTTGTCTGTTGATCCCGCCATGGGGGAGTAGCGGACTGTGCGGACCGCTGAACCGGAAGGGCTGTCAGACCTTGTGACCTCGATACTGAAAAGGCGGCTCCCGGGTATTCTCAACTACTCTCGGTTCGCTGGAGGGGGTGACGGGTAAGTTTTAGACATGGGAAGGCCTTTTGGATAAAAGGGGGGGGGAAAGCTCACGTGACATGCGGTTTCCGCTTTTATTTATTTTATTTTTTTGTTGTTTTAATTTTATTAAAACAGTGTTTTCTCAGAATCCTAGGTAGGTTGGAAAAGATCGCTCTTCTTTTTCGCAACTATGCTAGATCCTAGGTCAGTGGAGACCATCTGTGCGGCTATAAGCCCCTCGTTTTACACCTGTATTTCGACATCCCAGGGAAGACAGCCCCAGGCGAGGGTCCTATAGGGCAAGCGGTTTCCATCGGCCTAAAAGAAAAATCAAACCTAAGGACCGAGCCTGTCATGTTCGTTTTAATGCGTGAGCCATGCGAATAGTGAGCCGAGCCGGCCCCTGAGTCAAGATCTGGTCGAGAGTTCGGCATGACCTCTCTTTACCTTACTTGCGCAAGGGATCTGTGACGTTAGGCGTTGGCTGGGTCATATTGTCATGGCTGACGTATTAAAGGCTTGATGACATGGTGTCATGTGGGCATGGATGTATATCCGGGACGGAACATCGTCTGGGTGTAGCTTCAGAAATCAAGATCAGGTCAAGATTTTAGCATGACCTTTCATCGCTTTGCTTGCGCAAAGGATCTTGAGTTCCGAGCTTCGACTCAGAAAATGGCCGGCATGGGATATGTATCCAGGCTGTATGACACGGACTGGGTAAAAACCAACCGAGTCTGGACAGAGTGTGACTCAAGCGTGCAGGGCTGACACTTGGCTAGGATGGGATGTTTGGAATGATCCCGTGCGCATCCAAGAGGCCTAGGAAGACCAAACGGACTGCAACTGAGACCACCCCGGGTTGAGGGTTGTAGTGTGCAGTGTATCCAAGGCAGCAGTGCGAGTAGCGTGCGGTGTACCGAGGTAGCAATGCGAGTAGCGTGCGGTGTACCGAGGCAGTAGTGCGAGTAGTGTGCGGTATCTAAAATTCTTTTTTTCTGAGTAAAACAGAAGTTTTTTTGAGAATTTTAAATGTATGTACACAGATGTATATTGATGCATTTTTTTTGTATTTTTATTTTTTTTTTGTAAATATAAAGTAAAGCACATGCACGCACACACAACAGTTAAAGAAAGGGGTAAAATGAAAGTTTGACCCTCATCATTGTTTTAAAAAAAAAATATTTTGTTTTTTGTTTAAATTTTTTTTTTAAACAAAATGTCCCCAGCGGAGTCGCCAACTGAGATTACCCAGGTCCGGCTCGCGCGCGGGGCCCCAGCATCTCGCATTCGTCGCTTTTGGAAATTGCCCGGATCCGAGAGGCGCAGCGATTGCGCCCCGACATCTGGCATTCCGTTTGCGTTGCGTTGTGTCGGTGGAGGTGTCTCGCTATGTTTTTGCTTGTAGAGTCGCCACGCCGTTTTGATTAAGCCCAAAACATTGAGAAAAAGCATCAGTTTAAAAACTGTTTTTGTGTGATGAGATTTTTGAGTTCGGAGGTTAGGTTACTCCTCGGGAAGAGAATATTAGAATATTAGAGCTCACCCGAGTCGCCTCGTAAAAATGAGTCTTTCGACACCCCTACTTTCTTTAAATGTTGTGTGTGTGTGTGTGCGCTTTTAAAAATGCATGTTGTGTCGGATGTCTACATTGTACATTACGTATTGAAATGTATTGAAATAGTAATGGAAGGAAGCCTTACCAATGTTGGTTCGTGTCTGTCTTCCACTGGGGAATAGTGTTTGAGGATGGAATAGTGTTCCGGGACGGACCGGGATTGCTTCGGGATGTGCCGGTTGTCTGCGGACAGAGCTTCGATGTGCCTCGGGATTGTCAGGTGTGCACTCGAGCAAAGTTTCGGCATGCGTTGGGATCATTGGCTGGATTTGGGCAGAGGTTCGGCGTGCGTTGGGATCGTTGGCTGGATTCGGGCAGAGGTTCGACGTGCGTCCGAATTGTCAATTTGGCTCGGAAAGGGCCGGGACGCCTCGGGAAAGACCAGGCAAGGCTTCGGAGTACCACGAGGGGCCTTAGAATACCTCGAGAGTGCCTCGGGGCAGTGCGGGAGCGTCTCGGGAGCGCTCGGAAGGGCTTCGGAGCACCACATGGGAGCTCGGAAGGCCCTGGAAGGAACCGAAAGGGACCGGGAGTGCCTCGAAAGGGCTTAGAGGGGGAGCCAGAAGGCTTAGGGAGAAAAGAGAAGAGGATGGTGTCTTAAATGAGGGAGGGGGAGCTCTATATTTATAGTGTAGGAAAAACTGCAAAGAGGTTCGTACGGACCTCCCTGGTAAATCCAAATTTTTAGTTTTCCTCGATTTGAGGGAATAATGTGGACTTTAAGAGGATTTATGTAATTATGATGTCTGGTATCAAAGAGGTCCGTACGGACCTTTTAGCATGCAAAGAGGTCCGTACGAACCTTCTATGCTTTTCCCATTTTTGCATAATTCCCAAAAAGTCCTTTTGTGTTTTTTTTGTCCCAGAAAGGCCCCCCTTGGTTTAGTTGGTGGTTTTTTGGGCCTTTGAGGGTTTTTGAGGGTTCCGAGTGTTCGAGACTGCGTTTGAGTGAGTTTGCGGTGTTTCTCGGGTGCTCGAAAGAGGGTGATCCAGATTGGGGTAATTACAGATAGGTGTGTGGGACAACACCAAAAGTACGAGGAGTACTTATCTTTAGCTTGTCATGTTGAGTATCATCAAACTTATCCATCAAGTTCTCAGTGACAGACTCAATAGCTGGCTTGTCTTTGCTTTCATTGCTGCTGAAGTTAAATCATATACCAGATAAATCTCTAGAAGACATTTGGTCTTGTAGGATAGTCTCTACAGCAGCTCTGGATTTGGAATAGGAATCAATTGTATTGGAGAGAGAATTGTATCTTGAAACCAAATCAGCAATTTGATAAAGATAGATATTTAGTCTTTTAGTAAGTTCTTGATTTTCTTTTCTTAACTGATCAGACTCTAGCTTACTTTCTTTCAAAACTATTATTTCAGCTTTCATGGAGTTATTCTCAGTTGTGATTCTTTTAAGATCAACAACCATAACTTTGTGAACATCATTCAATTTTTCAAAATCAGTGAAGAGTTCAATCATCACCTCTGCCATTTTATACTTTGACATATTTAGCATTGGGTCAATAGTGGGCTGAGAGGTTGAGGATGATGGTTCAAAGTTAGGATCAAATTCGGTAATGAGGATGTCGGTTGGAGGCTTAGATCGGTTAGGGTCTTCATGAATTTAATCGATCGAGGCTCAAACACAGGTTAATGATTAGAGATCGGTTGAGCTTGAGTTTGGTAAATCTGTTGTTTCGGTTGCATCAAAGGTCTGAGAGTGGGAGCGGTTTTGCATTGACCGTAGAGAGCTCCACCTATTCTCTGAATTTTGAAGTTGTAAGGGTTATCTGCCCTAGGTATAGGTTCGTCAAAATATGACAGAGGAGATCTCACCGGTATGGTTGTATCATTGTATGTTGACTGGTCAATGGAGTTGGGGTGTCTAAAGATTGGTGACTGTAAGGAGATATGTCCATCATCGGTTCCATTAATAGCAACAAAGCTAACATCAACATCTTCATCTGAGTCAGCATTCTCATTTTCAGAATCAGTCTCAAACCAAACTGGCATAGCCTTTTTAGTTCCTTCCTCGGCTACCAAGCTCTTGGATCTAGGATTTTTCTTAAAAGGTTTCTTTCTAAGAAATTCTTACTTAGGTTGAGGGCATTTTGAAGCAAAATGGCCGGGTTTCCTACAATTGTAGCAAAAAATCTCACCTTGAGCATTTTGGCCATCGGTTAAGGTTGAGGTTTGGCCTTTTCTTTGGAAATTCCCAGATCTTTGGAATGGTGAGGATTTGGAGTGGGATGTTTTGTTGCCATGTTGCTGGGATCTTTTAAATTCCTTAAATTTCCTATAGTTTCTAGCAAAGGCAGCAAATTCATCTTTTCCTCATAAGGCATACCTTGATTGACATTGGTTTGGGTTTGATAAGATTGAGAGGTAGTGGGAGTATCATTGGCAGGTTGGCTATTAAGCATGGAAGAACCAGAAAAGATCTCAATCTGAGCTGGCAGAGATAAGTTTTTTAAATTGTTTTTGAACTCCACCCAGCCTGTTGAGTTCTTCCTCATACAGAAACAAAGTTGACACAATATGTTGAATGTGAGTCTTATCCAAGTCTCGGCATTCTTTTAAAACCGCAACCTTTACATGCCAAAAATCTCCAAGAGAATTGAGGAATCTCATGTTAAAGTCTTTCATAGCGTAAATTCTACCTAAAGAATCGAAAGAATTGTTACGTCACAGAAATGGTCGTATGTTTTTTTAGAGTCTCATTTGGGTTCTTCTTGAAGGACTCAAACTCGGCTACGCTTTTGTAAAGCCGGTTGTCCTTAGCCACTTGATCTCCTTCAAAATATTTGAGAAGACTTTGCCACACGTGTTGAGCCGTCTCATAGCATTGTACTTGTTTGTACAATCTATCGTCAAGACCAGAGGTTAGAATGTGCATAGCCTTTTTGTCCAGGGCTACACATATCTTATCCTCTTCAGTCCATTTTTCTCGGGGCTTTGGAACATAAGTTTCGTAAACCTCGAAATCTTGTTCAGAAGATCTATCAACGTGATCCATGAGAGGAGTTTTGGGAGCTCTAGGTGTGGTGTTGATTTTGATGGGAGTCATAGGACCATCTCTGACTACAGTCATTAGTCTGTCGTCTATTGAATCCATGTACCGCATTATTCAATTTTTCCACACTGGAAATTCATTTTCGTTTAACATGGGAATAGTCGCCATGTTCCACGTTTGCATGAGTTTTCCTACCATCTTGGAATCGACAATTCAAGCTGTTAAGCATGGAAAAATATTTTTCAAAAATTGAAAGTTCTGATACCAATTGTTAGGCCCAATTGGTAGAAAACAGGCTAGAGGGGGGTGAATAGCCTGTTTAAATTTTTTTCTTAAACTCTTCAAAACCTTTGAAAATGACAAGTACCTTATCAGATGCTAATCGATGGTAACCGGTTTGCGCAGCGGATAAAATGATACCGGTTAGATACTCACACAAATCGGTTAGGCAGTGGGATTTTAAAAGAGTAAGTTAAAATATCATTCAATAATAATTTCCAATGATGTAACAAGCAAGCAGTAACTAGGAATCAACAGGTTGTGACCGGTTGAGAGATTATCAACCGGTTACAACAATCACAAGTAATGGGTAAACAAACAAAAGAAATGGCACAGTTGTTTTAAGAGGTTCACAGTGTTAAATAACTGCTAAGTCCTCTACCAAGTTTTGTCAAAACATGGATTTGTGAAAGTGCACTATTAATGATACCTAACTATTACAAATTGCAAGCCATATGATTGAAGGCTGCTAAAAGTAAAGTGATCACAAATGGATCGTGCTACAAGAATTACTAGGTGTTTTCTAGAGATGTGTTCACAATGTTGAACTGATTTATCTAGGGTGTGTGTGTGATTCAATCAATGTGTTCCAATCATAGTCTTATTTGGGAACACTACAAGTATTGATTGATGGTGCTCAGTGTATGTCCTAACAGAGATAGTCTAATATTTATGAGGGACTTGAATGCCTTGAACTTGAATGCTGAATGCTGGTAGTTCTTGGAAACTCACTCTCAAAGATATTAAATACACCAACCCTCTTCAATGCTCTGGAGAAGGTATTTAAACTGGTCTTCAAAATAGAGTTGTTATCTCTGAAGGCGTTGAGGGGATGACTAGGACTGACATGCATTTAATGAGAGTATCTTTTTCATTTAATGCCTGAGATTCGATGATGATTTTCCACTGAGTAGATGAAGTGATGTGAGTACTGGTAACTTTGAAATTCCTCTTTGAGTTACTGACAGGTTTCGGGAATATCTTTTCAGCATGCTGCTTTACCAACTTCAGCTAAATTTGGTGCTTGGGTAGTTGGGAGCAATAAATGCACCAGCTAGCTGAGAGAGGCTTGTTGAATAAGCAAGACCGATCATCAGCAAATGGGAGCTCTGACCGATTTACAGTCTCAATTGGTTGAGGAGTTGATCGGTTAGACATGCTGATCAGTTGAGGCTGTCAACCGGTTGGTGAAGCTTCTCAAACAAGCAACCATATTTCAACTTGGAAAATCTTCATGGTCTTCAAGTCTTCAATCTTGAGAAAAATACATTTTTAAAACACTGGCACTAGCACTAAAGGGACCTAACATACATATAAAAATTCTAATTGGTCTAGTTAAAATTAGGGGTCCTCAATAGAGCTTGTTATGATTGGGATTAAGCAATTCTAAAGCTATACATATATTTGACTAACACGCTGGGAGAAAGGCCAGGTGGCATTGGTATCATCATCGTCTACTTCCTTTCTCCCCATTTCCATTTCTATCTCATCTAATCTCTTTTTCAAGAGTAATAATTATCTGGCATTGATCCTTAAGCTGAAATGAGAGCTATGGTGGGTCCTTTCTTTCTTTTTGTGTCCGTTCACTCTTTTATGGTCCTCACGTTCCTGGTGATTGTCCCCGTTCCCAAATGGTATTTTGTCCCTTCTAGGTGCCAATTCAGTATGAGGAGGTGATATGTGACGAGGAGGGCTCCTAGGACGATGAGGGCTCCTAGGCCGAGAAGGGGTATTACGATGAGGAGGGGTTTTATGCCTTGCATGACTGAGCCTTGATCTTAAGTCGGCATAATTAACCTCCTGCTCCCTTTGTTGGTTCAAGTGACTTCTCAAATATACCTCGTTTCTTATGTTGCCATTCCCATGTGCCTTATGATGAGGAGGGACATCTTGGGGGTTTTTCTTGGATCTACCAGAGATGCCAAGGTGAGGGGGATGTTGGCCACGAGGAAGATTTTCTCTATTCCCCTGACTACCACGCCTATCAACCTGACTCTGCTCACCAAGGGAATTTCCGTTCCTCGTAGGCCTCATGAATTCAGCCAGATAATGTTCAGGATCTAACTGTAACAAGACGTTTTGTGTTTCACAAATGCATTGCAAAGTTTCCATCTGTTGATGCAATAGAGTTTTGCGATCAACCTGTGGGGGAAGCCCCAGCTCCTCCCTGGGCATCATTCCTCATCGTCTGGCTATCGACAGGCCTTCCTTGTCACCGACGACGAGGAGGGTTCATTCGCTCTATATCTGTTATCGGTCGTCCCCTAGACCTCAGATTCATTTCAAGGGGCGGCAGTCCGTCAATCAGCGGTGGTAGAGGAGGCAATTCCCCATTGACAAGAGGAAAAGCAGTCCTTGTATTGCCATAAATCTCTTCCACAATAACATTTTCATGTTTAGGAGTAATACTAGCAGTATGTTTGTCTTACATTAGGATTAGGAGAGTCGAACGAGAATTTTTCAAGCTATTCAATTGGTATTTCGAATTGCTTCCCGGCAATGGAACCAAATTGATGATGCCAAAAATGTTCGGACCAGCCCAAATCCAGCGGCATGTTGTATCATGGATGATTGAATAGCCTGAAAAAAATAACAAACACGTAAAATAAGCCGGGGTTTCACCGACGAAGGCCCTCCAGAGTGAGAGTAAGTATTTGTGTTTAGAGAGAGAAATCAATTGACAAGAGTTTAGAGTCAAAATATGTGTTACCAAAATAATGTGAATTATGACTTATATATATAGGCTTAATATTGTAGAATTCATGTTGAATAGAATTCGTGTGAGGGGTGGTTATAATTCTAGTGGAATTATAACTGTTCACATTCCTTATTTGGGTAGGATTAGATAAAGAATTATGCACGTCTGCCTCAGAGGCATGCTTCTCGGCATCTGTTGATTGGTCGGCTTTACTTGACACCGAGGAAGAGAGAAGTAAGGATAGGGAAGCCCATTTCCTTGCTTTATATGGAGATCGGGGAGGGACCTCCTCGTCTTTTGATAACACCTTTGTCGGTCTTGTTTAATGCCTTACTCGGCATATGAGATGATTCCTGGTCGGCATGTATAATTGATGTGTCTTAGTCACTATTCGCCCTGTTATGTCTAGGTCGACATAGTGGGAATGACGAGGAAGTAAAACGAGCAAAGGTAGGGAAATCCCACCCCCTTTGTCTTACTTGAGACTTGTATGAATTATATTTTGAGCCCAATCCATTGGGCTTTGCTCGGCCCGATCCACGTTCGTAACTCGATTTATACAGTTCACTGTTGATTATTATCCGGCAACCAAACGTGCCCTTACACTTTTTCCTTATCCTCCAATTTACATCATTCAAAAAATCATATTTCAAGTGAATCAGAGAGATATGTTAAAAACTAACACACATTAAATAATAAAAATAATGTAATGAATAAATTATAGATCCAGATGTTACAAAATTTTCTAATTTTATGCTCAAAATTTTCTAATTTTAGTTCAGACTTTGAATCTATGAGTATCATTAAAATAAATATAATCAAAGTCTAATTAAAATAAAATACTAAATATCCCCCTAAAAAGTGTTTTTTGGGAGGTTGACACTTGACACTACTAAGCGGTAATTTGAAATTTGGGTTCTATGCAAACAATTCAAGTGAGACAGCTAAAATATCCAAGCAATAGTGAAGTGACATTCTCTAATTTCTACTACTTTCTTTGTATTTTCGTCTCTCATCGTTATTTTATCACATGTGTCTATTTTTGATTTAAATTGCAGATAAAAAACAAGACTTGGAAAATTTTATTAATAAAAATATTGATTTTTAGACTTTGACAATTGAAATTTAGTATTTAAAATGGAATAATTGCAAAATATTAAATAAGAAATTGGAAATAAGGTAATAAATTCTTGAAACAATTGCAAAGAATTTTAAAAAATATTTCACATCAAAATTTTAGTGATAAATGCAAATAATGAAAATGTTGAAATGAAATAATGATTGCAAATAGATCATTAAATGTAAAAAAAAAGGGAAGGAAAGGTCAAATTGAATTTGGAGAGAGAAAAAAGTGTGTGCTAGAGAGAAGAAAATAAAATTAAATGAGAGAAAAAAATGAGCAGGAGAGAAGTATATGTGAGAGAAAATGGGAAAGAGAGGAGCAAATGTGGACCAGTGGCACATATGCAATTTGCGCTATTTTCATTAACCGTTGGATACTAACATATCTTTGATTTGAAATTGATATTTATTAAATATAATATAAAAACTTAAAAGTTTGAGATCCTAAAATCGAGTAATATTTTTGGACTTGGACGGTCACCTTATTTGCTTTATAGCAAGATTGATCGTGATTTTACGTCCCACACAATCAACTTTATCTAAATCGTAAATCGAAAAGAGTAAATATCCACAACAACATTTTTATTAATAAAAGCACAAAACATTACTAAATTTATTTGAAGACAACATCCATACTTTGTGGTTCACAACATTTATTACATCAAGCAAAGCACATTGCATATAACAGTTGCAATAGAAGATATAAATCACACACACACAAACTAACCGCGGCCGGCCGGCCGACCTTCTCATAACACAAACAAATCTCTGCTAAATCGTACTCCAGTTTTAACTTGTGATAGCATTTTCGATGACACTATTATTTGCCCTCTTAGGATCGCCCTGTTCAATGTATCCGGCCTTCCTTTTACCACCACTGGCTTGGTCAGCTTCGGCATTGAGTTCTAGAACATTCTGAGAATACATTTCGCTCTGAAGGAAAAACTTGTACCAAGAAGCTGAAAGTTTCGGAATCCGTTTGAAGCCATTGTCATAATCAACAAAGTAGGTCCCAAATCGTTGATTCGCATTCGTAAACTCAAAGCTATCCAAAAACGACCACGTAAAGTAGCCCTTCACATTCACCCGATCCCTACACATGTCAACCATATAAGAACTCAACCATTTTGTAAATCATATCCACACACACAATATGTAAGACATGTACTCACTCTGTATCAGTTGACTTGTCAACGTTTTTAAGAAAGGAATATACTTTACTAACTTGTATAATGATGAAATTGCACTAAATTACTTTTCTTATTCCAAAGTATGACATTTATTATACGATAAAGGGAATACAATTGATGTATCCATACCATTTCATCGCTTGAAGAACATAGTATAGATGGCCATGGTGGTAGTCTATCCTCATCCCATCCGAGAGATAATCAACCAATGACAAATTCGGATCATTGCCTTTTATGTCAATGCCTGTAACCAAGAAAATTAGATTAAGTCATTCATTAATAAAAAACCCAATTAAAAAAAAACTATAATCAAGAAAACAACAAATTAGAAATACACCCGTATGGCCGGTTGATATATAGATAGTACAATTAAGTTACAAATCTTGAAGTTTCATTTGATCACCATTTTCCATAACGTATATCCCAATATGTTTTCCATAGCTGCTGATCTCCTTCAAAAGCTTTTGTAAGCCTTCTTTGTAAACATAGATCCAAGCTGAAGTACTCTGCACAACAAAAGATAGATATATATATATAAAGAAAATTACATCTACCCGAGTATTTTTAAAACAAATTGTTTGAAATAAAAAATAAAATTAAGAGAGTAAATAGTGCATGAAAAACCTTACCTTTGATCCAAGAGGATACTTCTTACCCCGCGGATCATTCACAAAATGCGGTGGATCCTTAGCTAGTTCTTGCGCGTCTTTAACTTTATAAGCAGTGTAGTAATTTATTCCAATGAAGTCAAATGAATTTATAAGCGAACTGGAGTCATTCTCATTGAAACTAGGTAGTCGATCTTTCACGTACTCCTCCATGATTTTCGGATACTCTCCAGTTGTTAATGGTTTCATCATCCTAAATGATGAAATCAAAGTTTATATTTACTCCTTACGGTGCTTCAAATTTCTTAATTACCGAAAAAACTTGATTCTATGCATAAATTATATTACTTATATATATATATATATATATATATATATATATATATATATATATATATATATATATATATATATATATATATATATATATATATATATATATATATACACACACACGTACCATCCGAGCATGAAATCTAGCTGTCTTTGTGCCGCATCCCTATCAGCTGGAGAATTTTCATCAAGTGCTTGAAACCAATGACTGTTAAGGGTAATCCCGCACTCTCCCCCTTGAGTTGCCTGCAAAAATTAGACGTTTAACAAATTGTATATTATATGTTTCAAATTATATACGTATGTAGATATATAATGTTGAGAAAATAAATTAAAAAAAAAAAAGAAGAAGAAGAAGTTGAAACTAATTACTTTGTACTTTGTTTTGTAGAGATTGTATGCATCTGCGTGTGCGAGAAGTATGTGGTGTCCGACTAAATATGGCTCAACTGCTGAACTATCATAAGCTATAGCATCTTCTTTTGATTTATTGTCACATACCCTAATCCAACGAGTAACGTTTTCTTGGATGAAATGTTCTAGCTGATCAAAAAACTTGTTTGAAGCACCAATCGCATTGCGATGAGATAGCTTTTTTGTGTCGGATTTGATCTTCGTTTGAGGTGCACCATGACCAGGTGCCATGGTTCCTAGGGCATATCCTCCCCATGAGAATACGTATGGCTCATTCACAGTCGACCAATGTTTTACCCTATCACCAAACTCCTTAAAGCAAAAATCTGCATAATTCTTGAAATCCTCCCTAAATAATAGCATAGAAACATTGTGCAGAATAAGCGCGCTATATAAGTAAAGATCATAAACTTAACGGAACAATGCAGAATGTTTTGTGAATTGAAGTTAAAAACATACCTGATGCGTTCGCTTAAGAATCCACCATATTTATCATCAAGTGTCTGGGGAAGATCCCAGTGGAAGAGAGTCACAAAGGGCTCGATACCTTTCATTTGAATACATAATTAGTCTCTATAAAATGTTCATCGCATTATAAGCCAAGTTGCCATTGTAATGTGTAGTTACTTATTTCATAAAAATTTTAACTGTCCCGTTAAAATTTTAAACTCTGATCTGTTAAGTTTGTAATTTCCATTAAGTTTCTAATGTCCGTTATGAGGAAGGAAGGAAGGAAGAAAATGATGTCGGAACGGAATCATAGTATAGTGGTAAAATTGACGGAAGTCAAGTATGATGGCAAGTTTAGCTAAACCATTGTAGAGTGGCAAATATTATAGCTTTTCCATTCTCTTTTACGTGAAAATATTATACTACTTCCGTTTCACTAAAACTATGACATTTTGCTATTTTAGGTGTCCACTCGAAATATGACAACAAAAAAATGGAAATGTTTAATTTAATTAGACCCATTTTTATACTCATAACAACTTTTCACTTACTATATCTTATCTAACTTTCTCTCTCCTACCCTAATTCTTATACTCACAAACACTTATTTCACTAACACTTTTTTTTAATATCCGTATCATTTCAAAAAATTCTATATCGAGTGAGACAGAGGAAGCATGCACTAACCACGAGCTTTGAGGGCATTGATGAGGTTGTTATAGTAGGCTACTCCTGCCTTGCTTACTCCTTCATTTGCCTTCCCTGGTCGCCCATCTGCACATTCCCAAGTTCAACCATCAATAATGACTTTCTCTCTCTGTCCTTAAAATGAATATCGAAAAAAATTCAATTTTGCTCGTGATTAAAGGCAAATTTGAAACTCTTTTCGTCATTCATTTGACGATAGTTCATTTAGCGACGAGGGATTATAACGCAAAGAGATACGGAGTACTACATGGCATAATTGTGTGTAAGAGAGAAATATTAGATCGAAAAAAACATAAACGTGTAACTTACTTGGCATTATCCGAGACCATGAGATTGACATTTTGTACCCTCTGATTCCAAGTTCCTTCATAAGTCTCGCATCTGTCTGCAAATTCATACGGCGAAAAATAAGAAAGTTATTAATTTTCTTGTTTATTCTTTCTATATATTTTCATTGATGTCTGTAAATTTTAATAGCAATTTGTATACCTCATACAGATGATATTGATTGTTCCCTTTTTTCAAACCCAACCAACCTGACATATTAGCAAAAATATATCACAAGTGGTAAAGGTAAAATTGTAATTATAGATAAATAAATAGTGAGATTAAAAATATGTTATACCTTATGCTTTTAAAAATGGTAGCAATCTAATTAAAAACATTATATTCTAATAGTCTAATTGTGTTTTGAAAATCAATCAACTTTTGGCCAAGTAACTCGGTGATAAAATCAAATCTCACCTACTCTCATTAAGTGATAGAGTTCGATTTATCTCTTTGCCTCCTTCCTTGGGACATCATTAAAAAAACCAACACAAATAAAAATAAAACAAAACATGTGGTACCAAATTTTGAAAAGACCATAAAGACAAACAACAAAGAAGATAATGCTTTGTCAACTGTACTAATTTCAGACTTTGATTGACTTTTCCTCCTTCAATAATTCAATTATTGATTAATGCATCCATTCAACACCCCCTTCCTTTTGCCCCATAAAAAAAGGATCATTTCGAATTTAAAGGTTCTCGTAAAAAAAAAAAAATTGATTTTAAGTACCAGAATGTCATAAATATTTTTGTTATTTATTTTCAAATTTTTAGCTTTACACGTATATATTGAACATGAACATTTTTTGATAAAAAATCATTTAATGAGTTTTTTAAAATAAAATTTGAAAAAGTCATTGAATATGGAAAAAAAAAATTATTCAATTTTGAGACGAAGGGAATCAGTAGAAATTGTTGGAAGGCATTTTGAATAATAAATTTATATTTGTTTATTTATTTTAATAAATATTTAAAATTTGTTATTGATACACCATTATAAATTATATCAATAATAATTTTTAGATATTGATTATGATTATTAAATTAACATAAAATTATGTTTAAAGTACCTTCGTATTTATAACAAAAAAAGAAAAGTAAAAAATCATTTTGTGACGGAAATGGTATTTTTATGAGACGGAGAGATTTTTTTATTTATTTTTTTTCATTTTCACATGGTCCAACAACGTGTGAAAGTTTCTTCTCCACGTATGTTGAACATCGACTGAGCTACTTGATATGGTTCATTTCTCTTGTTTTAGTATGTTTTAATTAACATACCATATTATTTGGTAAATTTTATATTATAATATAAATTTGACTTTTTTTGTGTTAAATTTATTTACAATAAATATATTGTTATTATCTAAGCATTCTTTACCAGAAAATTTCTCACTTTGCATGATATATATATATATATATATATATATATATATATATATATATATATATATATATATATATATATATATATATCAAAAAAATGAAGAGTAAAAAATACCCTCATCATCGGTTAAAGCGAATTTTTTCTCGCAGAAAGTATCCCAAATACTTTTCCCTCTACCGCCTTCATCGGCCGCGCCTTCAACCTGCAAGGCATAAAAACATTAACATCTATAAATCAATACATTATAAAGCGTTTGACTTGTACATAACTTATACCATATGATAAAACTATGTATTTCTTTATCTATATAAATGACCCCTAGCTATTTCGAGATAAATATTAAAAGAAACTATATCATTTCAAGTTTACCCTACAAATTTGTACATTTTTCTTTTAAAGAAACTAAACAGAAAAAAATCAGAAGCATTTACCTGAATAGCAGCTGAACCAGTTCCGAAAACAAAGTCGTAAGGAAAGTCGTTTCTAGAAAAGAAAGTGTTAGGTACTGCAACTTTGCTAACGGAAGTGCCGTTGGCGGCAACGACAACCTCATTGCTAATTGCCGGAGAAGTAGCGGCAAACGGTGTGATGCTGGTCATTTAGATCAAATATTAGTATTACTAACACACAAAAGGCTAGAAGACTTTTAAGTTTTGTTGTGTGGTTCACTTGATTTTCACGACTATTTATACACACAAAAAAGGATACCATTGCATGATAAAGGATACCAGTGCATAAAACAAGGATACCATTGCATGATCTTAGCTGTCATTTTAATTGAATGGTACCTAACAATCTAAAACTTTGGTCATATAATCAACGTGCACTAGATGTTTTGTTTAATAAAATGACAAAATATGAACATTGTTTTGGAGTTATTGGCTCAATTTGCTTTTTTCTATGCAATAAAAAACGAATAGTTTGAGGCTTCGAGCCTATCTATTATTTTGACTATTTTGAAATTCTTAATTTAATATAGATCTATGTACTTTTAACACACGCTAGCGTGTCATAAGTCCAAATTCCTTTGCATTCGGTCAACATTACACAATCGGGTCGGGTCGGGTCGGGTCGGGTTGAAGTGGGTAACGGGTTGAGACGAGTAATACCAGTTACAACCCATTTAACATACGGGTCGAATGAGACGGGTCGACTCGGATAACCCGAATAGTTCAACTCTTTTTTTTTCTTTTGAATTACTCGGCTAAAAAAAATAATTTTCAAAATTAAATTTAAAATGTTTAATTTTTTTTTACCCGGGGGGTGAGGTGGGGTGGGGATGAGGTGGTTAAAAATAAATTTAAAATGTTTAATTTTTTTTTTTTTTGGCCCGGAGGGTGGGAGTGGGGGTAGGGTAGGGAGGGGGGGGGGGTTGAGGTGGTTAATAATAAATTTAAAATGTTTAATTTTTTTTTGACCCGAGGGTGAGGTGGGGTGTGGGGGATAGGGGTGGGGGTGGGGTGGGGTAGGGGGTAGGGCCCGAAATGTTCATCTTTTCGCTTGGGAAGTTGGGGGGGGGGGCTGGGGGTGGTGGGTGGGTGGCAGGGGGGGGGGGGTTTTTTTAAAAAAATTTAAATGATTAAATTTTTTTCTTATCCAATGGGGGGGGGGGTTGGTAGGGGGATTGGTGGGATGGGTGGGGGCAAGGGGTTTAAACTAAGTTAATTTTGATTCATCCCCCTATCAATATAAATATAACGGGTTGAGACGGGTTGACGAGTTGACCCGTTTTAATCCGTTAAATTTAACGGGTTAAAGCGGGTAACTCGTTTCAACACGAAATTATTAATGAGTTGGGCCGAGTCGAATAATTAGCGAGTTGGGTTGAGCGAATTTTTGGGTAATAGGTAAAAATTGACAAGCCTATTCAACAACCTCTCTTGCTCACTCTTGACAAGAGCTGAAGACATATACTCCCTCTGTCCATTTACATAGTTCACAGTTACTGTTTACATGTTTATTAAGGAGGGAATATTATATTGAAAGTGTTGTGAGTGTGAAAGTAAAATAGGAGAGAGAATGGGTGAAGGGAATAGTAAATTATAATGATGTTGTGAGTATTAAAATAATGTAGGAGTGAGAATGAGTGGAGGGAATAGTAAATTATAGTGGGGTAGGTTAATATTTTAATAATATAAAGTTTCCATTTTAGGAAAGAAACAAAGTGTGAAGTAAGTAAATGAACGCCCAAAATAAAAAGTGTGAAATATGTAAATGGACGGAGGGAGTATATTCAAAAAATTAATTCATTACAGTAAAATATTTTCATATGTATCAAAAAATAAAAATAAATAGATTTTCAAAAACAAGAAAAGAAAGGAAAATGGATAGCGTCGATTCGCTCCACCAAATTTGGGATAAGAAATATAATTGTTTCATAATAATAGAGAAAGAATTGGGCCCAGTTTGGCTCAATGAAAAAAAAAAAGTGAAGAAATGAAATGATCAATGAAATAGGTTTCTTGAAGGAATTGAAAATGAATGAAAAGTGGTCAAATCTCATATTTGGTTGGCATGGAACGAAATGGATTTTTCATTTCATTTCTTCAACAATCATGTTTGATTTAAAAATACAAATTATAGGAATTAAATGAAAATATATGAAATGTCCAATTTGAATTCTTTCAAAATTTTAATATGAATTTTTTTTTTTGGGGGGGGGGGTTGGGGTGGGGTAGGCATGGGTATAAAAAATGAGTATTTTTTTTTTTTTTTTGGGGGGAGGGATGGGTGGGATAGGCGGGGGAGTTATAAAAAATGAGTAAAAATTTTTTTTTTTTTTTTTTTTTTTGAGGAGGGGAGGGGGGAGGGGTTGGGGTGGGGTGGGGTAGGCAGGGGAGTTACAAAAAATGAGTAAATAAAATTTTGGGGGGTTGGGGGTGGGTGGATGGGATAGGCAGGGGAGTTAAAAAAAATGAGTAAAAAAAAATTTTTTTTTTTTTTGAGGGAGGGGGGGGTGGGTAGGGTAGGCAGGGGTGATTTGGGTTGGAGCGATATTTTGGTCATAAAATTTTGTAAAAATCCACTCCATTTCAATGAAATGGAATTCATTTCCATCCAATTTTGGAAGGAATGAAAATTCATTTCAAGGAATGAAATTTCATTTTTTTTGAAATGGAAAATTTTTCAAAAGAATGAACCAAACTTGTTTAATGGAAAAGTCAAAAGAAATTGTTTATTTCATTCCCTTATTTATCACGAACCAAACGGGCTTTAGGATTCCATTGCAGCTAAATCATAATTTATTTTAAAGTTATAAAGGGAGATGCCCTAAAACCATTAAAGCAGGCTATACAAAAATATTAATTTGTTAAATATGACAGAAAAATCTATATTTTTTATGGGGAATTTAAATTAAGCTATAACCAATACATTATAAAAGAGTTTAAATTTAGGTAATTAAATATTTGTACAATGACTAGTTATAATTATTAATAGAGATATATTTGATAAACAATGCCTAAATAATAGTTAAATACGAGTAATAAGTTTTTTTTGAACGAAAATAACAAGTATTTTAAAATAAATTACTAAAACAACAAATGTTTTTATACAACGAGAACATATAATTATTCTGTGACTATAAATTCATGTTTAATGAATAAAAATTATGACATAATTATAATATTACTTTGTAATGATAAAAAGTTCCAAATAATGAAAATCAATAAAAATATTTGCTAATAAAATTTTTACATTTTTCAAACCAAATACTCCATTATTACAGCAGCAAGCATTAGCAAAGAATGGCAAACAATGCGTATCCCCATGAACTTTCTGCGGGGGTGAATAAAAAAAGTGAATTGCTAATGGTTATTTCATGTGTTTGTGAATGAATGAAAAATGTTAAATCTCATTTTTCAAACGGAAAAAAACATATTTTCATCACAAAACTATAATTTTTCAAAATGTTTTAACTAAACTTTTATATTTTTTTAAAATGTGTGTACTCCCCAACAACTTCTCTTATAATTTAACGAAATTTAGCCACATGACCTCATATTACTACTTTTGTTAAATACGATAGAGTATAAATGATTTTTTGAGGGAATTAATTTGGAGTCTTCATCTTGCATGTCAACAATATTAACATATTGGTTGAAAACTTAACGAACATTATTCACGTTAAGTCACATGATTAAATTTATGTAGATTTTTAGCAAATAAGTTAACGAGTGAGCATATTTTGAAAATTGTGAAAATTTCGTGAGAACATTTTGAAAAATAATATTTCAATGAAAATATTTTGAAAATAGCTAAAGTTTAATGATGAAAATATAATTTTTGCCTTTTGAAATTGAGAAATTAAAAATGAGTAGTAAAGTTCATTAAATATATAATTGGACCACAGGAAAAAATAAATTAATAGATACTACAACAGTCCACAGATAACAAGAAGAAATGTCCACACTACATCTATCTATATATTAAAACAGGTCATCCTATGAACAGTTAAAGCGCCAAAATTTTTGCCAAAATTTGAGTGGCACTTTTGTAATTACTCTATTAAGATGTGGCAAATTTGAATCAGGACATTAATTCCTTTTATATATATAGAGAATATATAGAGATATAGATAGAGAGATAGGGATGTGGGATTAAATCAACGAATGTCCTTACCTTTTATTACAAAAGAAATTAATTTCACATCGCTATCTCTCTCTATATATCTCTCAAGGTTCTAAAAAGCGCTAGGCGGATGCTAGGCGGCGGAGCCGGGCCTAGCGCCTAGACGGGGACTAATCGGGGACTAGTCGGGATTAGTCGGAATTAGTTGGGACCTAGGCGGGACTTAGAACTAGGCGTTGGAGAGGGGCCTAGCGCCTAGGCGGGGCCTAGGCGCCCTTAGGCGGGGTCTTTTAGAACACTTCTCTATATATTCTCTATATATATAAAATTTTGGCAAACCAAGTCAATTGGTTGACCTATCCAAAGCATGTCTCCTGACCGATCGAAACCAAGTAAATTGGTTGACCGATCCAAAGCATGTGACTTGGTTGATTGATCCAAATCATGTCTCCTGACTGATCCAAACCAAGTAAATTGGTTGACTGATCCAAAGCATGTGACTTGATTAACCGACCCAAAGCATCCCACAACCCAAACAATCCAAACCAAAATCAAAGAGGTACAAACTCCGTCTCACTTTAAATTACAAAATAATAATTATTAATAAAGAAAACTAAATAGAAATATTATTTTTTTCATCTCAAATAAATACTTTAAAAAATAAACTCTAAAAAAATTCTAAATGAGTATACTTCTTAATGAGGGAGGGAGGATTTTAGAAGTCCATATACTAAACTGATGCTGCAGGAAATGTGCTTATCAATCTTCCTCCACGTGGCAGGACTGATCACCTGGCTCCTTGACCTGAAAACAGAACCCACGACTAGCCGGATGTGTCTCCGGCGAAGACGCTCGGGCGTGAGAGTAAGATAACAGTTGTATAAAGCTCAAAATGTATTGAATAATGTACTCAGAATACAAAATGGCAGTTACCTTTCACCGTTTGGTAGTGATGAAGTATTTATAGACAAGAGTGATGTATTTTTGGGGAGGCGACATGTGCTCCGAGATTGTAGCGGCAGTTACTTGATGGTGGGAACGTGTCTATAACGGCCCCTGATTTGTAGGGATGTGGTTATGAGAATTGTTCAACCAAATACGCCTTCAAGTATCAAGTCGTCACTTGTTAATTTAGGTCGAGGTCACCATTCGAGGAATGATCGACCTGACTGTCGGGTAGAGCATGGTTCGTACCCGAGTTATAATATGGATTCTGAGGTCGGACTAAGTTAAGTCGGGGCCTGGTGAGCCGGACCATGGGCTTAGTCGACTGATCTTTGAGATGGGCTTTGGGCCCTGTTTTGATTGGGCCAGCCTTATTGAGAATGTGGAGACCAAGGCTGTCTGTAATTGGACTTTACTCGTTTGGCCCAACTCGACACTTTTGGTATGTTCAGTGGCCCCCAACTTTCGAGTTGACTTCGTCGACTTGGAAGTTAAGAAGATTTTTGACGAAAATTGCTTTACTCGCAGGTCGATGCTAGTCTTTGAAGTAGGTCGACCATGATGACGTGGCAACATCCTGATCGTTGGCGATGAACGGTTGGAGATGAAGGAGCGCCGATTTTCGTAATGATTACAATTCTGACGTTTGGAACTCCTTCTCGAAAACCGCTTCAGTTTTTAATTTTGGAAAATTAATTTCGATTTTCCTTTCCCTTTCCAAATTTAGGAAAATATAAATAGCAAAATCCCCCTTCGTTTAGAACTTTTACCGTCCTAAAACTCTTCTTCTCCGGCGATAATCACGGGATTGCAGCAAGGTTTAAATCTAGTTCTCGGCTTCAGCAACGAACCTACCTTCTGCAATTAATTAAGGTATTTCCCTCGTATCCTTGCTTTAAGGTTTTAATTTATGCACTGTTCTTCGTTTCCGCCATGGCTAGGACCTTTAGTTGCGAACCAGGGGCGTGGTATGGCTCTTGCCTTTGTTAACCGTAAGGCATGCAAGAATGTGAACGGTGAGTGGAGAGTGCTGTCCTCGGATGAGTGTGCCTCCATCTTGACTAGTTGGGGTTGAATTACACGAGATAGGGCTGCCCATTGTAGGGGAAATTGAAAATGTGGTGATTGACGACTCAAATGTTGTCGCTTTTCATCTATTCCATGAACTGCTTGACCATATCACCTTGTTTTATGTTAGGGACGTCCAAAAGCCCTCCTTCCTTAGAAATAGAATAGGTTTTCCGGGGGAGTCTAGGTCGTCCTTAGGGAGGTCGACTGAACATGATCATAGGACTGACTCCCCTGCTTCCTCTTTTGCTTGTACAGATATGGCGACTCAAGAAGGGAACGCTGCCTCAACTTCTTCTGGTCCTCGAATTGTCAACGCATTTGGGCCCAATGTGGTGCCAGGCAAGAATGAGAGGGGCTATGTGCCCCAACGACCTACCCGTGGGAGGAAGAATATGGAATCCCGTTATGATGTGATCTACAACTTCTGTGGGGTAGATAGGGCAGACTTTAGGGTGACCATCCTTAGTCAGAAAGAATTTTTGGCCAAATACCGTGCTACCTTCACTAGAGATGCTACTAAGGTCGCTTTCTTCTATGGGCAGTTCGAGGCTGGGTTGAGGTTGCCGTTGGATCCCTTTATCAATGAATTCCTCGAGTGTATGGATGCCCTCCCCCTTCAGCTTGGGGCCAACACTTGTAGAGTACTGGTATGTTTTGCAATGGTGTGTAGGTTTTTGGGCCATGAGCCTTGTATGAAGGTTTTTAAAGAATTTTTTGGTGCTAAGCTTGATAAGCATGATTGGGGAATTAGTACTCCCTCCAAGCCCAACTCTCCCAAGTTGTTTGCCAACCTTCCAAATAAACACAATTGCTGGAACTCGCATGTAGTTTTGGTTGAGAGCGGTGGGATGGGAATTTCCGTTGCCCAATGATGAATCTGATGTTATCAGTGAGGACAATTATTGGGAGCCTCCTTGGTACCAAACTTTGTACAAAAAGCTGTGTGCGTTGGTCAAGGATGGGCCTATCAGCTGGGAATCCTTAGGAACAACCAAATACAACTATATCCAAGCTGGGATGATGCCTGGGGATGGAGTAGTGGAGCCCCTTGTTCCTGTGTTGAGATGCCAGATGTATCCTGATTGGGTTACTCACTCTTTGGGTAGATTTGAGGAGACTTGCCAATTTTGCCAGAAGACAGACAATTATTGCAAGGAAAATGGAGAACACATTGGTGGTAAGGGTTTACTCGTTTCCCTTCATTAGCTCGTCCACTGTTAACTTGCATAAGTAGCTCTTTATAGGCGCACAGAAATATTTTGAGCTGCATACACAACTCTTAGCTCGTCCATCGCCTGCTCGTACGTAGAACTAGTTAGCTCGTACATAGAACTATCTCGAATTGCCACTTTGTACTTATCAAATTGCCGCTCGTATGTAGAATTAGTTAATTCATACATAGAAGCGCTTTGCATCGTATCAATTACTTCGTTATAGAGCAGTTTAGCTCGTACATAGAAGCTGCTTTGACTGCCGAGCTAATACTTGATCACTTTGATGTCATACGGTTTTGACTCTGAACAAGAAGCGTGATGGTTCGAATAGTAGGGTGTCGAGATAAAAGAAAGCTAAGAAAGCCCGTGGGGCGACCAATGCCGGAGCGAGTAGAGAGAGGGAGGCTGCTGCAAGGAACAATTTGCTGCCCGAGGACTTGGTGGGATGATCCCCATGGAAGGGGCGAGTTGGAAAATCCCTCGGCGAGTGGAACCCCCTGCAATGTTAATGAAGGAGGTGATGAGTCCAACAGTCGGTTAGACCCGGCTTGAGTTCGACCCAATCTCGATGCCAATCTTTGTAACCTCGGGTCTTTGGGGTAAGTGTGGTTAGTCCTCAGATCATCGTCAATATTGATGATGATGCCATGGAAGAAGATGATGATGATCGTCCTTTGAGCTCGCGGAAGAGATCTCGATCCGAGAAAGGCAAATCTGTGTCCTCGAGCCAATTGCCTCCACCAACTTCCTCTCCCCCAAGTAAAGAGTCTCTGGAAGAAATGATGAGGAGGTTGAGTGACGTCCCTCCTCTCGGAGGACTCAATTGCATGAGTCGCCGCTACCCAGACATGAACTTGGGTCGAGGTGATTGTGAGAAGAGTTTGTGGATGTGGGTCTGCTGGCTCGGTTCTTGATAAGGGCATAACGCCTGAAGAATTCTCAGCTCGATCTGGGATGGCTCACTGCGAGGTAACTTCCCACTTTCTCTTTCTTTCTAGCCGCTTATTCTCTTATTCGATCAACTGAAATTACATGCTAACACTTCCTTGATTTCTCTGGAATACAGAATCTCACCATGGTCGAGCAGGTTAAGAGCTCCTGGAGGGCCTCCATTGAGAGGGAGAGCGGGCCCTCAAAGATTATTCCAAAAAGGCTAAAGAGCTTGCGGATATGAAGGAGAAGTACAACGATCTAGACAATTCATATGAAGCCAATGAGATGGTAAAGACAAAAGCCTTGTCCGACCTTGAAGCTACAGAATCCAAACTCAAGGAAGTGACCTCAGAAAGGGATGCTGAGCGCCTTGCTCATGAGAAGACGAAGGTCGAGCTTACCACTGTCTCCAAGCTTCTCGCAGATAAAGATTCTTTTTTGAAAGAGCTTAACGAGGAGCACAACTCAGCTCGAGCTAAATGGAAGGAGGCTCTGGAGAAGGCTGGCCCTGATGCTGTGGATAAGTTCAAGGAGGGAGACGAGTTCTATAATGCCATTGTGGCCAAAGCACAAGATTTTCTTGAGGTTGGCAAGAGACACATGGCCCGTCGTGCGCTTGTAGATCCAACGGCTACGGTTACCATCGAGCAATTAGCTCGTTGGTTTACTGAGTCTCAATATGATATGACGGCTCGTGGTGGTCACTCGCTCGTTCCTTACCTTGAAAATGATCTAGCTTTCATTGCCCAAGAGGATGAGGAGGATCACTGCGAGAAGTGGGAAGCTCCCCCTGTTCTTGAAAGAAATTTTGATGTGGTCTTGGCGGAACTCGACGATGCTGAAGCCATGGATATTGAAGCGAGCGGACATATTACGAGATCGGGTAAGCCCATAGAGCCCCAACAACGAGAAGATGGTGAAGGTCGAGCTTCCATTGACTACCAAGCTGATGTAGTCCAAAACTCTTGATTTTATTGAGTTGTAATGAACAAGTCCCAAACAATATCTTTGTCTTTTGTCTAACATTATCTGTATGCCTTATCCCAGCTTTTGGGAGGCATAATACTTTTGTAAGTTAATTTACGCTCAAGTCTTGGCCCGCTTTTGGGAGGCTTTTCGTATTTAATCTTAGCTGACCTTTGTTCTCAGAATGTTGTATGTTTTCCATTCCATATTGTATGTCGAGCTAGATGTAGATAATATAAATGAGTCAACTTGAGCCTAGGGGCGACTTGATCTTGTTGGTTTAGTCGACCTCAGACTTGGTTAACTTTTTTGTGAACGAGATTGACCATGAGTCGAACTTTGTTCATACCATTGAAGCTGACCGGGGTCGAGTTAATTAGGACCAAGTTGATTAGGAATCATACTTGTTGAATAGGCAAAGGCGATTAAGAATCGAGCTAAGTAAATCAAGGCGACTAAGAGTCGAGTTTGTTAGAACTAAGTCGACTAAGAGTCGGACTTGTTAAGTGAACAAAGGCGATTAAGAATCGAGCTTGTTAGAACGAAGGCGACTAAGAGTCGAGCTTGTTAGGGTGAAGGCGACTAAGAGTCGAGCTAAGGTGAGCTGACTAAGAGTCGAGCTCGTTAGAACGAAGTCGACTAAGAGTCGGACTTGTTAAATAAACAAAGGCGATTAAGAATCGAGCTTGTTAGAACGAAGGCGACTAAGAGTCGAGCTTGTTGATATTAATGTAACACTATGTTTGATCGAATAAGCTGCGCTTTTCATTGAAGTAGGAATCATGCTTACATCAATTCGAAACTAGCTTTAACACAAACTTGAACTTTGAAATTGAAAACTAGAAGTAGTATTTGATGAGGTGAGTAGCATGCCAAGGATGTTTCAACTCGTCACCTCGGGATGAGCTATCATGTAGGTTCCTTCCTTGACGACTCGAGTGACTACATATGGACCTTCCCGGTTAGGAGATAGCTTGTTCTGGGGTCCTTCTACCCGTTGCCTCAATCTTTCTCAACACATAATCTCCAACTTGGAAAGACCTTGCCTTGACCTTCTTGTCGTGATAACTTTTAGTTCGTTGCTTGTAGTTGACCATTCGGAGGTAGAGTTTCTCGTTTCTCGTCGACTAGATCCGGTCGATCAATCTATTGGTATCATTTTGCTCTTGATTGAAGAAAGTCACTCTAGCAGTGGGAATCGAGCTCGGCGGGTGCCGTGGCCTCGGACCCATATGTGAGAGCAAAGGGGTTTCCCAGTAGGCCCCAGAGTGGTTGTACGGACGCCCAAAGAGCAAGGGGAGTTCGTCCAACCAATTGTTGCGTCGACCTACGAGTCTTGTCTTGAGCGAAGATAGAACAAGTTTATTTCTTTGCTTCGGCTTGGCCGTTTCCTTGAGGATAAGCGACGAAGATTTCCAATGTTTGATTCCAACTTGCTTCATTTACGCCGAAGGTGCAGGAGAAGCTGTAAACCATTGTCGGACACTATAGCTCGAGGAAAACCAAACCGACACCAAATGAAGTCATGAATAAAGTTGATAGCATTTTCCTCTGTGATGCGAGCTAATGGTTTGGCCTCAACCCATTTAGTGAAGTAATCTATGGCGACGATCACATACTTGCAGTTTCCTCGGGCGGGAGGGAAGGGTCCAATCAGATCGACGCCCCACATGTCAAATGGCCAAGCTGCGATCACAGGAGTTTGCTCTGTTGTAGGCACATGGGGAAGGTTGGCAAACCTTTGGCATTGATCACATTGCTGAACAAAGTTGTGAGTGTCAGCTCTCATGTGTGGCCAGTAGTACCCCAAAGTGATTAACTTGTCAGCAAGAGTCCTGGCCCCCGGGTGTCCACCACAAATTCCACTATGTACTTCGTGTATCAATAGGGCGACCTCTTGAGGGTGGATGCACTTTAGTAATGGTCGAGTATAAGATCTTCTGAACAGGTCGCCTCCTTGAATGACATACCTTGGAGCTTTCTTTTTGATAGCTCGAGCCTTCTTCTCGTCATCTGGTAGCTCTCCACTTTCTATGTATGCCTTCATTTCCTCGATCCAACACTTCTCCTGAGTCCAATTTCTTGAGGGATCATCTATGCATTGAATTTTTACTCTTTCATAATTTGGACTTTCGAGGAAGGAGATAGGTTCATCATGTGGTTCATCCGAAGTGGCTAACTTCGAGAGGAGGTCAGCTAGCTCATTGTCTTCTCGTCCAATTCTTTGAATCTCCCAGAATTCCAAATCTTTTATCAGTTCCTTCACCAGGTCGCAGTATTTGATCAGTGTGGCACTAAGTACCTCGTACTCGCCTCTGACCTGGTTGACTATCAGCTGTGAATCACAGTAGGCCATGATCTTAGTCGCTCCAAAACACTTGGCGTATTCTATAGCTGCTATCAAAGCTTCATATTCGGCCTGGTTGTTGGAAGCATCAAACTTGAACCTTAGTGATTCCTCATACACAGTTCCAGACTCTGGTTCAATTAGCACTATCCCAGCTCCACTGCTATTCTTGGTCGCTGATCCGTCTGAATAGACCTTCCAGCAATCGACGGGTAGACTGATGGCGACCTGGGATTCTGACTCCTTCCCTTTAGCCTTTTCTTTTGGAGCTCGCTGCTCGTCGTCTTCCTTGGTGAACGTAAGCTCGACCAAGAAGTCAGCTAGAGCTTGAGCCTTCAACGCCTTTCGAGGTCGATACTCGATGTCAAATTCAGTAAGGGCAATTGACCAATTGAGGAGTCGACCTGAACTCTCCGGCTTGTGAAGAATTTTTCTAAGGGGGGCATTTGTAAGAACCACAATTGGATGAGCCAGAAAATAAGCTCGTAGCTTCCTTGAAGCTACGACTAGAGCATAGGCGACCTTCTCAGCATTGTAATACCTACTTTCCACGTCTGACAAGGCCTTACTGATGTAGTATATTGGCTTTTGAAGCCCCTCATCTTCTCTAACCAAAACCGCTGCCACTGATTTATCTCCCACAGATAAATACACAAACAAAGTTTCACCAGTGGTCGGGCTACTCAGGAGAGGTGGAGTAGCGAGGTAATCCTTCAGCTGTTGGAACGACGAATGACATTCGGTCGTCCATTCAAAACTTTTCGTCCCCCTCAATGCTTTGAAGAAGGGGAGAGACCTTTCTGCTGACTTTGATATGAAGCGACCAAGAGCTGCTACCCTTCCATTAAGTCGCTGCATCTCTTTGATAGTGGTGGGAGCCTTCATATCGACTAGAGCCTTGATTTTTTCCGGGTTAGCCTCTATTCCTCGTTGTGACACCATAAACCCAAGGAACTTTCCAGCGGCTACCCCAAATACACACTTGCTAGGATTGAGCTTCATGTCGTTTGCTCTCAAGTTGGCGAATGTTTCTTTTAAGTCGACTACGTGACGTCCGGTCTTAGTTTTTATGACCATATCATCAACGTAGGCCTCCATGTTTCGGCCAATTTGAGAGGCAAAGACCTTGTTCACCATGCGCTGATAGGTTGCTCCTGCATTCTTCAATCCAAAAGGCATCATATTGTAGCAGTAGATGCCTCCAGCCGCCTGAAATGCCGTCTTGACTATGTCGTCCTCATGCATCTTGATCTGGTGGTACCCCGAATAAGCGTCGAGAGCGAGGGTGGAGTGACCAGCAATGGAATCAACTAGCTTGTCGATTCTAGGGAGAGGATAGCTGTCCTTCGGGCATGCAAGATTCAGAGTGATGAAGTCGACACACATCCGCCATTTGCCGTTCGATTTCTTCACCATGACCACGTTGGCCAGCCACGTTGTATGAGTGTCCTCTTTGATTATCCCTGCATTCAAAAGTTTTTGTACCTCAGTTTTTATTGCCTCTTCCTTGTCGCGAGCAAAGCTTCTCAATTTTTGGGGTCTAGGCTTTATGGTCGGGTTGACTTCCAGTCTGTGAACAGCGACCTCCTCCTTGATTCCCCTCATGTCTTCTACCCTCCATGCAAAGACATCATTACTTTCCTTGAGTAGCTCGATGATTTACGCTCGCTCCTCAGCGATAGGCTGCTTCCCAATCTGAATTTTTTGGTCGGGGTAAGAAAGGTTGGTGATTACTGACTCTAGCTCATCCACAGCTTCTAGCTCTGGTCCATCCCTGAATTGTAGAGTCTCAATGATTATCTCCTTAACCCTTTGTCTCTCCTCGGCCCTCAGATGTGGAGCTTCTTCTGCTATCATATCATCTAACTTGTCTGCAACTTCGCTAGTGGTGGTGGTGGCCCCCGAGTTATTGTCGAGCTGGAGGCATAGGTTGCCTATGATGACTTGGTCGACCATAACTTCATCTGAATCGACCTCAGTGGTGTTAGAGTGACGTGTCGACTCAAGCATGACCTCGTCATTTGAGCGATAGGTCGACTCTTCCACGTCGGTGATTGTTGACAGTCTGGTAGTTTTGGTGACTGATTGAGACAACTTTAAATAACCATCTGCAGTCTCGATTTCCAATTCCCTTTTCTTTCTTTCCCGAAGAACATGGTCCAGGTAAGCTCGAGCTGTGCCTTGTACACATCCTACTCCAGCGGGTGTGGGGAACTTGACTCGCTGATGAGGGATCGATGCCACCATTCCAAGAGCGACCTGACCTGGAATACCAAGTATAGCGGCATAGTCACTATTTACATCAATCACTATAAATTGTACCTTTGACACGATCCTGAGGGGGTGTTGGCCTAGGTCGACGTCGAGTTCTATCTTGCCCTTTGCATCAACTCGATGATTGGTGAAGCCCTCCAACCTACCATCATATCTCTCCAACTGCTCATCATTAAGACCCATTTCTTTAAAAGTTTTGTAGAACAAAATATCCTTGCAGGCCCCCGTGTCGACTAAGAGTCTGCTCGTCGTACATCCGTCAATGAGACCTGGGATGACGAGAACTTGCTCTCTAGCCGCCATGTTAGTAGCCAATTCATGGGGGAAAAAGCTGATTGCTTCATCTCTGACTTCTCTTCTTGGAGGCACATGGGGAGCCTTATTGAGTTGGAAGATTTTGTGCTTGATGGCCGTGTTGCTTGCTTGCTCTGTAATGACCCCCAGGTTCAATCTAGGTTGCCTAGGTCCCTGTTGTCCACTGGCGGGTGATCGCCTCCACCAGTCTGAGGCTTTTTCACGTAAGCTTCGAGTCTCCCCTGGTCGACCATTCTCTGGATGATACGCTTTAATCCCAAGCAATCCTCTGTGAGATGACCAGTGTCTTTGTGGTAGTCACAGTACTTGCTGTTGTCCCTCCTAAACTTGTTGCCTGGATTCATAGGGATTGGAGGAGCCAGCTCGACGGCATTCATAATTTCTGTTCAACTCACCGTAAGGGGAGTGAAAGCCTCGGGCACTTTCTCTGTTGCCCTAGTCCTGTTCTTTCCATTTTTATTATTTCCTCCATTCTTGTTGGAGTCTTTCTTATCATCGGAGGCCTCAACCTTAGGATTCTTACCGTTCTTCTTCTCTTTCCTTTCCTCAGCTAGGGCAACATTGTACACCTTTTCAAACAACTCCTGTCGCGTTGTGACCGTTCGGACTGTGAGCTCGTAGTCCATGTCTGCCGAGGAAATACCGTTTCGGAAGCAATTAATGACTTCCCTATCAGTGAGGTCTTCCTCTATCTTATCAACCATTTCCTTAAACTTGGTGAAGTAGCTCATGGAGCTTTCATTCTTCGCCTGCACCAAGTTATTCAGATCGGTGACAGTCATCTTCCGAGCTCCTGCAGTCGAGAAGCGATCCAAGAACTTTGTCCTGAAGCATGTCCAAGTATTGATGCTACCCGCGGCCAGACCGTTGAACCAAGTTAAGGCTGCCCCAGTGAGTGTGCTTAGGAGGGCTTTGCACATATTGTCGTCCTCATTGGCGACAAAACACATGGTAGCCTCCAGATGTGCTATATGACTCCTTGCATTGGTCGACCCTGAATACTTCTCCAGAAGTGGCAACTTTGAAAGTAGGAGGAGGTCGACTATCTCGATTTCTTTGGATAAAGGTCGAAGAGCAAAGTCAATTCGTTCGACCTTTCCGAGTCTCCTTTTCTTCTCCTCCTCCCATTGTTCGAACTTCTTTTCATCAATAGCCATTCCCTAGCATCGGGTCTTTCATCTCCTGGAGGGCGCGGCATTTGACTTACGGCCTTCACTTCTAGGGAGTCACCTGCCTACTCCTTCGTCCTGTGGGAATTGGTCCTCTACGATCTTCTTGGAGATCTATGCACATTACTTCTTTGAGGCGACTGCGCCTCTCGGCACGAGATGGCGACTGCGCTGTTATCTCCATGTGGCGACTGCGCCTTTCCCCTCTACGGGCGACTGCGCCCATTCCTGTCTCTATGAGATCGACCTCTGCGTCCTAGCCGGTGAAACACATGTCTGTTTCTATTGGTACATTAGTGAGTCCTCAAATCAGATTGAGCCTCCTGCTCCCTGCTCTGTTGAGGCTAGCCCTTAAATCGTTCTTGGGCACATGAACAATAGTGGGAGCTCGACGAACTATCTGTCCTCACCATTTTGTCCCACACCTTCATTTGGCCTAGCACTCCCGGTGCATTTGTCCATTAGAGACACGAGTACGTGCCACTCTTTCGGGCGCACGTCGGCTGCTCTGCCTCCTCCATGGCTATCAAGTCGGCCGAGAATCGAGCTCGCTCCAACATCATCTCCTTCTTGCTCATGGGGTTGGTGGAGGGGCCTACCCTGTTTCCCACATTCACCTGAGCAGCGGGACGTTTTGGAGGAGGTGGAACTCCTTGCCCATCCATATGCCTTTTCCCTCTCCTTGTGTCAGGCAATCCCCTGCCATCAACGACACTGGTAGAGCGTGTGGCCCTACCAAGGGGACGATTCGGTGGGGGAGGAGGCAAGTTAAGGTTCTCAGCGTTTGCGTTCATGTTGTTGTTGTTTACTTCTTCATGCCCAAGTGAAGCCTCGGATACGTGTCCTTCTGAAGTCACCATTGTTGCAGGTTGATGGAGTTTTCGAGGTCAAGTTTAAAGCACGTTTCCCGGCAATGGAACCAAACGATGCTGCAAGAAATGTGCTTATCAATCTTCCTCCACGTGGCAGGACTGATCACCTGGCTCCTTGACCTGAAAACAGAACCCACGACTAGCCGGATGTGTCTCCGGCGAAGACGCTCGGGCGTGAGAGTAAGATAACAGTTGTATAAAGCTCAAAATGTATTGAATAATGTACTCAGAATACAAAATGGCAGTTACCTTTTACCGTTTGGTAGTGATGAAGTATTTATAGACAAGAGTGATGTATTTTTGGGGAGGCGACATGTGCTCCGAGATTGTAGCGGCAGTTACTTGATGGTGGGAACGTGTCTATAACGGCCCCTGATTTGTAGGGATGTGGTTATGAGAATTGTTCAACCAAATACGCCTTCAAGTATCAAGTCGTCACTTGTTAATTTAGGTCGAGGTCACCATTCGAGGAATGATCGACCTGACTGTCGGGTAGAGCATGGTTCGTACCCGAGTTATAATATGGATTCTGAGGTCGGACTAAGTTAAGTCGGGGCCTGGTGAGCCGGACCATGGGCTTAGTCGACTGATCTTTGAGATGGGCTTTGGGCCCTGTTTTGATTGGGCCAGCCTTATTGAGAATGTGGAGACCAAGGCTGTCTGTAATTGGACTTTACTCGTTTGGCCCAACTCGACACTTTTGGTATGTTCATAAACCATTTCATAAAATTTTAAACAGGAGTACTTCAACAAACATTTACTTGGATGGTGATGTTAATTAATGAAACAAAATCTTCACTGTACTAAGCTTATAAACTCAGCCAGACCTAATGAGTATGATGGAATACATTAATCTGAATAAAAGGTAATTATATGGGTATTCATTACCCAACAATCTATGCATCAACACCATGTCAAACTGATCCAAATGATGACCGGTCAATGGGGATGACCGATCGAATCATGCAAAACCGATCCAAATGATTTACCGGTCAATAGTTGACCTCTAACCGATCCAAATGATTTACCGGTCAATAGTTAAAAATAAATATTACTTTCGACTCAAAATAAATAACCAAAAAATAATACTACATTTTTTGTCCAAAAAATGAACATGACTTTCTTCATCCCAATGAATATTTAAAAAAATAATACTGCTTCATTTGCCTCAAAAATTAATGTTTGCAATGTTAGTGCCTTCGTTTCAAAATAAAGTAGTATTAATTTTTAAAATATTCATTGGGATAAGGAAGTAATGCTCATTTTTTTGGATAAAAAATATAGTATTATTTTTTGGTTATTTATTTTGAGTCGAAAGTAATATTTATTTTTGAAATAAATAATATATTTTTTTATAGAAGTATATTTTTTAAAGTATTTATTTGAGATGAAAAAAATAATATTTTTATTTAGTTTTTTTATTAATAATTATTATTTTATAATTTAAAGTGAGACGGAGTTTGTATTAAAGTCATCCATGAAAGCCATGAGAAACAAAGCATGAGAAACAAAGCATGAGAAACAAAGAAGAAAAAGAAGTGACAGATTGTCATCCATGAAAGCCATGAGTAATATAGAATCCATGAAAGCCATGAGAAACATAGAAGAAAAATAAGTGACCAATTGCTTAGTGGGATAAACCGGTTGACAGGGGAGTTTGTTGACCGTTTGTAGGATCAGTTAATTGTAGAATCTGTTAATTGAGTTCATGCAACGACCGATTAACAGATTAACAGGCCACAATCGATTCAATCAAAATCAAATTTACAAATTTTGTCTCACTTTAAATTACAAAATAATAATTATTAATAAAGAAAATTAAATAGAAATATTATTTTTTTCATCTCAAATAAATACTTTAAAAAATATATTTCTATAAAAAATTATAATCTTCATTTCAAAAATAAATATTACTTTCAACTCAAAATGAATAACCAAAAAATAATACTACATTTTTTGTCAAAAAAATAAACATTACTTTCTTCATCCCAATGGATATTTAAAAAAATAATACTTCTTCATTTGCCTCAAAAATTAATATTTGTAATGTTAGTGCCGTCGATACCGATTCAAACAACCATGCCACTTCCAAATCAAATCAAACCAAATCAAGCCAAGCGAAGGTACAAATTTCGTCTCACTTTAAATTACAAAATAATAATTATTAATAAAGAAAACTATATAGAAATATTATTTTTTCATCTCATATAAATACTCTAAAAAATATACTTCTATAAAAAATTATATTCTTCATTTCAAAAGTAAATATTACTTTCGACTCAAAATGAATATCCAAAAAATAATACTACAATTTTTATCCAAAAAAATGATAGAATTATATTTTTTAAAGTATTTATATGAAATGGAAAAAATAATATTTCTATATATTAATAATTATTATTTTGTAATTTAAAGTGAGATGAAGTTTGTACTTTTGGTTTTGGTTTGATTGGTTTGAAGTGGCCTACTGATCGAGAATGAGTGTCGACCATGATCGGTTGACCGATTGGCAAATAAAGGATTAGCAGTTGTTTTCTTTTGGATCAAAAATTCCAAAAATGAAGTAGCAATTTTGAGATAGTGACTATCCATTGTGTGTTGATCAATTGACAAATAATCGGTAGTGGACTATAAATCGATAATGACATTAGTTGAACTCCTATATCAACTGCGATAAATCGATTGTGGACTATAAATCAATAATGTAATATTAATTATGAGACGGATGAAATAATAAAGTGAGAGGAGACAACTAAAAATAATAAATAATAATTATGAGACCAACCGGTCCACAGTCCACAATCAGTCAACTGATTGGAAAGTCAACCGATTGAAAATGACCAACCAATTGAACCGATTGGAGTGTTTTTTTTTAAAAAAGAAAAAATGTTTTAACTAAAAATAATACTGTAAATAATAATTACGAGACGAACTGGTCCACAGTCCATAATCAGTTAACCGATTTGACAGTCAACCGATTGGCCAATAACCAACTCGATTGGAGTGTTTAAAAAAAATTATGTTTTTTGAGATTTTGTGTCGAAAGTAATATTTATTTTTTAAATAAAGATTATAATTTTTTATAAAAGTATATTTTTTAAAGTATTTATTTGAGATGAAAAAAATAATATTTTTTTATAGAAATATATTTTTTAAAGTATTTATTCTTACAAGCCGGAATGTTCCACTTTATACTAAACCCATCATCTTCTCCTCCCTCCTCAGCTATCTATATATTAAAGCAGGTCATCCATTGAACAGTAATATCGCCAAAAATTTTGCCAAAATTTCAGGGGCAATTTAGTAATTTTCTTTCATGGCATAATTGAAGATATGCTAAAAAAGTACACGTGGCAAGTCGTGATTGAGAGTAAAATGGCGTTTGCAATATACGCGCCGACTGAGGCGCGTGTATGCAGGCGGATTTCCTTTTCCTTTTTTTTATTGTGACACAAGATCGGTAAATCAATTGTGACAAGGATCGGTAAATCAAAATAGGTTGTCAAGGATCGGTAAATGAAAACCAAAATAGGAAATGGAAATCAAAATAGGATCAGTTGTCACCATTGGAAATGTAAACCAAAATAGGATCAGTTGTCACCATTGGAAATGGAAACCAAACTAGGATCAGTTAAGTTCAAGTTTATTATTGACCGGTCACCATTTCAATGATTTATCGATTCTTGATTTACTGATCATTGATTTATCGATCTTTAAATTTGCTCAATTTTATTTTAATTTATACTATTAAAAAAAAACTAAAATTTAAACTCGCTACAGTGTAGCGAGTTTAAATTACCAAAGCAGGTCACAACCGATCCAACCTCCCCAACCGATTGAATTCATTAAATATATTCTTTCCGTACTCTTACAGATTTGGGTTCCAAGTTATTTTATACTCCCTCCGTCCCAACATAAGGTGCCCATTTTTTGCTTTGCACGCAAATTAATAAAATGGGTGGAAAGAAAAAATGTTGTGAGTGTAATTTGAAAATAGGAGAGAGAATGAGTGGAGGGAATAGTAAATTATAATGGTGTTGTGAGTATTAAAATAATGTAGGAGAGAGAATGAGTGGAGGAAAGAGTAAAGATTCTTTGCCAAAAAAGGAAAGTGGAAGCTTTTAACGGGACATCCAAAATGGAAAGCTTCTACTGAAACGGAGGGAGTATATATGTATGTATATTTTAATTGGGAATTGCTGTATATCATGTTATCATGTTATCATGACAATTCTGAGGTTGTGACCGATCCAAAAACAGTCCCAACCGATCCAAGGCTACAATCGGTTCAAACTCCGTCTCATTTTAAATTATAAAATAATAATTATTAATAAAGAAAATTAAATAGAAATATTATTTTTTTCATTTCAAATAAATACTTTAAAAATATACTTCTATAAAAAATTATAATCTTCATTTAAAAAATAAATATAACTTTCGACTTAAAATGAATAACCAAAAAATAATACTACATTTTTTGACCTAAATTATTTTATAATAAATTAATTAATTTTTTTACACCAAAATTCATTTAAAAAATCTCTATAAATAGAGATTATTTTCATTTGATTTGGACACAGGTCCGAATATGGGTAAATTAAGGGATATCGGTAATCGCTATGTCACGACTCAATCGATGGATGTGACCTATTATTTACTAGAGAAGTATGACCAATAATGTTATTTGTAGAGAAGATGACCTGTTGTGTGAAAAATAATTACTTGAAACTCGCTATGAGCCACAACAAGTTTTTGACTTCTTAATACTAGCTTTGACCGGTTAAGTATCAGTAAAATTAATGCGGATACTCTTGGATAATTTAAGGAATTATGAACTTTTTTGACTTCTTAATATTAGCTTTGACCGGTTAACTTAATGCTATTGCTCTTACTCTTAGCTTTGATCGGCTAACTAATGTGACCGATGATGTCAAGAGTAAAATTAGCTACTATCCACATTTCCATCAGCTCATAGCTTCCAATGAATTACATCGGTCACAAGTTTTTTACATGCTCCTCCTCAACCGACCTCAACCGATGTATCAGTAAAATTAGCATTATCGGTTAACGGATGATTTGGCCTCCTCACAGGTTTCAAACCGGTAAATTACTTGGAACTCGCTACACCGTGTAGCGATTTTGATCGGTCATTTTCTGTGAATTTAAACTTGCTCAATTTTATTTTAATTTATGTTATTAAAAAAAAACTAAAATTTGAACTCGCTACACAGTGTAGCGTGTTCAAATTACCAAAGCAAGCCACAACCGATCCAAACAAGGCCACAACCGATCCAAACCAAACCAAAGTACAAACTCCGTTTCACTTTAAATTACAAAATAATAATTATTAATAAAGAAAACTAAATAGAAATATTATTTTTTTCATTTCAAATAAATACTTTAAAAAATATACTTCTATAAAAAATTATAATCTTCATTTCAAAAATAAATATTACTTTCGATTCAAAATGAATAACCAAAAAATAATACTACATTTTTTGTCCAAAAAAATGAACATTACTTTCTTCATCCTAATGAATATTTTAAAAAATAATACTGCTTCATTTACCTCAAAAATTAATGTTTGTAATGTTAGTGCATTCGTTTCAATATATGACATTAATTTTTTAAACAAATGAAGTAATATTTTATAAAATATTCATTGAGACGAAGATAGTAATTTATTTTTTTAGACGATGTAGTATTCTTTTGTAAAAAAACAATTTTTATAATATTAGCGTCTTCGTCTCAGAAAATGAATATTAATTTTTGAGACAAGTAAAGTAGTAGTATTATTATTTAAAATGTTCATTGAGACAAAGAAATCACTTTTTTTTTTTGATATAGAAAATAGTATTAATTTTGGGACGAAAGTAATATTCATTTTTGAATTGAATGAATTTTTTTTCTTAAAAACTAGAATTTTTTTCTATGTAAAAAAAAATGAATATGGCTTCCTTCGTCTCAATGAACATTTAAAAAAAGAATACTACTTTATTCGTCTAAAAAATTAATGTCATCTTAATGTCATATTTTGAGACGAATACACTAACATTACGAACATTAATTTTAGAGGCGAATGAAGTAATATTTATTTTAAAATATTCATTGGGATAAGGAAGTAATACTCATTTTTTAGGATAAAAAATGTAGTATTATTTTTTGGTTATTCATTTTGATTCGAAAGTAATATTTATTTTTGAAATTAATAATATAATTTTGTATAAAAGTATATTTTTTAAAGTATTTATTTGAGATGGAAAAAATAATATTTCTATTTAATTTTCTTTATTAATAATTATTATTTTGTAATTTAAAGTGAGACGGAGTTTGTACCTTTGGTTTGGTTTGGATCAGTTGTGACTGGTTTGGATCGGTTGTGTTTGGTTTGGATCGGTTGTGGCCTGATTTGGATCAGGTTTGGATCGGTTGTGGCCTATTTGAACTCGCTACACTGTGTAGCAAGTTCAAAATTTAGTTTTTTTTTTTAATAGCATAAATTAAAATAAAATTGAACAAATTTAAATTCGCTATACCGTGTAGCGATTTTAACCGGAAAAATTATAAAGAGTTTCAAAAAGTTGGTCATTTTGGCAAATAGTTTCAAATGTGAGTTATTTTGGAATTTAAATTTTTAAAATGAAATTATTTGAGAAAAAATCCATGATTTTGCCGTGCATTGCACGGGAGTACTGCTAGTTTAATTTAATACACGGGACCACAGGACAAAATAAATTAATAGTACATACTACGGTCAACAGATAACAAAGAGTACACTTCCATAATAATTATTTCTTTCTCAAAATATTCTCTTTTAAAAAAATATATTCCAAAATAACAATTCTTTCAAATTATTAGCCAAATTAACTCATTTTTTTAAACTTCCTACACTGTGTAGCAAGTATATAATTTTTTTCGTTTAAACTCGCTACACGATATAGAAAGTTTAAATTTTGATATTAAAAACAAAAAAACTTAAATTTGAACTCGCTACTTATACTTGAAAGTAGCAAGTTCTAACTTTCCATCTTCCATTCCATGGCACACTAACCACAATACTAATTCTCCGTCTCCGTCTCGCTTAAATTACAAAATAAAAATATAAAAATTATGTTTTAACAAATAAAAATAAGAGAAAATATTATTTTTTTCCGTCTCAAATAAATACTTTAAGAAATGTACTTCTGTTAAAAAAATTATTTCCTTCATTTAAAAAATGAATATTACTTTCGACTCAAAATGAATAACCAAAAATACTACTACATTTTTTGTCCAAAAAATTGAACATTACTTCCTTCATCCAAAAAAAAAAAAAAAATCTTTTTTAAAATATAAATTCGCTAAATCGTGTAGCGAGTTTCATAAAATTGATCATTTTGGTTAATAGTTTGGAAGAGTTGTTATTTTTATATATATATTTTTTAAAGAATATTTTGAGAAAAAAATCATAATGATATGAGGCCTGTAATTTACCAAGATAACAAAGTCTGAAATGAGACAAAATTTTATTTATCACTTTCATTTATTTTTTAAATTAATTATGTATCATTATGAGTTATTTATATTAGTTATTTATCAATTATAAATTATTAAATTGATATCATTAGAGCATCTACACCGGTGCCTTTTTCAAAGAGGTTTGGCTGAAGTGGCTTATTAGGCCTCCCACAATGGTGACCTAAGTGAAAGGCTTGGGATGACTCATGGCAAATACTCCCTCCGTCCCAGCCCACTGTAAACTAAAAAAAATGGCACACCAATTAAGAAATATTATTAAGATAATGAAAATGTATGGTAGAAAATGAAGAGAGAGAATGAGTGGAGTAAATAGTAGGTTGGTTGAATAAATTGTGTGGTGGAGAATGAGTGGAGTTAATGAGTGGGTGGGGTAGGGAGAATATAAAATATTAAAGGACATTCTATTTATGGCAGTTTACACTGGGCTGGAACGGACCAAAAGAGAAATAAGTTTACACTGGGCTGGGACGGAGGGAGTATTGGTTGACAGAAGCCATGCAAGGCTTGGCAAATTAAAAAATCTTACCCACTTGCCCGTGTAACACACGAAGGAAGAAAGGAAGAAACTTGGAGAGTGTATACCACTCTCCATGCATGCGTAAGAAAATTTCTTGTTTCCCTTTTTTTTTTTTCTTCTTCTTTGATTTTTTTTTTGGATCAATAATTGTTGCTTTTTTTTATTTTCTTCTTCTACTTTGTCTTTTTTTGTTTCAATAATTCACTTCAATTAGGAGTGTCAGATATATTTGACTATATTTCAACTAGGAGTGTCATAATTAAAAAAAAAAAAACCAGAATTTTATCAACGCTCAATTATTCTATAATAAGATGTTATTAACTTATCATATTTAAAAACACTATTAAATAATAATTATATTAAAAAAATTATTTAATTAATAATTAAAATTATTATAATAAAAAGATATAAATTATTATTATGTATAATTAACAATAATAAAATAATATGAATAATATGAATAATAGGAAAAAGAAAATATATTGGGTTATAGTAAAAAATATGAGAGATAAATTGATGACTTAAGTCACCACTGTGGGTAAAATGGTATAAAGTTGTGGTTATTGATGACTGATGATGTGGAGCTGATGTGGAAGAGAGAGAAGCTGATGACTTAAGTCACTGCTGTGGATGGTCTTATAATGTCACCGGTGATATATAGCAAATTGTACACAAAACTTGAAAAATAAAAAATTGGTCTCTTCAAAAACACAGTTAATATGGATGCAATTCATAGCCCTAATTTAAATGGCATGAGTGTAACATATAACATACTACTTGTAAAATAAAAAAGTTATAATACAAATAATGAAGTGTATTTATGCTCTTTTTTTTTTTTAACAAGAAATAAGATATCTATTGGCAATCACAATTAGTAATGAGTTGACTATTCGTAAAATTCTAAAGTTTAACCAAAATTCGAGTGTCGACAAAGTATATGGAACCCTCAACAAAATATATGTCAAAGTGTTTGCATTACTGCTCAGCAATGAAAAAAGAACTTTGAGGCAAACCAAATTCAATAGTCATCACCACGTCGTAACTACGTATAATCTCATACTCGTATTGATTTCTTCGTGCCTATCTTTTATCGAACACGTTTCCATATAAAATCTTCGGTTGCGCAAATGCCCCCCAAGAGAAATTTGGACAATGCCTCACATTGGCATAAAAACCTATACATGAAAAAGATTTCACTTTTAGCACACTAATTTTTAGTGCATCTGGTTAGCGATAAGTCGCTAACCAAGTATCAAAAGTATTGTAAGATTCGTCAACCTTAATAACATGGATACAAAATAGAACAGACGAAAAGCCCTCAACAAATCGGAGAGAAGAGAGTGGATCTTAACAAACAGAGACAATACAACGACTCTCAACAAACGGAGATAAAATATGAGACATAATAATTGGTAACATAAATCCGAATTTCATTGTAGTTAATAGATATTGATAATAATCAAATTTGCATGACCTAAAAAGGCAGATCTGAAAAAATATATTTCTAATTTCACAATTATTAATTAATAAATTGACAATTAATAAAAGTGAAAAAAGAAATTTCACACTCAATCAAAACAAAAGTAAAAGAATCAAATTGAAAGGAGAGGAAGAAAAGAAATGAGAGGGTTTTCAGAGAAGTATGCATCTTTGTTAGTTCAATTTTTTTAAGACAAAAACTCTTGTGAGACTGTCTTAAGTCTTAAGGTGCGATTGATGCTACCAAGAAAAATGGATATACAATGGTGGTCTGATTCAAAGATGATGGTGGTCGGATATCTGGTTTAGCTTGATCATTCAAGACTTAAGAATAAGATTAGAAAGAACCGTTAAGCTCAAGGCCGGGGGGGGGGGGTTTCAGCGATGAGGCTCCGGCGTGAGGATAAGAACCCGGGCTATGGAGATAAAACTATGGAGTATGGAAATAGTTGAGGGTGGAGTCAACTTACCTTCTACCTTGAGAGAGAAGTTGTATTTATAATGGAAGGGGAATGGGCTGATGCCAATACTAAGGAGACATATGTTCCTACCTCATCGATGAAAGATCCCTTAGGTGGGAGAGTGGGGAACATATCTCTGTTTGTATAGAGATGATGGGAGCATGGTCTTTTCCATGTAGAAGTAGTGGAGTTATTGGTGGAGATCTTTGTCGAAGGGACCACTTGTGCGTTTGTCATGCTCATATGGGGACCATCCTAAGTTGCTTAGGGTTATTACACGTAGAGGGGGCCAGCGGGGCCTTCAAGCACCCGAATACGCCAGGCTCCATATGTTTGAATATACAAGTTAAGTATGGGAGATCGGGAGTATAGTTGGATGGGTTGGAGGAAATCGAGCTGGGCGATTTCCCATGGAGGGCAGTATGCTTTGTTACGGTGTGGGGGTATTTGGGCTTAGGATTGGTTTTCTTTATGGTGTTTGAGATGAGTGAGAGGAATGATGAAATCTCATGGGAAAATCTCCTAATGCGGCATGCTCCAAGAGGTGGCATGGGATTAGGTCATTATCAAGGGGATAAGGGAGTTGGAAAGAATTTAATTAGGTATGGAGGAGGGAAGGAGGATACCGCCCAAAGGGGTTGGGGTCAGTATCCTCCACTTGCCGGTTTGGGGGATCATTTAGGTATATGGTATTTTGGTTTTAGGTCATAACTCCCTCTGATACTTGAGGTGGAAGGAGGAGATTTGTTTGAATGAGAGGGAGGGAGACTTAGTGAGATGGTATGGGGGGAAATGGGCTTTGGGCTGGTTTTCTCTAGGGTGCTTGAAATGGACCAAGGAAAAAGATGGAAACTCATGAGGAAACCGCAAGTAGCGGTTTGGAGGTGGAATGATGTGGTATGCTCCTTATTGAGGTGAGCCTTGTTCATGTCGAATTAGGAGCTTGAGAAGATTGAGGGAGAGAACTTGAACACCATAAGGATACCGCATGGTTCGAAATGCCCCAAGCCGATATGGGATCCACGAGCTTGACATGTTCTTAAGGACTTCGCTTTGGTCATCATAATAATGAGAGAGAATCAATTAGGATTCAGAGGAAGTGCAAGGGAGGAAATTAAATGAGGTGGTTTGCCCCATTCTGATTTGTGGGATGACGAGCTTGACGGTATGCTTGATTCGAGTTACCTGATGTCTTTTTGGTTTTGTGTAGACGTTATCTGATTAGAATTCGAGTCTTGGTCTTGGTTTCATTAGTAGGCCCCTACCCCTTAGCTTTATTATTCATGATCGAGTTTAGGAGGAAATAGTTTTGGCCATAGTCTAATTTTTGCAGATCGTTTACGGTTTGCTATGGTCACTTAGACCAATTTTTGCAAATCCTCTTGAGGTTTACTATGGTCACTTATACCAATTTTTGCAAATCCTATTGCAGTTTGCTATGGTTACTTTGACCAATTTTTGCAAATCTTCTTGGATTTTTCTATGGTTAATTAGACCAATTTTTGCAACCCATTTGGGGTTTGCTTTTTAGCTTGTCATCATCAATTTTTTGTGGGATCAAGCGGTTTTATCTCTTTTGGGGGAAACCGAATGGGAGGGATGCAAAGTATGTTCCTTCCATGCAGTATTCTACTTAGGCCGCTTATCCCTTTTTCACGACATGTTAATGCCTTAATGTTGGATCATTTTGCCATTTATTTTGTCAATTTTCTATAACCTTTGCTATACTTGAGGAATTTTGGCAAAACAATATGAATAGTTATCTTGGCCTTATCCTTTTATTGCTATGGTTGATTGAACCAATTTTAGTTAAGTGTTTTAGCATTATGATCACTGGGATCAATTTTTACTAAGGACCTGAGCCCTATTTTAAGTCATACCACTACTGAGGCCATGCGGTTTTGTTTGATCACCCGATATGCTTGTGGTGTTCCTTCTAGGTATGGCCTCTTGGATCAATAGTCGCGAGCACATTTATCGTGGCCATACAATACCGTTTTGTTTTAATCACTGAGACTAATGTTTGCAAGCATTTCGATATTTATTTTTTTGGTATCGTTACAAATGCTATAACTTTAAATGCTAATTTTAGCAAGTGCGGTAATGATATGGTAGTGTATGACCAATCATGACAAAGCGTTCAAGCCTAGTCATTCCTGGCCTTCAATTTCCATGGGAAACCAATTCGCAAATTGCTAGGGTCATTTGGACCGATTTTTGCGGAATTGTTGTTTTTAGCTTGTTTGTCTCAGACCCATATCAACTGAGATACGTGCGGTATGGACACCTTTATTAGGATACTGCGTGAAATTATTTGTTTGAACATGTTCGAACAAAACTTTTGGAGAGATAGTGTAAGGAATATAATGGAGAACATTTTTTCAAAAATAAGAGGCATCTATTTGCATTAAAATTATAGGGAGTGAACACCTTTTCTTTAGTGGGTTTGTTTCTATCATAAGGTCTCATAGGGGCCTGGGCATGCTGTATGGCGATGTAGAGGTGCAGATTACGGCCAACATCGGGGCCTATCGCCGGGACACTGGCTTGGTGACGGCTAAGCAGCTGGCGCGCTCTTTCTTGTGGTTTGCTCTTTCCGAGACTTTGTTCTCGAATCACTCTTCCTCTGCTCCATTTCCTCTACTGGAGAGCTTGGTGGACTTGGGGAGAGTTGGTGAGATTGCTTGGGGCGAGGCAGGCTTGGCCGAGCTCTATTTTTCCTTGGACAGGTTTAGCCGAGGCTGGCCAGTTCCCTGGGATGCTTCGATTTTGCATTGGAGGTATGAGTTTGTTGTTGTTTGTGATTTAGCAGTTTGTCATTTCTCCTGTCTTCTTTTGCCCTGAGTCTTATCTGCTTTTGTTGCAGGTGTGGTTTATGAGATCTTCCGGTGTTTTCCGTGGGATCGGGATGCTGAGGCCATGGGGGCCTATCCTGCTATGCTGGGCCCGTCCTTTGAGGAGGAGGAGGACGGTCAGGGGGAAGCTCACCATCACATATCGGGATGTGCAGGAGTTCCTGGAGAGAGATAGCCCGACGGAGTTTGAGCTGTACCCCTGGGCTCGGTATGGCGGCGACGAGCTCGAGGGCGGTCCCGCGGTGATGCAGCAGAGGAGATGTTGTGGGGATTGACTTGTGATGTCATGTATTTGGGGGAGAGGGTCTTCTGGTAGCATGGCCCAGGTGTGCCCCCTATGGCTTCGAGGGATCCGCCCTTTGGGATGATGCATCCTCATGACATGGACATGCTGGAGTACGACATGTACCTGGGGGGCGTGAGTGCCGAGGATTTTATTTTTTATGGCGAGGAGTACGGGGCCGTTGTTAGGAGGAAGCTGAGGATGCCACAGGTGTTGGCGAGGGAGAGGCAGGATGGCCCACCGCGTCCCCCAAACGTTCCGGTGCCTGGGCCGGACTTTACATATGTCTGCGGGGATTCGTCGAGGCGGAGGGTGTCGGTACCCATCCCTGAGCAGGCTCCTGCTGCCTATCGGGTTGATCCGGATGCTCAGGTGAGTGTGCTTACTCTTTTCCATCTTGGCATCTTTTCTGTATTTTTCTCTCTATTTTTTTTGTTGAGTATGATTGTATCTCTTTTGCTGAGCGTTTCTTTGGCTGTTTGCTTATGCAGGTCTCGGGGAGATCTTTTGACACGTTGACCGGCCATTTTGTGGGGATGCAGTCTTTTGCGAAGAAGATGGCGGGGAAGCTGTCCTGCAGGTCTTCGCGGCGCGTGACGGCGTTCGAGCCGATGCCTTCGAGGCATTCTGTGGATACTCCTTCATCGAGGGCTAAGCTAGGGCCACAGCAGGTGGGACCCGTTCGGGGGCGGCATAGTCTGGATGCAGGGACGTCTTCAGGGGCCCAGAGGCAGCCGATTCTTCACCAGTTCTTGCCTTCGCAGGAGGCACAGGGAGAGAGTTCGTCGGCGCACCCCTTCTACGATCCTTTCACCGGATTTGACCCTTCGGAGTATCTCGAGTACTCGCCTCAGGAGGGGATCCAGTATTCTGATGACGAGGGTGGGGCTGACAAGTTTGCCGAGATGCCTGACTTCCCGTTTGCTGAGGTTGATGATGCTGAGCTGGAGTAGGGCTCATTTGCTTTCCCTCTTTCCATATTTTGTTTTTTCTTTTTTTTTTTTGTTTAGAAACAGACATTTTGGTACCTGTAATAAAACATTTTGTATATGCGCAACAAAGTATTTTATTTGAGATGTAATGTCGTATTTTGTGATTCCTGGGGATTGTCCTAGGAACTGTTGCTAGTTTATTATTTGTGCATGTCACGTGAGCTGGGAGTGCATTTGTGGTTAGTGTATGGTTGCCAAAAATGGCTTTGGCCAGAATTTGGGCAGTTTGGAGCAAGGTCCTGCTGGGAACAGTGGCTGTTTTACTGTTTGCTGAAAACGTGGGACCATGCTGCAAGGAGGTCCGTACGGACAGACCTAGCATACAAAGAGGTCCGTAGGGATCATCTTTGCTTTTGGGGAAGAGATAAGTGTTTTTAGGATGTCTGAACTTCTCTCACTTCCCATTTGAAGTTATTTCGAGCTTTCTTCCTCATTTTCTCTAGGAACCTCCATTTTTGCCATGGATTCTTCGTACATTCCAAGAGTTTTGATGAGGCTTTCGAAGGAGCTGCAAGCATACTTCCTTGAGCGGCTGAAAGTGTGGATGCGACATCGTATGAGGCACCATAGGCATGCTTTCGAGGTGAGGTTTGACTCTGCTCGGTTTGGTCCTTTAAGGAGTTGGTTCCTGATTGGGAATTGTTGCGGGCTGCCGCGAGGTTTTGGGATGTTAGGAGGCACGTGTATAGCTTCTCCTACAATGAAGTGACGCCCACTTTTGAGGATTTTCGGGCTTTGATGGGAGGGCCAGAGGTGGAGGCCATCTCGCTTCCTTTGATTGGCGGTGTTGCCATGAGCATGAAGCTTGCATGCTTCCTTCAGACTTCGTTGGAAGAAGTGCAGGGTATGACTCTTGATCAAGTCTTATTGACATTTATGCGCTGCCGGAATGGTTTATGAGTGATGACGAGAGTGACGTCTTATGGGATGCATTTGCCTTATGCGTGATAGAAACGCTTTTCATGGTCGGCTCCCTTGGGTTATGCGACGGCACTTTGCTGGATGTGGTAGGGCTCTGCAGGGCCAAAGAGGATATTGTGCCATTGGTGCTGGGGGAGACCCTTCACGACATTGATCGTCTGGCGACTGGAGATAGGTTCATGAGAGGGGGAAGTCCCGCTTTGCTCACTTTGTGGTTGCGAGAGAGACTTCAAGCTATGCGTGAGGCTCAGACGTCATTTAGCCCGTGCTCAGCATCCTCTTGTATTGGATATGGATCAGTCCGCCTGGGAGAGATGGATGGCATAGCTCGGCATGCATCAGATCTGTTGGTGGGTTCCACACTGGGGGATTGAGACTAGGAGGGCCTTTCAGGAAGGGTCTTATGTTGTCAGAGTTCCTGGTTTGTCTTGGTCCTCCTTCTACATTCCGTCGCTTGTTTTCCGATAGTTCGGGATGAGGCAGGAGCCTTTGCTGGGCTGGGATGACCTTGCCACTGCGGAGGTAGCTCCTCTTTGTATGGCAGCTCCGGGTGCTCTTTTGTATTTTGTGAGGGTATGGAAGTATTCCGCTTTCCCTCCTGTGGTGCTCCTTCGACGTCGAGAGAGTGTTGTATTGACCACCGAGTACCTGGATTGGTATGAGTAGCGTGTTGGGCAGTCCCAAGTGATATTGGGGAGCATGTGTGAAACGATTCTGGGACCCGATTGCCGTCGTAGCTATTGCCTTAGGAGTACCGAAGCCTGGTCTGACCCTCAGGATGTCATGGGAGACGCTTTGTTTGACTACGAGACCATAGTTGACCGACTGACGGAGAGAGGTCCTCTTTTACAGACTCGCAGGGAGGGGATTCGAGTCGAAGCACGGGGGAATGAAGCTTTGCAGCTACTGGATTGTTTGACTCTACGGGGAGGACCCCTAATCTCAGATTGAGAGAGACAGAGATAGCTTGCGTGGAGCGAAAGAAGACTCGCCGAGGACGAGGGAAGAAAGGGAGGAATGGTGAGGGGACAAGCGCAGATGGCGCGGAATGACCTCCTAAGTATCCATTCATTGTATTGCCGACACATTATTTGTTAAATGTATTAAGCTGTCTTTTAGCATGTTGTGAACTTGAGAGTAGATCGTGCTTGAACTCATCAAGAAATGTTGTAATCGTTAGTGATTTGTGATTTACTTTTAAAGATTTGTCGAGACGCAAGATCTCTTGTTCGCCCTTTATTTCTTTTGTGAGCCTTGATGGCTTCCCGCTTTGGACCTTTTTGTTGTATTCGTGGATTGAAGAAACCTAGGTCTTGATGGCAATCCCTTTTCGCTTGGGTTTTGTGTTTGGATGGGGAGTTTGGATGATCCCTTGAAAAGTCATTTTGACGGTCTTTTTCGTGGCTTCCTTGCCTCTTGTTTGTTGGCGTAGGGCTCTTGACCTCTTTTTTTTTGTAGCTTCCGCTTGAGCTCTTTTTTTTTTGAAGCGCGTGAGGGCGAATGCAAGCCCCTAGCTTGGAGTCGACATGGGTCAGTCTTTTGACACTGAGTGACCTTCGGATGTCCTTTGGTGTTGCCGCCGTCATTTGACTTGGTCAAGGTGATGGTGGGGGCATGCTTTTGGAAAGTGTGTAGTTTGATGGAGATCATGGTTGACATTCAAACTTTTGACTTTTTTGTCTGTTTTTAGACCGGACCAATTAAGGTTGCCTACGTTCCCCCGGACTAGAGGGCTCAGGTCTGCATAGTTCGACACTATAAGGAGTGCCAAAAGATGCACAGTTGGCCTTCTTTAGGCGAAGTATCTGCGAAGTTTGCTTCCATTGACTGGATTCATGAAGGGATAGCCGTCTAGGTCTGTCAGCTTCATGGCACCTCCGGAGAAGATCTTTTGAACCACGAAAGGGCCGATCCACATTGGATCCCATTTTCCCAGTGGGTTGGTTCGAGTGGGAGGCTTTTCTTTGAGTACCAGATCACCTTCCCTAATGTCTCGGGACTTGACTTTCTTGTCGAAAGCTCTAGCCATTCTGCTTTGGTAGGCTCGGATGTGCTCCATGGCCTTTAGTCGTCGTTCGTCTAGCAGAGCCAGTTCGTTGTGTCGGCTTCGGAGCCATTAGACTTCGTTGATCTCGTTTTCCAGCAGCACTCGGAGTGAGGGAATTTCCAATTCAACGGACAGTACTGCTTCCATTCCGTATGTCAGGGCGAATGGAGTTTCTCCCGTGGCTGTTCTGACTGATGTGCGGTAGCCCCAAAGTGCAAGGTGCAGCTTCTCAGGCCAATCACGTCCTCGGGTGGTCATTTTTCGGATGATCCATTCGAGGGTCTTGTTTGCTGCTTCCACGGCGCCGTTTGTTTGTGGCCGGTAGGGAGAAGACTTGTGGCGTGTGATCTTGAATTCGGCCAGCAGTCTGCCGCATTCTCCTTCGAAGTGGGAGCTGTTGTCTGATATGACCTTGTTCGGGATGCCGTATCGGCAGATGATGTTTTCTTTGAGGAAATGTGCGACTTTCTTGGAGGTGAGCACCTTGTAGGACTTGGCTTCGACCCATTTTGTGAAGTAGTCGATGGCTACCAAGACGAATTCGTGACTGTTGCTGCCTGGTGGAGCAATTTTCCTGATGATGTCAATTCCCCATGTGGCGAAGGGCCAGGGCGTAGTCATGCAGTAGAGATCGTGAGGAGGTAGATGATTGAGGTTGGAGAACCGTTGACACTTGTCGCAGCTTCGGACAAAGTGGGTGTAGTCTGCCTCCAAGGAGATCCAGTAGTAGCCCATCTGAATAATGATTTGCATCAGGGCTCTAGCATTCATGTGGGGGCCGCAAGCCCCGTTGTGGACTTCGTTCATGAGCTCTCTTGCTTTTTTCTGGCTGATGCAGCATAGGAGCGGTCCCTGGTAGCGCTTTCTGTATAACATGTCTCTAAGGATGACAAAGTGAGAGGCGAGGCGTTTTAGGGCCATGATGCTCTTGGCTTTGACTCCTTCCTTGCGCTGGCCTTCCTCATTCATAAAGGCGGTCTCCCCGTGTTTGAGGTATTGGAAGATCTGGTTGTACCATGGTTCATTGATGGGCTTGGGCTCTGGTTCGATCTCGCAGCAGTGGGCGAAAATTTCCTTTTGCCCGACATTAAATGGCTTGATTGCCTTTCCCTCGGGGATTTCTACGAGTGAAGCCAAGGTGGCTAGGGCGTCTGCAAACCGGTTCCGGTCTCTTGGCAAGTAGTGGAAGGTGACCTCTTTGAATTGTGTGATGAGGTCCTTGTTGGGTTTTATGGGTCCATGCGCAGCGGAATTAGCATCTAAATAACACAAAACCCAAGAGCCCTAAGATCCGTTCTATACAATTAAATTGAATTCCTATAAGATAGAATTAACCAACCTTAATTGCTTTCCGTTCTTGAGCTATCGAACAATATATCGAAGTGATTTTGAATCACAAATTTCTATCTTCAAAACTTGAAACTACAGATTCGAACTCTAGGCTTTGATCGTCGTACGAGCGAAGACCCTCTAGTAGTATCCACACTTTAGAATGAACCAAGAAAGGTTCTTGAGGATTGCTAGATCCTTAAACCTTAGGAAGAATATTAAGAAACCTTTGTTGTGATTTTTTCTTAGAAAATTCGGCTTGTCAATTAGGGTTCACAGACTTAATATTTATACTACATTAGTATAGGTATTTGTTTCCTAATCGAATTAGGAAACTCTGTAAACCGCCTCTGTGGCTAAAGTTGTCGCGTGACAGAAGCCAACTTTGTCGCGTGACAGAGTCCAACTTTGTCGCGTGACAACTTATGCCAGATCAGGAACTCTCAATCATTTCTTTCTTTTGTTTAGCTAATTCATTTCAAATGTGTGTGACCCAATAGGATTATATTATGTTGGCAATGAGCCCGATCATATCGACCCTCATAAAACATAAGCGGACTCTAGCAAGCCATTATGTCTACCCAATTAATTTAACATAAGAGTTCACGTTTCCAATTGTACACTTCCATTTCTCCCTTTGTCTCATGATGTTATATTGAACACAAGTCATGGTCCACGTCAACTTATATTTGTTCAATGCTTTCTCGATCTTGAGTATAATGATAATCCAATCGCATTGGGGTATGGCCATACACTTTCATCATTATCACTCATCGAGGGGCCCAAGCAAAACATCTCTCTTTCGAGGGACAAATTCCATCTTGACTTATCATCCTTCCCATCATGAATCCGATCATGCCAAAGATAGCCTTTATAAATATCGTTTTAAGATATCGTTTGACTAAAATCAAACATAACTTTCATCATATGTAAGGTCATGATAATCTCTGGTCTAGGGACTAAATGAAGTGACAATATGAGATTTAATTATGACATTTGACCATGACATAAATCTCATACGGGTCAAGTCAGTCACTTGTTCACTAACAAGTACCCATAAATTTAATGTGCATCTCTATGCATATAATCATCATATGATTATCCATTAACATTTATACTAATTATTCACTTAATAATTAGGGACGGAGATTATTACAATAAATATGTAAAATATATAATAATCAAATAATAAACTTAAGCGATAAAGATGATATATAACGGTTTTAAGTTAAACATAACTAAAGCCTAGGGCATTACACCAACAGTCCTCCATGCAGGCGTGGTATTTTTGCAAGCCTGGGTCTATTGTTTTCCACCTGTTGGAAACTTGATTGATGATCAGGGCTGAGTCCCCGTAGACCTCAAGTTTCTGGACGTTCCTTTCGAGTGCAGCCTCTAGTCCGACGGCGCAGGCTTCGTATTCGGCGGCATTGTTGGTTACCTCGAAATTTAGTTTTATGACGATTGGGGTGTGCTCGTCCTTGGGATCGACCAAGAGCATACCGATGCCGTTTCCTCTTTTGTTGGCCGCTCCGTCGAAGAACAGTTGCCATCGGTTTTCGCTTTCGAGTGAATTCTCAAAAAACGTCTAAGTATGTGTTTGGATCACCGTTGTGACCTTGGTTCCATTGTTTTGTACAAATGACACCATATTTATCACAACAAAGTTCCACCGATTAGTGATACTTGGAACATTTCCAAAACACTAAATGAACTTTTGATCCAAACTGCCTCTTTTAGCTACATCATATATTGCTAAAATTCGGCCTTAGTAGTAGAATTGGCTACGATTTTCTACTTAGAACTCTTCCAACAAAACCGCACCTCCAATAAGCATAAACACAAATCCTAATTGCGATTTTAAATTAACTTTGTAAGTTTGGAAGCTAGCATCTATGTAACCCTTACAACAAGATTAACTTCCAACCTTTCAAATACCAAGAACGTATCCTTAGTTCTTCTTAAGTACTTAAGGATCATCTTGACTGCCATCCAATGGTTCTCAATAGGATCAGATTGGTATCGACTCGTCATGCTCAAAGCATATGAGACGTCGGGTCGGGTCTAGTGCAAGTCATGGTATACATGACAGATCCAAATGTCGGAGCATGTGGAACTTCATTCATTCCCTTTTTGCTCATCAGTTGTCATAAGATAATGAGTATTGCTAAGAGAAACACCATGACCCATTGACAAGTTACTTTTCTTAGAATCTTCTAAGAACCTTGTCAATGCGAGTATTTTGACTCAAACCAATTTATCCTTTTAGATCTATCTCTATAGATCTTGATGCCAAGGATGTAAGCGGCTTCATCCATATCTTTCATTGAGAAACCTTTCCTTGACCAAGACTTGATAGTCTTAAGTGTCGGAACTTCGTTTTTCCAATGTGTAAGATATCATTGTTATAAGACAAATAGAAATAATACTACGCTCCCACTGAATTCCATGCATACACAAGATTCATCTTCGTACTTGATGAAGTCAAACTCTTTGACTGATTCATAAAAATGAAGATTCTAATTCCTTGAATATTGCTTCAACCCATCTCATGGATCTTTGCAACATGCATACTTTATTAGAATTTCTTGGATCGACAAAACTTCGGGTTGTGTACTATACATATCCTTAATAATCTTTCCATTTAAAGAAAGTCGTTTGACATTCATTTGTCATATCACATGGTCACAATATGTGATTATGGCAATTGAAATTCTAATAGACTTTGGCATTGTAACTGGCGAAAAGGTTTCAACATAGTCAATACTATGAATTTGCCTAAATCCCTTTGTTACAATCCTTAGTCATGAAAGTATTCACCTTCCCATTCATGTCGGTCTAGAAGACCTACTTGCACCCTTTAAGTTTTTACACCTTCAGGTAGCTCAATCAAGTTCCAAACTTGATCATCAAACATGGATTGTAATTCGGATTCCATGGTTCCTAACCATTTATCCAAATTAGGAGTGGACATCGCCTCAAGATAGGAGTAGTATCGTCAATCTCAATGACTTCCACTCTATTACTTACCGATACGAGAAATCAATATTTCTTGAGTTCGGATCGTAACCTATCCGATCTACGATGGACTTGTGCATCTTGAACTAGTTCCACAACTCCTTGTGAACTAGGTTCTGTCTCTACTCTTGGTTCCATATTATTTTCGGGTTCTTGAACTTCTTCATGATTAATTTTACTCCTACTAGGTTCTTTATTGAGAAATTATTTCTCAAGAAACGAATCGTATAGAGCAACAAACATTTTGTTCTCTTTGCGGTTGTAAGATTAATTTCCGAAAATAACCTTTGTCGGATTTAGGTGCTAACTTATCGGAGACAAGTCTCTTTCTATAATTTTTGCAAACCCAAATCTTCATGAAAGACAAACTAAGTTTTCTTCCATGCCACATCTCATGTGGGGCCTTAGGAACCGATTCAGTAGGGACTCGATTAAGTGTAACCTCATCAATAATGCATATCCTCAAAAGGAAATAGGAAAGTCAAATTGACACATCATCGAACAAACCGTGTCCTACAAGGTTCAATTCCTCCTATCAGACACATCACACTATGTGGTGTTCCGTGTGGAGTCAAATCTGAAACGATTTCACAGTTTTGAGATGATTGTCAAACTCTTGGCTCAAATATCCATCACCTTGATCTAATCGAAGTACTTAATAGTTTTGCCAAGTTGTTTTGTACTTCATCTTGAAATGTTTGAAACATCTCAAACGATTCACTTTTGGACTTCATCAGATAGACATAGTCATATCTAGATAAGTCATTGGTGAATGTGATGAAACACCAAAATCCTCCCCTAGCAATGTTGCTTAATAGTCCACATACATTTCATGTACAATGGCCAATAAGTTACTAGCCCTCCCACTACTCTTAGTGTAGGGTGGTTTGGTCAATAATCCCAATAAACAAGATCCACATTCCTCAAATGATTCAGAGTCATATGAGTCTAAAAAGTCCATGTTAATGGAGTTTAGATATATGTTTCTTATTTATCTGACCAAGCCGGCAATGCCATATGGATGCATTGTTCATATTATTTGGTTTATATTTCCCATTTATATTATAGATATCTTTCAATATTATTTTGTTTCTCATCATCAAGGATATGAAGACCATTCAATGACATATGCAATACAATAAGGCATATCATTAAATAAACATAAAACTTCTTATTATCAATAAGAAAATTATATCCTTCAACATCCATATAAGAAACGAAAATAATACCCCTACCCAAGTCCGGAACTTAGTAACATTTGTTCGAAACAAGTACTAGTTCACTAGGTAAATTGACTTCATAAGTCCCTATGGCTAATGCAGCAACTCTTGCTTCATTCCCACGCATAGGTTTAATTTACCTTCTTTGAGTAGCTTTCTATTATTTGTTCCTTGCACATTTAAACAAATGTGGGATCCAATCCGGTATCATATACCCAAAAACCAAGAAGTCGAAAGGAAAATATCTATCATATAGATACTTGAAGCAGTAGCAATCATATTGCCCTTCTTCACCTTTTAGGCCTTCCTAATAAGCCTTGCAACTTTGCTTCCAATGACAATATCATTACAATGGCAGCAAAATGCATCCTTTTGAGACACTTTGGGTTTAGCTTCTTTGGCTTTGGCAACTTTTGCCCTAGGTTTAGCAATCTTTGCTTTACCTACTTTGTGTTTCCTTTATGAACCCCTTTCTTGTGTTAACCATTAACACACTTGCAGATTGCTCCTTTTTCATCTCATGCATTAGGAGCCTTCACTACAACATACATCTTTTGCCTAGCTTGCACTTGAAACATTTCCTTTGTGCGTTGTGCTAGAACAAAAGTGATTTCCATGTGTCCAAGGTTCTTCATAAGAGCCTTTAAACATGGTGGCAATTATAAGGCAAGCAATATTATTAGAATCATCAACATGTTTCTAATGTTGCTTCTTATTTGCCCTTTGCAACATTTGCAGTAGGTTCAGTAGGAATGGATTCATCAAGAATGTACACATTTGCCTAAGAACCATTCTTTAGGCTTTTGATCCAATCAGAATTATCTGTATCATTCCTTCTGAACTTTGTCCTTCATAAGGACGAATCGCAATTTATTGTGTAATGCTACTTCTACAACAAAATATGCAAATTATATGAACACATATAAATATCAACACATTTATCATCTAAGAGCAAATCATGTATTTCACAAATACTCCCACTAAATTATACACCTGCCAATGCAAACAAGCATAATATACATTTAATGGGCTAAGATCCAACTTTAATTTAATCTCAAGTACGCTATGGCGCACCGCTCAAGATTAAAATTAATTAGGTAGAAAACATCAATCATATCGTATATGACTCTTAGATCTTTTATGAGATTTATTTAAGACATCATATGTCTAAGCATATTTTAATCTCATCTTATGCCTTGGGTCCAAAACCATTTTGATGATCCAATTAAGTTCATCCACTTTAAACGTATAGGAACCACCATTTCCTCATCTTGCTCGTACAACGAATAGAATCAAATTACCTTGCTATGGCAAGCCCACCCAAAACTATCCGAGTGGTCTCAAGTGTTTTAATCATGGATTGACATAAAGAACTTAAAAGTTAAATGAAGGTTCTTTAAAGCAGATTATAAACATATCAGCAAAGATAATCATAATCGTACACCAGGTAAGTTCCCAGGAAGATAGGCGAGTCACAAGGACTACTTAAGTACCAAATTTCTCCTTCGACAGAACTCTCTTTGGCATGCATAATTAGAATACCAGCTCCGATTTGCAACATAATCAATACTTTGTATACTGACTTGTTTCTCACAAACAATCAGATTTCTTTAAATCTTGTGTAAACTGACTTGTTTCTCATAATCAATCAGAAAACCAAACTTTAATGTTTCAACTAAACATTCAGGAAATTACAATTCAATATTTCAACTAAACATCTAACAAAGTTCTTAACACATAAGAACATATAATCCATGCATCGCAACAATTAATAAAATCACATTTAAATTAATTAAGCATGCATAAACAATGAATTAATCTAGCATAGCCCTATAAATTAATTTTCAGAAATTTATAGCATACAGATTAAGACAGAAACATATCAGATTATCAACATAATCACAGATTAGCAAGGAAAAATTAACAAACTGATCCTGCCCAGATCAGACAAGTTTTGTCGTGTGACAGAGGCCAACTCTGTCGCATGACACAACCCAACTATGTCGCGTGACAAAAGGCAACTTTATCGCGTGACACAAGCAAACTTTGTCGCGTGACACAAGCAAACTTTGTCGCGTGACACTGGGTTACTAGATTTGCAGATTTTTCCAGCTTCAATCAATTCCAATCATAAAGCAATTAAATCAAATAAAACAATCTTTTAACAGATTTAATCTAACATGATCAGAAAACGATTTTCACATTGTTTCATATAAACAATCAAAATTCTACCGCATACAAAAACATGCAACGAACATATAAACAATTTATATAAACATTCTAGCATGTTAATTCAAACTTAACCATACGAATGGGGCTCTGATACCACTGTTGGGTTTTATGGGTCCATGCGCAGCGAAATTAGCATCTAAATAACACAAAACCCAAGAGCCCTAAGATCCGTTCTATTCAATTAAGTTGAATTCCAATGAGATAGAATTAACCAACCTTAATTGCTTTTCGTTCTTGAGCTATCGAACAATATATCGATGTGATTTTGAATCACAAATTTCGATCTTCAAAACTTGAAACTTCAGATTCGAACTCTAGGCCTTGATGGTCGTACGAGTGAAGACCCTCTAGTAGTATCCACACTTTAGAATGAACCAAGAACGGTTCTTGAGGATTGCTAGATCCTTAAACCTTAGGAAGAATATTGAGAAATCTCTGTTGTGATTTTTTCTTAGAAAATTTGGCTAGTCAATTAGGGTTCACAGACTTAATATTTATACTACATTAGTACAGGTATTTGTTTCCTAATCGAATTAGGAAACTCTATAAACCGCCTCTGTGGCTAAAGTTGTCGCGTGACAGAAGCCAACTTTGTCGCGTGACAAAGTCCAACTTTGTCGCGTGACAACTTAAGCCAGATCCGAAACTCTCAATCATTTCTTCCTTTGGTTTAGCTAATTCATTCCAATTGTGTGTGACCCAATAGGATTATATTATGTTGGCAATGAGCCCGATCATATCGACCCTCATAAAACATAAGTGGACTCTAGCAAGCAATTATGTCTACCCAATTAATATAATGTAAGAGTTCACGTTTCCAATGGTACACTTCCATTTCTCCCTTTGTCTCACGATGTTATATTGAACACAAGTCATGGTCCACATCAACTTGTATTTTTTCAATGCTTTCTCGATCTTGAGTATAATGATAATCCAATCGCATTGGGGTATGGCCATACACTTTCATCATTATCACTCATCGAGGGGCCCAAGCAAAACATCTCTCTTTAGAGGGACAAATTCCATCTTGACTTATCATCCTTCCCATCATGAATCCGATCATGCCAAAGATAGCCTTTATAAATATCGTGTTAAGATATCGTTTGACTAAAATCAAACATAACTTTCATCATATGTAAGGTCATGATAATCTCTGGTCTAGGGACTAAATGAAATGACAATATGAGATTTAATTATGACATTTGACCATGACATAAATCTCATACGGGTCAAGTCCAGTCACTTGTTCACTAACAAGTACCCATAAATTTAATGTGCATCTCTATGCATATAATCATCATATGATTATCCATTAACATTTATACTAATTATTCACTTAATAATTAGGGATGGATATTATTACAATAAATATGCAAAATATATAATAATCAAATAATAAACTTAAGCGATAAAGATGGTACATAACGGTTTTAAGTTAAACATAACTAAAGCCTAGGGCATTAAACCAACAGTCCTCCATGCAGGCGTGGTATTTTTGCAAGCCTGGGTCTATTGTTTTCCACCTGTTGGAAACTTGATTGATGATCAGGGCTGAGTTCCCGTAGACCTCTAGTTTTTGGACGTTCCTTTCGAGTGCGGCCTCTAGTCCGACGGCGCAGGCTTCTTATTCGGCGGCATTATTGGTTACCTCGAAATTTAGTTTTATGGCGATTGGGGTGTGCTCGTCCTTGGGATCGACCAAGAGCATACCGATGTTGTTTCCTCTTTTGTTGGCCGCTCCATTGAAGAACAGTTGCCATCGGTTTTCGCTTTCGAGTGCTAAGATTCCCTCGTCTGGAAACTGTGGTTCAGGACCTTGGGCCTCGTTGGTTGGGAAATCAGCCAGTTGTTCGGCCATTACCCGTCCCTTGATTGACTTCTGGTTCACGTACTTGATGTCAAATTCTGCTAGGAAGAAAGACCATTTAGCGAGCCTCATTGACAGAGATGGTTTGTCGAAGAGGTATTTGACTGGGTCCATTTTGGAGACCAAGTGCACTATGTGCGACTGCATGTAGTGTCGTAATTTTCTGATGACCCATACTAGAGCTACACAGGTTTTCTCGAGGGCTGAGTAATTGAGTTCGCTGCCTTGAAACTTTCTACGGACGAAGTATATGGCGTTCTCAACTTGCGACTCCTTCTTTTCTTGACAGAGCATGGCTCCAACTGCAGTGTCGGTCGCAGTCAGGTATAGCAAGAGTGGCTTCTCCTCGTGGGGAGGACAGAGGATCAGAGGACTTACAAGGTACGCCTTTATTCTTCAAAGGCATCTTGGCATTCCGAGTTCCATTCGATGTCTGCATTTTTCTTCATTAGTTTGAAGATTGGCTCGCACATGGAGGTCAACTGATTGACGAAGCGGGTGATATACTGCAGGCGACCCATGAAGCTTTTCACCTCTGTTTGGGTTTGCGGTGGTCTCATTTCGATGATGGCCTTGATCTTTTGAGGATCAACCTCGATGCCTCATTCGGTGACCATGTATCCTAAGACTTTGCCTCGGCTGACTCCAAATGTGCATTTGGCAGGGTTTAACCTCATTGAGTGTTTTTGGAGGCGATTGAAGAACTTTCTCAGGTCAATGAGCTGTTGTCCATCTGATCCCTTTGAGTGGATGATCATGTCATCGACGTAAACTTAGATTTCTTTGTGGATCATGTCGTGGAAGAGGGCGATTGCTGCCCGTTGGTAGGTAGCCCCAGCGTTCTTTAGTTTGAACGACATCATTGGTAACAGTAGGTTCCCCAGGGGGTTGTGAAGGCTATTTTTTATTGATCTTCTTCGGACATCTTGATTTTATTGTAGCCGGCAAACCCGTCCACGAAGGACTTAACCTCAAAATTGGTTGTAGTGTCTACCAGCATATCGATGTTTGGTAGTGGAAAGTCGTCCTTGTGACTTGCTTTGTTGAGATCTCGGAAGTCTACGCAGCAGCGTACTTTTCCATTGGCCTTGGTGACCGTGACTACGTTGGAGATCCATGTCGGGTATTCGATCACCCTTATAAAGCCAACGCGGAGCATCTTTTCGATCTCTTCCTTGACTTGCAAAGACCATTTTCCTTGATTCGGCATAGCTTTTGCTTGATGGGCTTAGCCTCGGGATTCAAGGGAATCCGATGTTCCACTATGTTTGGATCTAACCCGGGCATGTCTCGGTAAGACCAAGCAAACACGTCCACGAATTCTTTGAGCAGTGCAGTCAATGCGTTTTGCTCAGCGCCGGTGAAGAAACTCCCGATTTGCGTCTCTTTTGGCTCTTCAGCAGTTCCCAAATTCACTTTGGTTAAAACTTCCTCGGCAGCTTGGGCCCGGTTTTTCTCTCGTTTGACAACATGCTTAAAGATGTGTTTAATGTATTGTTCATTTAATGTGTCTGCTTCTTTATCAAGTGGATCGTTATTAACTGTTTGTGTGTTAGTTAATTTATCAGTTGTTAAAGATGCAATGAGAGGATACTCGAAAAGGTCAAAACTTTCATTAAGAGCATACGGGAATACATTATTGGCAATGAGTTCGTAATCTTCTGGCGTGAGGCCATCAGATGACTTGAGAGACTTGAATTCAAAGATAATGGACTCAGGATGGGCTTTGACATTGGACTCTAGGAAGCAAGGGGTCAGACCAAGTTGTTTGATCATGTTCCTTTTGCTGGCGGTAGGTCCGGAGAAGGTGGCCCAGTTATTAAGTGGCAATGAGCTTGACAGGAGGCGGGGGTCGAAAGGCTTCGCGCCGCTGTCCCCAATCATGGCTACTGTAGAGTTATCAGAAACAGCTGGCACCTCAATTTCTTCGCTGAAGAGTTGTTGTAGCAATGGCTCGTTCCAGACACTATTTGCAGAGTCTTCCATCTTCATCTTGGGTATTGCTAGTTTGGATGCAGACCCATCCCGCTCGTTGGTGGTAAGGGTGTTGACAGAGAGTTTCTCGAGTTCTTGCGCCAAAGAGGGGGTTTTCCTGAACCAGAATTCATTGTGAATAGTAGTGGTAGTGGGTCCCGGTAGAGTTGGTGCGTTGAGAAATGCTCTTCTGACTGGATTTGGCTTGAGGCCTCTGAATCTTGCAAGGTTCTGTTGGAGCTTGCCCATGGCTGTCGGCCAGTTTTGTTTGGCATTGATCAGCTCTGTTCCCTTTTCTGTGTCTTCGTTCAAACTACCGGCTTTCTTTGTGAAGTACCTAGCCATGTCAAAGCTGTAAGGGCGGAGGTCAGAGATTGCGTGCAAGCCTCTTTTGTTAGTAACGGAGCGTTTCCGTGCAACTTTTCTGTTTTTCGCAGCGTCTTCAGGAGTGGGAATGTATCCCAGGCCATGGAGGGTATTCTGTTCCTTGACCTCGATGATTTGTTTGGTACCTTGATGGAATTTTCCCAAACCAAGCCCCGGGATGTAGTTCATGAGCTTCATCATCTTCATTGTTGGAGGGATCCGGTCCCAAGTCAAAGGTAGGTCTATGTGGCACACCTGGGCTTTTGGGCTTTCGACCGTGAACCCTGTCAGCATCATGCCGTCATTGTCGTGTTCGATTTCCAAGATCGGGACGCCGTTCATGTAGGTCCTCTCAGTGGTTATGCTGTCACCATAGATGATGGTGAGATCCGTCCCTTGGATGAACTTTACTCATTGGTGGAGGGTGGATGTCACCCCATTGATCTGGTGTAGCCAAGGGCATCCCAAGATGGCAGTGAGCGTGATCGGGATGTCGATGACCTGGAAGTCAGTCGGGACCATCTGTTTTCCGAACCACAGGTTCAGAGTGGCTATTCCCAGGACTGAGCAAGACGTTGTGTCGTATGCTTTGAATGTCTGAGTTGAGGGTTTCAGATCAGTTGGCTTGATCCCTAGCAAGTCCATCATTTTGGATGGAAGGACGTTCATGGCTGATCCTCCATCTACCAAGACTCGAGGGAGGCGGTGCTCGTCAAGTTGAACTGTTATGTAGAGATGCTGGTTGTGGTCAGCCCCAAATCTTGGGAGGTCGAGCTCCGTGAAGGTGATGATGTTGCTGTAATGAACGTTGTCGATCATCTGAACAGCTTCATCTGGTGTCACGATAATAGGTACCATGGTTTGGGCCAGGCCTTCCTCCAGCTTGAGCTTGTGCGGGTAAGAGGAAGTGAGTAAGGACCAGAGTGAGATGTTAGCCTGATTACGCTTGAGCTGAGTTAAGATAGGATCTTCAGCCTTCGGGTCAAGAGTTTCGGCTTCTTTGGCGTAAGGCCCTTTTTCAGTTCGAGGCTCAGGCATGGCTGGCCTTTTATCTGCCCTTGGAGGATTCATCGTGATTTGACCAGAACGTGTCAGTACGATCACCTCTGGCTTTTCTGCTTTGCTTGTCTCTCCTATTTCTGTAATGGGAGGGCCTTGGTTGGCGTAGGGCCATGCTTTGCATTCAGTTCATTCACCGTTATTGCTTTTGTTGCAGCGTCAATAGTGGCTTTGAGGTCTTCCCAAGATAGGGGTTGGGGTATCTGGACCCTCGGGTCGTTGGTGGTGGTGCGGAGTTCTTCCCAGCTGATCATGGAGCAGACATTGCCGTGGTCTTGTGCAGAGCTAGGCTGAGGAGATTTGTTGGAGTAGATGACGTAGTATTCGAACTTTCCTGATGGTTCTCCGAGGGTTCCAACTGTGGGGTCGCCGGCTTCGTATCTCTTCTTCAGTTTTTGTTGAGAAGAGGGTTTCTTCTTTCTTTGAGGGCGATCCCCATTTATTTCATCTTGGTATTCCGTTTCCAGACAAGCGGTGCAATCGCAGACGTCCCACCAGATGTGTTCATTGTTCTGTGGTGGTATCGGGACCTTAGGATGTTGACCAGACACATCTTCCCCCGGGAGGTCTTGTGGCTTTATGTCGTAGCTGCATGGCTCGTACGAGGGCAATAGATTGACTTATGGGAGACAATGAGAGACGTTAGGAGCTGCGGGAGCGGGTATGTCTTTGGAAGCCCCGAGTGGTTGGGGGATGGCTAACGTTCCGAAGTGGTGCATGGCACCTTCGATCCATGCTTGTTGTTCACCTTGAAATTTTTTGAGGGCTATGACGGCTTGCCACACCTCTTCCATTGTCGGGAAGTTTCTTGGGGGTAAGGGCCCGTTTTCCTCGTTGTTATCCGCTGATCTAGCAATGGGGAGTTGATGGACTGCCCTAGTGACTGTGCCGGGAAGGAAGTTGGACCTTGCGGCTTTGACACTGGGAGAATAGTTCCCGGGTACTCTCGCTCACTCTCGGCTTGCTGGAGGGGGTGACGGGTAAGGTTTAGACACAGGATGGCCTTTTGGATAAAGGGGGGAAAGCTCATGTGACATGCAGTTTCCACTTTTTTTTTATTGTTTTAATTTAAAACGGTGTTTTCTCAGAATCCTAAGTTGGTTGGAAAAGATTGCTCTTCTTTTTCGCAACAATGCTAGATCCTGGGTCAGTGGAGACCATCTGTGCGACTATAAGCCCCTTGTTTGCACCTGTATTTCAACATCCCAGGGTAGACAGCCCTGGGCGAGGGTCGTATAGGGCAAGCGGTTTCCACCGGCCTAAAAGAAAAATCGAACCTAAGGACCGAGCCTGTCATATTCGTTTTAATGCGTTAGCCATGTGAATAGTGAGCCGAGCCTGCACCTGAGTCAAGATCGGGTCGAGAGTTCGGCATAACCTCTCTTTACCTTGCCTGCGCAAGGGATCTGTGACGTTAGGCATTGGCTGGGTCATATAGTCATGGCTGATGTTTTAAAGGCTTGATGACGTGGTGTCATGTGGGCATGGATGTATATCCGGGACGGAACACGTCTGGGTGTAGCTTCGAAAATCAAGATCGGGTCAAGATTTTAGCATGACCTTTCATCGCTTTGCTTGCGCAAGGGATCTTGAGTTCCGAGCTTCAACTCAGAAAATGGTCGGCATGGGATATGTATCCAGGCTGTATGACACGGACTGGGTAAAAACCAACCGAGTCGGGATAGAGTATGATGCAAGCGTGCAGGGTTGACACTGGCTAGGATGGGATGTTTGGAATGATCCCGTGCGCATCCAAGAGGCCTAGGAAGACTAAACGGATTGCAACTGAGACCACCCCGGGTTGAGGGTTGTAGTGTGCAGTGTATCCGAGGCAGCAAGTGTACGTAGCGTGCGGTGTACCGAGGCAGTAGTGCAAGTAGTGTGCGGTCTCTAAATTCTTTTTCTGAGTAAAACAGAAGTTTTTTGAAGAATTTTAAATGTATGTACACAGATGTATATTGATGAATTTTTTTGTATTTTTTTTTTGTAAATAAAAAGTAAAGCACATGCACACACACACAACAATTAAAGAAAGGAGTAAAACGAAAGTTAGACCCTCATCATTGTTTTAAAAATCTTTTGTTTAAAAGTTTTTAAAACAAAGCGTCCCCAGCGGAGTCTCCAACTGAAATTACCCAGATCCGGCTCGCACGCGGAGCCCCGGCATCTCGCTGGTTGGTCGGGAGGTGTCTAGCTGTGTTATTTTCATGTAGAGTCGCCATGCCATTTTGATTAAGCCCAAAACATTGAGAAAAGGCATCAGTTTAAAAACTATTTTTGTGTGATGAGATTTTTGAGTTCGGAGGTCAGGTTACTCCTTGGGAAGAGAATATTAGAGCTCACCCGGGTCGACTCGTAAAAATGAGTCTTTCGATACCCCTTCTTTCTTTAAATGTTGTGTGTATGTGTGTGTGCTTTTAAAAATGCATGTTGTATCGGATGTCTACATTGTACACAATGTATTGAAATGTATTGAAATAGTGTAGGAAGGAAGCCTAACCAATGTTAGTTCGTGTCTGTCTTCCACTGGGGAATAGTGTTTGAGGATGGAATAGTGTTCCGGGATAGATCGGGATTGCTTCGGGATGTGCCGGTTGTCTGCGGACAGAGCTTCGGCGTGCCTCAGGATTGCCAGGTGTGCACTCGAGCAGAGTTTCGGCATGCATTGGGATCGCAGGGATCATTAACTGGATTCGGGCAGAGGTTCGGCGTGCGTTGGGATCGTTGGTTGCGTTCGGGCAGAGTTCTGACGTGCGTCGGGATCATCGGTTTGGCTCGAAAAGGGTCGGGATGCCTCGGGAAAGACCTGGCAAGGCTTTGGAGTACCACGAGGGGCCTCAGAATACCTTGAGAGTGCCTCGGGGCAGCGCGGGAGCATCTCGAGAGCGCTCGGTAGTGCTCGGCAGGGCTTCGAAGCACCACGAGGGAGCTCGGAAGGCCCCGAAAGGAACCGAAAGGGACCGTGAGTGCCTCGAGGGGTCTTAGAAGGTCAGCCAGAAGGCTTAGGGAGAGAGGAGAAGAGGGAGGTGTGAAAAATGAGGGAGGGGGAGCCCTCTATTTATAGTTTTGGAAAACGTGCAAGAAGGTTCGTACGGACCTTCCATGAAAACCAATAATTTACTTTTCCCAGATTTGAGGGAATAATGTGGACTTTAAGAGGATTTCGTAATAATTATGTCTGGTGCAAAGAGGTCCGTACGGACCTTCCATGCTTTTCCAAATTTTCTGAAATTCTTAAAAAGTCCTTTTGTGCTTTTTTATCCCAGAAAGGCCCCCCTTGGTTTGATTGGTATTTTTTTGGGTTTTTGAGGGCTACGGGTGTTCGAGACTGCGTTTGTATGAGTCTGCGGTGTTTCTCGTGCATTTGGAAGAGAGTGATCCAGATTGGGGTACTTACACCTGGCCCTACAAGTCCTGGAAGGAACATTGATGTTTACCTCCAACCATTGATTGCTGAATTGAAAGACCTTTGGGAGGATGGGATTGAAACATATGATGCTTATTGTAAGGAAAATTTCAGAATGCATGCAGCAGTTTTGTGGACAATAAGTGACTTCCCTGCGTATGGAGATTTGTATGGATAGTGCACTAAAGGCCATTATGCCTGCCCATGTTGCCACAAGGAAACAAAATGTACGTCATTGATGCATAAGGGTTGTTATATACATCATCGTAGTTGGCGGCCAACTAACCATAAGTGGAGAAAAGATGTTGCTGCTTTTGATAACACGATTGAAAGAGGTCGTGCACCAGTGCCTTTGAGTGGGGATGATATTTTAGAACATTATAATCGATTTAGTCTGGAGCCATTTGGAAAACTCGTTGGTAAGAAAAGAAAACATAATGGCTCAAACAGATTTTATGGGTGGCACAAAAAAAGCATTTTCTTTGACTTACCGTATTGGAGTAAATTAAAGATTCGTCATAACTTAGATGTTATGCACATTGAAAAGAATGTTTCTGATAATATTTTGGGTACCTTAATGGGCATAAAAGGCAAGAACAAAGATACCGTAAAAGATCGAATAGATCTGATGAAGATGAACATAAGAGGAGAGTTGTACCCTATAATGGATGGAGATAAAGTACGTGTGCCTGTTGTCTGCTACTCTCTGAGTTGAGTTCAGAAGCCAAGTCTGCCATATGTGATATGTTTGCTAAAATAAAATCACCAGATGGATATTTATCGAACATTTCCCATTGTGTCAAAGACAATGGGAAAAAGATTTCATGTTTGAAGATCCATGACCATCATGTGTTTATTGAGCAGTTGCTTCCCATTGCAATTCGTGGTTTCCTGCCAAAGCAAGTGTATGAGCCTCTAGTTGAATTCAGTTATTATTTTAGGAACTTGTGTTCCAAAAGCATAACTATTAAGGAGTTGGAGACCCTTGAAATGAAAATTCCCTATACTTTATGCAAGTTAGAGATTATTTTTCTGCCTGCTTTTTTTGATGTAATGGTGCATCTAGTTATACATTTGGCTGCTGAGGCTAAAATTGCTGGGCCAGTTCGATATTGATGGATGTATCCGGTTGAGAGGTATTTCCCTTTTTTCATACGACATTTCGATTTTCCATTTACATATTTTAACATAAAAATACATTATTTATAGGTATCTTCAAACCTTAAAAGCATATGTTCATAATAGAGCACATCCTGAAGGTTCCATTGCTGAGGGTTACCTTGCAGATGAGTGCTTAACATTTTGCTCTAGATACATGAGTGACATTGACACTAAGTTCAATCGTAAAGTGAGAAACAATGATGAAGACGATGATGATGAGGGTTATCTGGATTCACATCTTGAGGTATTTAGTAGACCACTTGGTCGTACAATTGGACAAGGGGTGCCTATACATCTTGATTTCAAGGAGTGTGAGCAAATCCACTTGTATATACTAAACAATTGCGATGAACTTGTCGAGTTTGTCAAGTAAGTACTGGCTTAAATATTTTCCCAATTTTTTTATGGAATAGACTATTGATTAATATGGGTTGATCGTAATATCAAAACCATGTTCACAGGGAGCACAAGCTAGAATTAGAGAGAGAAAATGCAAGGAACATAGAGAAAAGACATAAAGCAGAATTTTCCAAATGGATACATAATCGTGTATGTTACCTTGATGTCATGATATAAATTATTAAATTTTGTGATTTAAAATTTTTGATAATTAACCTAATGACTAACTCTTAAGAATTTGTTTCATTAGGTTCGAAAAATGCACGAAGAGGGGTGTGTTGATGATGATTTGTATGACTTGTTGTGTGGTCCTTCTAGAGTTGCAAGGCGGTATAATGGATACATTATAAATGGTTTTTGATTCCACACCAAAGATGTTTCTAACCATAGAAAAACTCAAAACTATGGAGTGCTGGTACGAGGTGATGAATCTGATGCTAACAAATACTATGGTGATTTAGGAGACATACTTGAGATGCAATACCCTAGAGGAAGACATGTATTTGTCTTCAAATGCAGTTGGTTTGATGTAGCACACTGTGGTAGAGGCTATATGGTTGATGAATATGGCTTGATCATGGTTAATAAGATGAGATCTTTGAAAATAGATGAGGTGTTTGTTTTAGAGTCACAAGTAGAACAAGTATTTTTCATAGAAGATCCACGAGATAAAGATTGGGATTTTGTTATAAAGGCACCACCAAGGGATCTATATGACATGCCAAGTGATGTTGCTGACGGGGAAGTTCTAGATGTGGATGCATATCAACAAGTAGAGGTTGATGTTGAGGAACAGAACATTGATCTCGTGCAAGATAGTTTTTCAGTTGATGTGTTAGCTACAGACTCATTTGTGGTTGAGTGAGAAGCTAGAGTTGTTGACATGGTCAAACAGTTGATTGAAGAAAGGGCAATCGACAATGAGTTTATTAATGATGGTGAAATTGAAGTAGATGAGGATTCAACTGAAGATGAGGAATTTGATTCCGACACATAGGATTGTCTAGATAATGTAATTTAGATGATAGCTATGTTGATTGTTCCATTTTATTTTCAAGAAATTTTCTTTCATTGTTATGAGTTTTAAGTGTTATATGATAGCTATGTTGATTGTTCCATTTTATTTTCAAGTGTTTTTTTTTTGTCTAATAAATGGTTTAGTGCAGATTAAAGATGTCCGAAAGAGGAGACAATAATGTAGGGGTTCATATGATTGCTCCGGGAAGACTTAAAAAGGTCATGCAATCAAGGAATAGCATTCGACAGTTGCTGCCAGATGGTAATCTGATGGTCGAAAAAGGTAAAAAAAAAACATAATTTTATAATCACTAAATACAAAATTTATTTCTATTCAATATACTAGGAAACGTATCAGAAGACCATCCGAAAGGATACATGATTTACAAAACAAAAATAAAAGACAAGAAAGAGAAGCACTTATAGCTTCTGGAGTCGAAATAGTTCTAGAAACTATTGTGATTGATGCTGCTGAAAATGGAGGTTAGTTAAAATTATACGTTTATAAATTTAGTAACTAATTACCTATTGATACCAAGTACAGTTGATTGAAAATACACTTGGATCAGGTGATCATTCATCTACTTGTGTTGGGATGGAGAGCGATGTTGCTGCAATTGTTGCAAGAAGTAAGAAATATTATTTCTCATGTTTTTTTATTTTCTAAATGTATACATGTGAAGTTTTCTTTGCTTTTATTTCTCAGAAGATCAAATGTACGGGTATTATTTTTTATAACTTGAAAAAATGTAGATTTGGCTCGACAACGATCAACATACAGACCAGACAATGAGTTAGAGTTGTCCCAAACATTGAATGACATCAATGTCGAAGCAAGTGAAAATGGTGCGCCAGTTGCTCAACAAGATGATGCCCAAAATCATTGTGCATCTGAAGGTTGTATTCCTACCAAGGGTGAATGTATTTATGATATAAGAAATTCATGTTCTAACTCTTTAATTACTTATTGTCCTTTATCTTTGTCTTGTAAATGATATGTGCATATGGTTGTAGGTCAATCACCTAAGAGAAAGAAGCTTAGTCATATTGTTGAGAGAATTCCCATGGTCTTACAATTTAGTGAAGTAGCAAATCCACCCTATAAGGAGCCACCCCAAAATCATATTACAGAGGTGCATCAAGTAGAAACAAATGCAGAAGATGAAACAAATTTAAGCTCAAATGAAACTAACATTGAAGGTAAATTTTACATAATTCTTTTTGTATTGCGCATTGGATTTGATGAATAAAGGATAAAATTATTTTATTTTTCATGTGTCAAGTACCATCAGCTAACAAGAAGGAAAAAAGAAGAGGTGAGAGAGGAAAATATAAGAGTCATGTTGTTGATATGAAAATTAAAGGCAGTGGATCAAAGTTGGCTATTCAGATTCCTGATGAAATTGATCGAGCAATTGGAGATAATGCTCGAAATTTGGTGAATGAGTGTGGTTGAGTAGTGAGAACAAAAGATCCATTGAATGTTAAAAATTGGAAGGATGCATTATCTGTTGCAGGCGATAGTATGTGGAAGGAAATTCAGGTAATGTCATATTTTATCTAAATAAAATTGTAAAACTTGTTCTTTACTAAAGGTAAGAACTAATGATGAATTCAAATAAATTGTAGGGAAAGTTTGAAATTGTTCAATGTGATCAACAATTGAAGATGTATACTTTCATTGTAGACACTATGCAACGTCTATATGGCTTGTGGAAATGTAGGTTGCATTACTACTACAAGAGTTCAAAATGTGGAAAAACTGATGAAGAGCGAATGAAAAATCCTCCTCCCGACATATCCAAAGATCAATGGGAATATTGTGTGAAGCGTTTTGGATCATCAGAATTTAAGGTTATAGTTACTTAACAAGAATTCCCTTTTTTAATAATTTCTAACATTTGGATTAATCATTATGGAAAAGATAAATTTATGGCTGTTATTTAACTTGGACAATGAGTTTTCTTTACTCTATTATGTAAGCCATAAGTGAAAGAAACTCCAAAAAATTGTTCATCCAGCAAGAGAAGTAAGCATACAACTGGAAATTTATCTTTTGCTGAAGTGGAAGATGTCTTGGTAAGAGTTCATTATGTTTTATTAGCTTAAATGGAAGTTTTCTCATTATGGTTTGTTTGGATGGCTTGAATGCATATTTTCTTCCATTGATTTGTTTTATCAATCAGTTATGGTAAATTAATGAAATATGACTTGTTGAGCTATTGGTAATCACCAAAATTATTCATATTATGTGATAAGACAAAACAGAACTACAATGTGAAGCCTACAGCTGATGTGATATGGCTTGCTGAGCACACACACACACGAATGATAAGGGCGTACTTGAATGGGCTGATGAGGGACGTTCCAAAGAGATCTATGTATGTATTTGTTAGTGTTATGCCCTAGGCCTATAGTTGATAGACTTATGTGTTGACATTATTTATTATTATATGAAAAGTTTATCATTCGATTATTATATGTTTTGCATATTTATCTGTAATAATCTCCGTCCCTAATTATTAAGTGAATAATTAGTATAAATGTTAATGGATATTCATGTGATGATTATATGCATAGAGATGCACATTAAATTTATGGGTACTTGTTAGAGAACAAGTGACTGGACTTGACCCGTATGAGATTTATGTCATGGTCAAATGTCATAATTAAATCTCATAAGGTCACTTCATTTAGTCCCTAGACCTGAGATTATCACGACCTTACATATGATGAAAGTCATGTTTGATTTTAGTCAAACGATATCTTAACACGATATTTATAAAGGCTTAATTTTGGCATGATCGGAATCATGATGGGAAGGATGATAAGTCAAGATGGAATTTGTCCCTCGAAAGAGAGATGTTTTGCTTGGGCCCCTCGATGAGTGATAATGATGAAAGTGTATGGCCATACCCCAATGCTATTGGATTATCATTATACTCAAGAATCGAGAAAGCATTGAACAAAGACAAGTTGACGAGGACCATGACTTATGTTTAATATAACATCGTGAGACAAAGGGAGAAATGGAAGTGTACCATTGGAAACGTTAACTCTTACGTTATATTATTTGGGTAGACATAATGGCTTGCTAGAGTCCGCTTATGTCATATGAGAGTCGATATGATCGAGCTCATTGCCAACATAATATAATCCTATTGGATCACACACAACTAGAATGAATTGATTAAACCAGAGGAAGAATGATTGAGAAAAACCTGATGTGGCATGTTACATCGCGCGACACAACTAGGCCATGGGATACGTGTGGTCGTGTGACATAACAAGCCTAAGGCGGTTTGACAGACTAGTTTCCTAATTTGATTAGGAAACATATACCATACTAATGTAGTATATATATGAAGGTCTGTCAACCCTAAAAGCTAGCCGAATTTCTGGAAAAGAAAATCACAACACATATTCTCAATATTCTTCATAGGTTTAAGAGATCTAGCAATCTTCAAGAAGTCATTCTTGGTTCATTCAAAAGTGTGGATACCGAAAGAGGGTCTTCGCTCGTTCAATGATCAAGGCCTAGAGTTCAAGCAATCTGAAGAACGAAGTTTGTGATTCGAAATCACATTATTAAATCATTCGATAGCTCAAGAACGGAAAGCGTTCAAGGTTGGTTATTTCTATCTCATAGGAATTCAAATTAATTGTATAGAACGGATCCTAGGCTCTTGGGTTTTGTGTTAATTAGATGCTTAATTCCGCTGCGCATGGTCCCATAAAACCCAACAGTGGTATCAGATCCACGTTTGTATGATTAAGTTTGAATTAACATGCTAGAAAAGTAATATAAATCATTTATATGTTCTTTTGCATGTTATGTATGCGATAGATTGATTGTTTTTGAAACAATATGCCTAAATCATGTTTTATTGATATTGAATTAAATCTGTTAAAAGTTGTTTGCATGATTTAATTGCTATGTGATTTAGAATTGATTGAATTTTGGAAATCTGCAAATTGTCATCTTGTGTCACGCGACAAACCATGTTTGTGTCACGCGACAAAGATTGACTATGTCACGCGACAGAACCTGCTTGTGTCACGCGACAAAGCATGCTTCTGTCACGCGACATTCCTTGCCCAATCTGGGCATAATCAGTTTGTTGAACAATCTTGTTAATCTGTGAATGTGTTTACAATATGATATGTTTATGTATTAATCTGGATGCTATAAATTCCTGGAAATTAAGTTTATAGGGCTATGCTAGATTAATTCATTGTTTATGCATGCTTAGTTAATTAAAATATGATTTTATTAATTGTTGCGATGCATGAATTATGTGTTCTTACGTGTTAAGAATTTTAGATGTTTAGTTGAAACATTGTATTATAATTTCCTAAATGTTTAGATTTAAACATTAAGATTTTGGTTTTGTGATTGTTTATGAGAAACAAGTCATATTACGCAAAATTTAAAAGGAAACTGATTGTTTATTCAAAGTGTTGATTATGTTGCAAATCAGAGCTGATTTCTGATTGTGCATGTCTAGGAGAGTTCTGTCGAATGAGAGATTTGGTACTTAAGTAGTCCTTGTGGCTCACCTATCTTCCTGGGAACTTACCTGGTGCACGATTATGACTATCTTTGCTGATATGCTACTTTTAAGAACCTTCATTTAACTTTTAAGTTCTTTATGCCAATTCATGATTAAAACACTTGAGACCATTTGGATAGTTTTGGGTGGACTTGCCATAGCAAGGTACATTGATTCTATTCATATATGAGCAAGATGAGGAAATGGTGGTTCTTATACGTTTAAAGTGAATAAACTTAATTGGGTTATCAAAATGGTTTTGGACCCTAGGCATAAGATGAGATTAAAATATGCTTAGACATATGATGTCTTGAATAAATCTCATAAAAGATATAAGAGTCATACATGTGATATGATTGATGTTTCTACCTAATTAATTTAATTTTGAGCGGTTTGCCATAGCAAACTTGAAATTAAATTAAGTTGGATCATAGCCCATTAAATGTATATTATGCTTATTTGCATTGGAAGGTGTATAATTTAGTGGGAGCATTTATTTTCATGTAAATGCATTATACTTTTCATATAATATGTTTACCTATATGTGTTCATATTTTATGTATATATTTTTGTAGAATAAATGGCATCAAACAATAATCATTTGTCACTGCGATCTGTCCTTGAGAAGGAAAAGTTGGAAGAGAATGGTACAAATTATATGGATTGGATCCGTAGCGTGAGAATTGTTCTCAGGCAAGAGGAGAAATTGTACGTTCTCGAGGAACCTATTCCACCTGAACCTGCTGCCAATGCTACTAGGACAGTGAAGGACCAATATCTGAAACACAAGCATGATTCTACTGATGTTGGTTGCCTCATGCTCTCCGCCATGTGCAAGAGCCTTCAAAAGGATCTTGAGCACTTGGGGACAGTTGATCTAAACAATCGACTGATGGAAATGTTCCAAGTTCAAGCAAGGCAAGAAAGGTATAACATAGTTAAGGCCTTGACCTCATACAAGATGAGTGAAGGACAAGCTATTGGTCCTCATGCTTTAAAGATGAAGGGCCACATCGAGCATCTTGAAAGGCTCGGTTTTCCGATTAGCCAAGAGTTGGCTACTGACATGATATTGAATTCATTGCCCGAAGGTTTTAGTAATTTCATAATGAACTATAACATGGGGGCATGAATAAGAACCTTTCCGAGTTAGTTCAAATGTTGAACACTGCGGAAACCAATATTGTCAAGAAGAAAATCGATTAAGTGTTGATGGTTAATAAGGGGAAGGGTAAGGGAAAGGCAAAAGTTGCTATTCCTAAGGCAAATGTTGCCAAACCCAAAGAGGGTGCCAAACCCAAAGAGGCTAAGCCTAAGTCCCAAGAGGACGCAGTCTGCTTCCATTGCAATGAGATTGGACATTGGAGATGAAACTGCACAAAATACAAGGAAGCACCGAAGAAGAGCAAAGGAGTTGCTTCGACTTCAGGTATCTTTGTTATAGATATAATCCTATCTACTTCTAGTTCTTGGGTATTGGATACCGGATGTGGAACTCACATTTGTCTAAATGTGCAGGGTCTAAAGAACAGAAGGATGCTTAAGGAAGGTGAAGTGGACCTACGTGTGGGGAATGGAGAAAGAGTTGCTGCATTAGCCGTAGGAACATATGAAGTTACTTTACCTAGTGGACTAATACTTGTTTTGAACAATTGTTATTACGTTCCAGCTTTAAGTAGGAATATTATTTCGATTTCATGTTTGGATAATGAAGGTTTTAATTTTCTTATATGTGATAAGAAGTTTTCCATTTACAAGAGTGATATGCATTATTGTACTGCTATTTCATTCAATGGCCTTTATATCCTTGATGTTGAAAATCTTGATAATGATGTCTATAACATTAACAAGAGATCTAAACCCAATGATGTAAACCACACTTACTTATGGCATTGTCGTCTTGGACATATAAATGAGAAACGCATTTCTAAAACTCCACAAAGATGGATTTTTAGACTCACATGATTATGAATCTTATGAGACATGAGAATCTTGTTTACTTGGCAAGATGAACAAGGAACCATTCCCCAAAACTGGTGAAAGGGCGGGCGAATTATTAGGACTCATACATACCGATGTATGTGGGCCTATGAGAAGCGATGCTTGGGGAGGATTTCGGTACTTCATAACATTCACTGATGATTATAGTAGATTTGGATATGTTTATCTAATGAAACATAAGAGTGAATCGTTTGAGATATTTCAAATATTTCAAAATGAGGTGCAAAATCAACTTGGCAAGACTATTAAGGTACTTTGATCCGATCGAGGTGGCGAATATTTGAGCCAAGAATTTGACAGTCATCTTAAGAGTTGTGGAATCATTTCAGAACTCTCTCCACCTGAAACACCACAATGGAATGGTGTGTCTGAAAGGAGGAATAGAACCTTGTTGGACATGGTTCGTTCTATGATGAGTCAAGTTGAGCTTCCTTTATCCTTTTGGGGACATGCACTAAAAACTGCTGCTTTTACTATAAACAGAGTTCCTACCAAATCGGTTCAAAAGACCCCATATGAGATGTGGCATGGAAGAAAACCTAGTTTGTCTTTCATGAAGATTTGGGGTTGCGATGCATATGTCAAGAAGTTAACTTCTGACAAGCTAGCACCTAAATCTGATAAATGTCTTTTCGTGGGTTATCCTAAGGAAACCAAAGAATACTATTTCTACAACCAAAACGAGAACAAAGTGTTTGTTGCTCGAAATGGTACTTTCTTAGAAAAGGAGTTTCTTCGCAAAGGAACCAGTGGGAGTAAAATAGATCTCGAAGAAATTCAAGAACCCAAAAACAACATTGAACCAATGGTAGACTGAACCAAATTCACAAAGAGTTATGGAATCGGTTCAAGATGCACAAGTTCTTCGCCGAAGTGGTAGGTCAGGATTCGAACCCGAGAGATATGTATTTCTCGTTACGGAAAGTGATGAAGTGGAGTTAATCAAAAACGATGAACCTACTTGCTATCATGAAGCGATGTCCGCTCCTGATTCAGAAAAATGGCAAGAGGCCATGGAGTCCGAATTACAATCCATGGCTGATAATCAAGTTTGGAACTTAATTGATCCACCCGAAGGTGTAAAAACCATAGGGTGCAAATGGGTCTTCAAGAAGAAGACCGACATGGATGGAAAGGTTCACACCTATAAGGCTAGGCTTGTAGCTAAGGGATATAGGCAGATTCATGGCATCGACTATGATGAAACCTTTTCGCCTGTAGCTATGCTTAAGTCTATTAGAATTTTAATTGCCATATCCGCATATTATGACTATGAGATATGGCAAATGGATGTCAAAACAGCTTTCCTAAATGGGAAGATACTTGAGGATGTATACATGATACAACCTGAAGGTTTTGTCAGTCCAAAAAATTCTAACAAGGTGTGTAAGTTGTAAAGATCCATTTATGGATTGAAGCAAGCTTCTAGGAGTTGGAATCTACGTTTTGATGAAGCAATCAAGGAGTTTGGCTTTATCAAGAACGAAGATGAAACTTGTGTATACAAGAAAATTAGTGGGAGCATAGTACTATTTCTAGTGTTGTATGTCGACGATATCTTACTCATTGGAAATGACATTCCTGCACTACAGACTGTCAAGTCTTGGTTGGGAAAGTGCTTTTCGAAGAAAGATATGGGCAAAGCTGCACATATCCTTGGTATCAAGATCTATAGAGATAGATCTAAGAGGATGATTGGTTTAAGTCAAAGTACTTACATTGACAAGGTTCTTAGAAGATTCTAAATGGAAAATTCTAAAAGAGGAAACTTGCCAATGTTGCATGGTGTATCTCTTAGCAAGTCTCAAAGTCCTAAGACTAATGATGAGCGAAAGAGAATGAATGGTATTCCATATGCTTCGGCAATTGGGTCTATCATGTATGCTATGTTATGTACTAGACCCGATGTCTCGTGTGCTCTAAGAATGACGAGTAGGTATCAATTGGATCCCGGAGAACCACATTGGATAGCAATCAAGAATATCCTCAAGTACTTACGAAGAACTAAGGATGTATTCTTGGTCTTTGGAGGAATGGAAGAAGATCTTGTAGTAAAAGGCTACACAGATGCTAGCTTCCAAACCGACAAGGATGATTTCAGATCGCAGTCTGGATTTTTGTTTACGCTGAATGGAGGCACTATGAGTTGGAAAAGTTCCAAGCAAAGTACCGTTGCTGATTCTACAACCGAAGCTGAGTACATAGCGGCATCTGATGCAGCTAAGGAAGCCGTTTGGATCAAAAAGTTCATTAGTGATTTGGAAGTCGTTCCAAGCATCAAAGATCCTATTGAACTTTATTGTGATAATAATGGTGCCATTGCACAAGCAAAGGAACCAAGGTCACATCAGAGATCCAAACACATACTTCGATGTTTCCACATTATCCGAGAGATATGCGAAAGGGGAGACGTAAAGATATGCAGAGTAGACACTGATGACAACGTGGCGGACCCATTAACTAAGGCTCTCCCACAATCTAAGCATGATGGTCATATTAGGTCCATGGGTATTCGATACATGGGAGATTGGGCCTAGTGCAAGTGGGAGACTGTTAGTGTTATGCCCTAGGCCTATAGTTGATAGACTTATGTGTTGACATTATTTATTATTATATGAAAAGTTTATCATTCGATTATTATATGTTTTGCATATTTATCTGTAATAATCTCCATCCCTAATTATTAAGTGAATAATTAGTATAAATGTTAATGGATATTCATGTGATGATTATATGCATAGAGATGCACATTAAATTTATGGGTACTTGTTAGAGAACAAGTGACTGGACTTGACCCATATGAGATTTATGTCATGGTCAAATGTCATAATTAAATCTCATAAGGTCACTTCATTTAGTCCCTAGACCTGAGATTATCACGACCTTACATATGATGAAAGTCATGTTTGATTTTAGTCAAACGATATCTTAACACGATATTTATAAAGGCTAATTTTGACATGATCGAAATCATGATGGGAAGGATGATAAGTCAAGATTGAATTTGTCCCTCGAAAGAGAGATATTTTCTTGAGCCCCTCGATGAGTGATAATGATGAAAGTGTATGGCCATACCCCAATGCGATTGGATTATCATTATACTCAAGAATCGAGAAAGCATTGAACAAAGACAAGTTGACGAGGACCATGACTTGTGTTCAATATAACATCGTGAGACAAAGGGAGAAATGGAAGTGTACCATTGGAAACGTGAACTCTTACGTTATATTATTTGGGTAGACATAATGGCTTGCTAGAGTCCGCTTATGTCTTATGAGAGTCGATATGATCAAGCTCATTGCCAACATAATATAATCCTAATGGGTCACACACAACTAGAATGAATTGATTAAACCAGAGGAAGAATGATTGAGAAAAACCTGATGTGGCATGTTACATCGCGCGACACAACTAGGTCATGGGCTACGTGTGGTCGTGCGACATAACAAGCCTAAGGCGGTTTGACAGACTAGTTTCCTAATTTGATTAGGAAACATATACCATACTAATGTAGCATATATATGAAGGTCTGTCAACCCTAAAAGCTAGCCGAATTTCTGGAAAAAAAAAATCACAACACATATTCTCAATATTCTTCATAGGTTTAAGAGATCTAGCAATCTTCAAGAAGTCATTCTTGGTTCATTCAAAAGTGTGGATACCGAAAGAGGGTCTTCGCTCGTTCAACGATCAAGGCCTAGAGTTCAAGCAATCTGAAAAACAAAGTTTGTGATTCCAAATCGCATTATTAAATCGTTCGATAGCTCAAGAACGGAAAGTGTTCAAGGTTGGTTATTTCTATCTCATAGGAATTCAAATTAGTTGTATAGAACGGATCCTAGGCTCTTGGGTTTTGTGTTAATTAGATGCTTAATTCCGTTGCGCATGGACCCATAAAACCCAACAGTATTAAAGTTTTCAATCAGCCAATCTTCATTTTAATATGTTAAGTAGTTAGTATTACATTTTTAATGGTGTTGTGAATTTTTTTTGTTACAAGAGAAGCTAGAAAATGTGGTTGCAACTGTTGGTGATACAATGACACAAGAGGAGATATTGATTGAAGTTTTAGAACCAAAATCAGGATATATTCGTGGCAAAGGAATTGCTCTGAGATCTTATACCAAAGGCAAACACCAAATGGAACAAAAGAAGATTATTGAAAAACAACATGAGAAAATGCAAGAACAAGAAGAAAGAATTAAAGAGCTGGAAGGAAGCCAACAAAGACAACAAAGAGAATTAGAAGAATATAAAGCCCAATAACAAGCTGCAATGGAGGCTTTTAAAAAGGAATTATTACAACAATTGGCATCAAATGGAGGTGTCTAACATCCAGGTAATATATAAGTAGTTGAGTATCAATTGTATTGATGTTTTGTTTGATGTCTTGTTTGGTGAGATTATTTTAAATTGGAGGTACTTTTGATATTGCAGAGTCCGAAAAATTTTGGCATATTTCCATTGCTTGTGGTACTACCTTGCATGGATTCTCTTTGTCATAATTTTAGAGTCCTTAATTTGAGACTGCTTAATACAGTTGCCAGTTCTTGTCCTGGCAGCTCAATTAGTAAGCATGAAGTTGCCAGTTCTTATTCTGCTCTTGTGTTATGTATATGTGTACACATGCATACACACACATTGATGTATTATTTGATTGTATGTATATATATGTGCAGATATGGAAGCATGAAGTTTTTGCATGAAGGTGGATATGGAAGCATGAAGTTTTTGCATGTTGAAGCTGCTAGCTAGGAAGATTGCATATACTCCCTCCGTCCCACTATACTTGACACTTCTTTCCATTTTGGGCCGTCCCACTTCACTTGACACCTTCCAAAAATAACCTAGTTTTTATATTTTTATATTAGATGGACCCCACCACTAATTCTCTCTCTTCATTTTCCACCACTCAATTTATTCAACCAACACTACTATTTACCCCACTCATTCTCTCTCTTCATTTTCTACCACACATTTTCTTTATTTAATTGTTTCTTCTTAGTTCCCGTGCCCACTCCTTGGGTGTCAACTATAGTGGGACGGAGGGAGTATATGCTATTTTGTTTGCTTTTGGATGCTATTTTGTTTGAATGGTTTACAATTTGTACCAAATACTTTTAACTAACGCACGGTGATGGATTGTAATGGATATAAAATATTTGTTATTACAAATCTTTTGTAAAAACAATTTTTTTTGTTAAACTGAAATATAATAGCAGGTTATGATAAAAAAACAAAATTCATTTCTCTGTTGCTGTATATTGATTTTTTGCAACGAATTATTCTGTTGCTGTAAATAGCATCCTTTGCAACTTACTATCTTTTGCAACGACTAATGTTGTTGCTCTACATACAATCTTTTGCAATGACTTTTATTGTTGCTGTAAATACTCTCTTTTGCAATGACTTTTATTGTTGTTATATACATTATATTTTGCAACGATAGATATTTAGCAATGACAGATATTTAGCAACAACGTTAGTCATTGCTAAAATGTATGATTTTTGGCAACCAAAAAAGTCCTTGCAAAACCCTAAAGCTATGCCCATTCTCACAACAACCCATTTGTCGTTGCAAAAAAATATTATTGCAACGAAATGCTATTTTTTGCAACGATATTTGTTGTTGCAATAAATGGGTTTTCTTGTAGTGATCATATGCATATTTAACAAGACTATCAACCCGGCTACTCTTTTGGGATCAAATATGTCTTTATGGCTTGTAATATATCGTGACAAACGCGGGCTAGGATCACGGTTCCAAATGAATGTAAGGACATACGAAGTCAAGCAAGTGAAACTAAGAAGCCTTCAACATACATCCTCACTTTGAATTTAACTCGCCGCTTCATGCCAACTCATTGATCCAACCCCCAAACTTATAATTTTGCATACATCACATATGGGGTTGATCACCTTTCTTTCTTTTGATCATATTCACTTCAACATTAGAGAGAGTAAGACTTTCTTTTCAGATTTTCTTTTCTTTTGCTTTGCACATATATATCGCGAATAATATGCATTCAATACCTCTTTTCAATACATAATATAACCCTTTTTCTTTCTTTTCATGACCACTTTCACCCTAGTTTTTCCAAACATCACCCACAATTTCCCAATCATTACCTAGTTTCACTTTCTTGAAAAGGTGAGAAAATAGTGTATAAGTTTAAAAGGTTAGAAAAATGTAGGTGTCAAAAGAAGGTGAATGGTGGTCTAAGATAACCTCTCACTTTGTGAGAGATTCCATTCTTTTTCAAGCTCAAAAGGAGTTATAGCGGAAATTTTTTTAAGTGACGAGAAAGTTAAAGGCTCATAAATAGAGTTCAAAGAAAATTGTCAAATATCACTTCCCGAATAGCCTAATTGACGTGTTATCGACAGTCATGCAAACATGTTCTAGGGTCCCCGAGAATGTCAAAGTAATTTTATAAAGGTCTCCTAAATTGGTAACAATGAAAAGAAAATAGTATGGTAGTGAAAGGTGAAGTAATCATACTGTACATGTTTCAATGCAATTATATTCTCATATTAATAATAACACTCAAGATTTTAAAATTGAAGCACACTCAAATCATCATAGACTTTAGCAAACAATCCAAAATATGAAAGAACAATTTTTTTAAAAAAAATCTATTTTTTTGGAGGGTGACACTATATGCACTATCCTATAAATCCACAAACTCGAAGAGATATCTACCTCCAAACTCAAGACATGATATGTCCTCATATCATAAAGATTAAGGCATGACTTGGGTTCAAAGGATGATATGACACAACAAACAAATAAACTAAAGCAATAAGAATGTACCTAGTTGGGTTGCCTCCCAATAAGCGCATTTGATTAAGGTCGTTAGCCCGACCATTGCCCGCGTTTAGACGTTACTTTTCGTCCTTTGGCCCACTTTACATTTTCACGGGTCTTTATTTTCGGATTAAGTCTCATATATATTCCCCTTTTATCATATCATTTAGCACCAAGAGAAAATTATGACATTTACGTTTGAACTTTTTCACTTGTAGCCTCTCACCACCTTTTTCATCACAAGGAGAATGAGAAGGTATAATAATGATAGTAAAGTTTTCACTTTTAGACATTGTTGTTTTCTCTTTTGCAATTTAGTCCCTCCTTTTAAAATATTTTGCATTTTGGTCCCTAAACTTTATAAAAACAGTTTTTCTCCTTGTTTTCACCTAATTGCAATTCAACCCCTGTACTTTCAAAATACTTAACAAATACATTAAATTCTCAAGGATTTTGAATAGAAAATAGGCTTGGAAATATATTTTTTGAATGGATAAAACCACATTCATCAGTTACTTATAAAATTTCCGCTAGAACCCCTTTTGAGCTTAAAAAAATGGAATCTCTCACAAAGTGAGAGGTTATGTTAGACCACAGTTTGTATTCTTTTGGCACCTACATTATCCTACCCTTTTAAACTTATACACTATTTTCTCACCTTTTCAAGAAAGTGAAACTATGGAATGAATGGAAAATTGTGGGTTATGTTTGGAAAATCAATGGTTGAGTGGTGAGAAACCAAGAAAAGAAAGTAAAGGATTATGTTATATATTGAAAAGAAGGGTTTGTGCAAAGTATTTAATGCATATTTTTCGTGATACATATATATATACATATATATATATATATATATATATATATATATATATATATATATATATATATATATATATATATATATATATATATATATATATATATATATATATATATATATATATATATATATATCCAAAGCAAAAGAAAAAAAAATTGGAAAAAAAAACTTTCCCTCTCTTATGTTTAAGTGAAAAGTGACCAAAGGAAAGAAAGGTGATCAACCCCAAGTGTGAAAGTATGCAAAATTATAAGTTTGGGGGTTGAATAAATGGGTTGGCATGGAGCAAAGAGTTAAATTCAAAGAGAGGATGTATATTGAAGACTTCTTAGTTTTACTTGCTTGACTTCGTATGTCCTTACCTTCATTTGGAACCGTGAACCTAGCCTGCATTTTTCGTGATACACTACAAGTCATAAAGCCATATTTGATCCCTAAATAGTAGCCGAGTTGACAATTTTGTTTAAACATGTATATGAGTGTCCCTTGTACAGAAAATTATCTTATTATCATTGATTAGAGTATGACACAAGAGACCCTATAAAATATCTTACTTTTGTAGCATTGGTCTCTCATCTATTCATTCATGATGTAGTAACCCTAAAATTTTTATTATTATTAATTGATTTAAATTATTTTTATTATTAATTATTGTTTCATTAATTAAATTGTTTTATTTAAATAAATTATTTGAATTACCTTTTGTAAAAAGGATTGTGATGTGGGCTTGAGTTATTATTTAATTAGATCACCTAATGGGCTTAGAAACCTAATTGGCCTAGGAGTAGGAACCATTTATATTTATACCTCTTTAGCAAACCCTAGACCTCTTTATTTTAAAATCCTAAAAGATAAATAGAAGAGAGGGAGGCGGCAGGAGATTGAGAGAAATAGAGAGAGCATCCGTGGGAGAGAAAGAAGAAGTAAAAGGTCAGCCTTAGGTCTTGAAGAGAAGAAGAAGGCAGCTGGGCAATTGGGACTAGCAAGACCAACAAGGTAAGGATCCGTTTTGTTTTAAAATTATTGTTCTTGGGTTTAAAACGTAGAAGAAAACCTAGAAAATCCTTGGGACTTAATTAGGGTTATTATATGATATTAATGATTTACTAAGGAGGGTCCAATGATATGTGATAACAGATTGTTTATAGAAAATCTAATATTAATTAGAGTTGGATATGTAATCAAGGGTAGTATCCTAAGGAGTTACATGCTAAGGAATATGAATGAAAAACTAGGGTTTGTGTGTGATTGAGGGCTACCGTGTGAGTGTATGGGTGGCTGCTGGGGGTGTATGTGTGTTGTTATTGCATGTACAGAGGATGAATGTGTGCGTGTATATTGCTGTGAGTGTGTGAGAGTGTTGCTGCCGTGTGTGGCAACAAGGGTGTGTTGTGTGCGTGTACGTGCAGTGGGTGCACAGGGGCTATATGTGTGTTTTGCTGTAAAGCTGGGAGTGTGTGTACAGATTTCTGTGCGCCTGTTGCTGCTGATGTGCGTGCATGTGTGTTGCTACTGTATGGTGCGTATGTGTTGCTGAGTGTGGGTGGCTGAATGTGGCAGCCAGAATATGTATGTGTTCCGTGTGGGTGAGTTTAGGGTTGGGTTGTGTGGGTGTTTGTGTTAGTGGTATGTGCTGAGAAAGATAAGATTAATGTGGGTAAATTAAATATAAGAGAATAAGTAAAGATTGAATGCTTGGGAATCCTAGGGTTATTTGGGAAACCTAAAAGTATGAGAGTTAACCTCGAAAAAGGAGTTAAAGAGATAACTCGTCGGTTAACATTATTAAAATAAAATAGTTTGGGGTTAAGTAAATGTGAATTACTTGTACCCTAAGACCTATGTTTGCATGAATGTAGATTCGTGCGCGAGGATTTTCACATTCGCTAAGCAACGCTAAGGTAAGGGATTACGTTCTTTAAGTATTTGAATGTATCTTTCCTTCGTGATAGGATTCCCTATTTGAGGATTTGTATACTACCAAGTGGCCGGTAGTTGTTCATTTGTAATCCTTCGTTATGAACGTCTTTTGGAATACCCTACCATTGATAATGTGTTTTTCAATGTGTATCCATGTCGGTTGGATTTGATTAATATGTTTTTGTACCCTGAGAACCCTTTGTGAAACTGAAACAATGTTGACGTATTCTTGTAGTTATGAATACATATTATATGAATGGTTTGGAATGTACTTAGTCTCTGAGGAAGACTTTGACATTTACACTACTTGATGAAGTAGATGAAATGGTTTGGAATGTAGTTAGTCTCTGAGGAAGACTTTGACATTTACACTACTTGATGAAGTAGATGAAATGGTTTGGAATGTACTTAGTCTCTGAGGAAGACTTTGACATTTACACTACTTGATGAAGTAGATGAAATGGTTTGGAATGTACTTAGTCTCTGAGGAAGACTTTGACATTTACACTACTTGATGAAGTAGATGAATGGTTTGTAATATACTTAGTCTCTGAGGAAGGCTTTGACATTTACACTACTTGATAAAGTAGATGAAATGGTTTGGAATGTAATTAGTCTCTGAGGAAGACTTTGACATTTATACTACTTGATGAAGTAGATGATTATCATGATGCATCAGAATAAGGGAACGCTCTGATAAAGCGTAGGGAACCTTATTCAACAAACACCTTGGAAGCTGTATCGGAGTCACCCTAGATTAAAGGTGCACCATTAAATGGGAATTGACGGACATATGTGTATACAATCTCCATCTGATTATTCGTGTGAAAGTGCCACTACTTGTTAATTGAAAAGTATCTTTCATTATTATTCTCCGTGTCTGAACCATATATATTGTATAAACTTTTCTTTCGTTGAATACCTTTCGTTGAACTCAGTTTGTTCCGGTCATCTCTTCCTAGAACCCGAAGAGATCCCGTATGAAGTTACTGAGCTTTGTTCGCTCACCCTTTCTTATTCTTTCCCTGCCCAGATAATAAATGATTGGAGTGGATTGGCCGCACGTTTGGTGGCTTAGCGGTTATTGGAGTTCGAGTTATTTTTTATTTTTTTTTGACATTAAGTATTTATGTTGAGCTAGTGGATTGTACTAGTCATTGAATTTGAATAGCATTTAATGATGTATTACTTTAATGGATTAGGGTTACCGTTGGAGGTACTCGTTTTATGGATATTGTTTATAATTGGGGATTGATTATTATTTTTTATATTATAGAAATTTGGGGTCGTTACAGTTGGTATCAGAGCAATGGCTTTAGGTCACATGGGAGGTCTTAGATGTTAAGACTGTTGGAAGAGAATAGTACTTAACTATTATTGGGTCTACCTAGAACTGCTATTTTAGGAAAATTTCTATATTCGAAACTTTCTATTCTTGAAAATTCTATTTTTGGGAATCTAGTGATAAGACAAAGGAGTAGCCTTAATAAGAATGATGAGGTCTTGTCGAAGAAAGTTAGAAGAAATTTCTTTTGGGATTACGAATGCCTATGTATGAGGTATGATGTATACTATGTGTTTGGATTTTACCCGTGATACTAATGAGAGTTATTTCTTACTTGTAGGAAATGGATCACTGAAAGAAGTATGGAGAAGGTAGCATTCTTAGGACATGTGGTGTCTAAAGACGGAATTGAAGTAGATCCGGCGAAAATAGAGGCTATAGTGGATTGGGAGAGACCAACTACAGTTAGCGAGATAAGAAGTTTCTTGGGGCTAGCATGATACTATAGGAGATTTGTTGAAGGACTTTTTAAAGTCATCAGGACTGTTAACGAAGTTAATGTATAAAGGAGGAAAGTTCGTTTGGTCGGAAGAATGTGAAAGGAATTTTCAAGAGTTGAAGAGTCGATTAGTATCCGCACCAGTTCTTACTATACCATCAGGATCGGACGGATTTGTGATTTATAGTGATGCTTCGTTGAAGGACATAGGTTGTGTGTGGATGTAGAATGATAAGGTGATAGCTTATGCGTCGAGGCAACTAAAGAACCACGATAGGAATTATCCAACCCATGATTTGGAGCTAGCAGCTGTAGTGTTTGCCTTGAAGATTTGGAGACACTATTTGTATGGGGTAAAATGTCAGATTTACACAGATCATAAGAGTCTTAAGTATATTTTCACTCACAAGGAGCTTAACATGAGGCAAAGGAGGTGGCTAGAATTACTTAAGGATTATGATTGTACCATTTTGTATCACCCAGGGAAGGCCAATAAGGTGGCCGATGCTTTGAGTAGGAAGAATCGAGGAACCTTAACGACATTGATTTCTAAGGGGGTAAGTAATTGGAATAGCATTGTGGTTTCAAGTTTAGAAGTGAGAGTTAAAAGTTATTTGACTCAGTTGTGTGTTCAGCCAACACTGTTGGGCCGAATCAAGGAAACACAAGGAATAGATGAAGAGCCATGAGAATACATTAGAGTATGGCAAAGGGAAAGGTAATAGATGTTCGTATAGAAGACAATGGGATTTTAAGGTATCAATAGAGAACTTGAGTACCTAGTGACAAGGATATAAGAAGAGAGATTCTGCAGGAAGTGCACTATCAAAAGTTTTTTTTTGTACATTCTGAGAGTACGAAGACGTATAAGAACATAAGGGAATCATTTTGGTAGAAATTATATGAAGGGAGATGTGGCAGAGTTGTATTGAGATGTTGGATATGTCAACAAGTGAAGAGTGAACACCAGAAATTGACAGGATTATTACAGACGTTACCAATTCCGGAATGGAAGTGGGAGAACATAGCAATGGATTTAGTAGTTGTACCGTCAAAGACGTTGAAAGGTCATAACGCGATTTGGGTTATAGTGGACAGGCTTATGAAGTTGACTCAACTTCTAGCAATTTGGGTGACAGATTTATTGGAGAGGTTGGCTAAGTTATATGTGGATGAGATAGTGAGATTGCATGGGATACAAGTTTTGATAGTATCCGATCGAGATGTGAGGTTTACGTCAAAGTTTTGGAAAAGTCTACAACAAGCTTTGGGTACCAAGTTGACGATGAGTACATCTTTTCACCCGCAAACAGACGGACAATCATAAAGGACAATTCAGACACTTGAGGATATGTTGAGGGCTACGTCATTGGATTGGCAAGGAACTTAGGACGAACATTTGACTTTAGTGGAATTCGCCTACAACAATAGTTTCGACGCTAGTATTGGGATGGCGCAATATGAAGCATTGTATGGACGAAAGTGTAGATCACCTACTTGTTGGAATGAAGTTGGCGAGAGGAAGTTAACTGGACCGAGAGTGTGCAAGTGACGGCGAATAAAGTGAAACAAATTCGTCGATGGTTACTAACGGCTCAGGATAGGCAAAAGTCATATGCGGATCACCGACGACGCGATTTTGATTTTCAAATAGGATATCATGTGTTCTTGAGAATTGCACCAACGAAAGGTGTTATGAGGTTTAGAATTCGTGGGAATCTTAGCCCGAGGTATGTTGGACTGTTCGATATTCTAGAATGAATTGGAAAGGTGGTCTATAAGTTGGCATTACCACCTGTACTCGCTGGAGTGCATAATGTGTTTCATGTATCGATGTTGGGTAAGTATGTATCTGAGCTGAGTCACGTCATTGAGTACAAACATTTACGATTCCGAGCAGACTTGAGTTATGATGAAAACTTCAGATTTTGCGTAAACTGACTTGTTTCTCATAAACAATCAGAAAACCAAAATTTAATGTTTCAACTAAACATTTAACATATTATTATTCAATGTTTCAACTAAACATCTAATAAAATTCTCATCACATAAGAACACATAATTCATGCATCGCAACAATTAATAAAATCACATTTAAATTAATTAAGCATGCATAATCTATGAATCAATCTAGCATAGCCCTATAAATTAATTTCCAGAAATTTATAGCATCCAGATCAAAACATAAACAAATCAGATTGCAAACATGTTCACAGATAAGCAGGATTATGATACAAACTGATTCTGCCCAGATTGGGCTAGGTCTGTCGCACGACGGGGACTTTCAGAAGTCCAGTAATGTCGCACGACCTATCGAAGCCACCAGACAACCCATGACCAACTCTGTCGCGTGACAGAGACCAACTCTGTCGCGTGACACGAGTTGCCAGTTTACAGATTTCCAGTTTTAATCAATTCTAATCATAAAGCAATTAAATCAATAAAACAACTCTTTTACAGATTCAATTCAGCACAATTAGAAAACAATTTTCACATTGTTTCACATAAACAATTAGATTCTACCGCATACAAAACATGCAATAAGCATATAAATAATTTATATCTTAATTCTAGCATGCCAATTCAAACTTAACCATACGAACGGAGCTCTGATACCACTGTTGGGTTTTATGGCTCCATGCGCAGCGGAATAAGCATCTAAATAACACAAAACCCAAGCCCTAAGATCCGTTCTATACGATTAAATTGAATTCCTATGAGATAGAATTTATCAACCTTAATTGCTTTCCGGTCTTGAGCTATCGAACAATTTATCGGTGTGATTTTGAATCACAATCTTCAATCTTCAAAACCTTTGAACCTTCAGATTGCTTTGACAATTTGAACTCTAGGCCTTGATCGTCATACGAGCGAAGACCCTCTAGTAGTATCCACACGTTAGAATGAACCAAGAACCGTTCTTGTGAATTGCTAGATTCTTAATCTTTAGGAAGAATATTGAGAGAACTTTTTGGTTATGATTTTCCTTGAGAAAATTCGGCTCGCTTGATTAGGGTTTACAGACTTAATATTTATACTACATTAGTATAGCTATTAGTTTCCTAATCGTATTAGGAAAGTCTGTCAAACCGCCTTAGACATTGAGTGTCGCACGACTACAACCATCCAATGGCCTGTTTTGTCGCGCACCAAAGCATGTCTCATCAGGAACTCTCAATCATTCTTCCTTCGGTTTAACCAATTCATTCTAGTTGTGTGTGACCCAATAGGATTATATTATGTTGGCAATGAGCTCGATCATATTGACCCTCATAAGACATAAGCGGACTCTAGCAAGCCATTATGTCTACCCAAATAATATAACGTAAGAGTTCACGTTTCCAATGGTACACTTCCATTTCTCCCTTTGTCTCACGATGTTATATTGAACACAAGTCATGGTCCACGTCAACTTGTATCTGTTCAATGCTTTCTCGATCTTGAGTATAATGATAATCCAATCGCATTGGGGTGTGGCCACACACTTTCCATCATTATCACTCATCGAGGGGCCCAAGCAAAACATCTCTCTTTCGAGAGACAAATTCCATCTTGACTTATCATCCTTCCCATCATGAATCCGATCATGCCAAAAATAGCCTTTATAAATATCGTGTTAAGATATCGTTTGACTAAAATCAAACATGACTTTCATCATATGTAAGGTCATGATAATCTCAGGTCTAGGGACTAAATGAAGCGACCATATGAGATTTAATTATGACATTTGACCATGACATAAATCTCATACGGGTCAAGTCCAGTCACTTGTTCTCTAATAAGTACCCATAATTTCAATGTGCATCTCTATGCATATAATCATCATATGATTATCCATTGACAATTATACTAATTATTCTCTTAATAATCAGGGACGGAGATTATTATAATAAATATGCAAACTACTCCCTCCGTCCCAGCGAAAGAGCCATCAAATTAGCCGGGCACGCAAAATAAGAAATGTGATGTAGGAAAGAGAAAAAGTTTAAATGTTGTGAGTATGAAAAATTAAATAGGAGAGAGAATGAGTGGGAGGTGATGTAAGAAAGAGAATGTTGTGAGTGTAAAAGTAAAGTAGGAGAGAGAATGAGTGGAGAGAATAGTGATTTAAGGTTTCCTTTTTGGGAAAGTGGCTTTTTAAATGGGACGCCCAAAAAGGAAATAAATGGCTCTTTCGCTGGGACGGAGGGAGTATATAATAATAAAATAATAAACTTAAACGATAAAAATGATATATAACGGTTCTCAGTTAAACATAACTAAAGCCTATGGCATTACACCAACAGTCATAACTTTCCATGTGCTTGACAGGTGTGGGCTTTGGAGGTGTTCCGCCCGCAGCGATGGGAGATCAAGGAGGCGTACGCGTCCTTGTTTCCTGCCATGTTGATTTGGCAGAAGGAGGCAAAGAAGCCGGTGTCATCGAGGGAGGGTACTCGGCTGACTTACGAGGAGGTGTCTCTGGCCCTGAGCCGAGAGTTTCCGAGCGGATCCAGCTGACTTGGTGGAACCGGATTCATGTCGGTGTGGTTCAGGTTGCTAGAGAGGTCACAAGTCGGCGGAAGCTGCTGGTGGGACTTCACTGTGACGCGATGTATCTGGGGGAGAGGGTGACCCGTCAACATGGTCCGGGGTCCCTTCCTATGTGCCAGTGGACCCACCTCTGCACATGCAGCATCCTTTATCGATACCGATGGAGGAGCTGGAGCGGTATAGACAGGGCGTGTTCTATACCGAGCTTATCATAGAGGGTGCCGACTATGACATCTTCTTGAGGACAAGGCTGAGGAGCCCGCAGGTGCAGCACAGGGAGGGCGAGAGCCCTGGATATCCCCGAGACTACCCGCTCCCACGCGCTAGGCTGGTGTAAGAGGGGCTGGACGGTTCCCATAGGTGGTTGGTGATCCCTATCCCGGAGGAGACGAGGCCTCGATACAGAGTGGATCCCAATGCTTCGGTGAGTGCTTTGATTTGGTTTCCTGCACTTGATAGTAGCATTCTGCAAATGTTGCATCTGTACTTTCTGTTTGTCTTTTGACGACTTTCCTGGTTTGCAGGTGTCTGGCCGTACGTACAACCAGGCTGTGAGACAGTTGGACGGGTGGGCCAATTATGCCAGGAGACTCGTGGAGTTCCTGTGGTGTAATTCCCGAAGGAGTGCAGCTATACATGAGCCGAGGTCTTCTAGGCCGAGAGGTTTGTCTGCCTCCACGACTGGTGGAGTGGACTTTACGCAGGGATTTGGCCAGTTCTCGAGCGAGACGGCGGGGTTCGGAGCTCGTCACTCTTCGTACTCGGGGCACGAATTTGAGTTCGCAGGCTCAGAGGCGGCCTTTCGCGTATTCCCGCCTAGAGGAATTTGGAGAGTGCCTGTCCTCGGTGGACCCGACTGCTGCTGGGCAGTACATCGAGTGCTCGGATAATGAGCAGGACTCCGAGTAGTCCTCTCTTGTTTTATTTTTAGACAAAATGTGTGTATTGTCCAAAATAATTTGACTTGTACTTGAAAATGCGCCCTTGAGGCGGAACCTGTATTTTGCACATTTATTTAGTGATTACCTTCTTTTATTTTCGGCAAATAAGCAAGTAGGTTGATCAAAAATAAATAAAATAAAATATGCACAAAAATTTAAACTGGTCAAAATTTATGCCTATATGCACTGTTATTTAATTAATTGCACTGTTGCATGAGCCCGGGGCGGAAGTGGTGTTGGCAGTGGTTGATTGAAACCATGGGAGCACGCAGTTTAAAGGAGGCTTGAACAGGGCTTGGTTTGGAAATGTTTCCAATTTGAAAGCAGCTGGCTGCAGAGTTGACCCAGTCAAATTGAGAAAGAGTCCGACCGGACTAAGATTCAATTTCCAGAATCTTTTAAATTGCAGTTCAGCTTTTGCAATTTTTAAGAACAGCGCGTTTGCTTTGATCAATCAGCTGATTTTCTCTCAAATTCCTGAAGGTTTTCTTTGCTTTTTTTCATGGCTCCATTTCCTAGGCTATCGTTTCAGATGCAAGAGCGATACTTGGACAATTTCGAGTCGTGGGTGCGGAACCACACGAGGCAAAACAAGAGTTTTTTTGAGGGTTGTTACGGGATGAAATATATTTGGGCTTTGAAGGAGCTCATGCCAGATTGGGATCTTTTGAGAGCTGCGACTCGTTTCTGGGACGTACGGAGGCACGTGTACAACTTTTCGTACAACGAAATTACTCCCACGTTTGAAGATTTTCGGGCCATTTTAGGAGGACCTGAGACAGAACAGCTAGTTCTTCCCTATGCGGGTGGCATGGCCACTGTTGAGAAGTTAGTGTCTCTGCTAGGTATCTCGACTGAAGAAGCATACGGGATGCTAATGCTGAACACAGATTATGTCGACATTTTGGGGCTGCCCGATAAATTTGCTGGTATTGAGGGGAGCGTTTTTGCATGGGACGCGTTTGCTCTGTGCGCGATTGCTACTTTGTTCACATTCACGTCCCTGGGTGTGTGCCATCACAGCAATCTTGGACTGGTGAGGATGCGGAACGGGGGAGACATCATGCCTTTGATTCTGGGTGAGACGTTCCTGGGCATAGGTCGGATGGCGACCGGCAGCCGATACATGTGGGGAGGGAGTCCCGCTATGCTCACTATGTGGTTGAGGGAGAGGTTGCAAATGATGCCCGAGGTGCCAGTGTCTTGTGACGCTTGGTCCTTTTCTCGACGTCCTCTGGTGATAGGGGGCGATAAGGCTGAACTGGAGCTCTGGATGGCCAGACTCCGCACGCATCACTTGCGATGGTGGGTTCCTCACTGGAAGCTACAGACTTGTCGGACCGCTCAGGAGGGTCTTTTAGTTGTCAGAGTGTCGGGGCTGTCCTAGACTGCTTTCTACATTCCATCCTTGGTGCTGCGATAGTACGGGCTGGAGCAGGTGCTATTGACGGGTTTGGTTCATGCTGCTACCTTCGAGGTGGGATCTCTGCTGATGGAAGATCCTTCGACGCTATTGCTTCTCACACGGCTGTGGCAATACACGTCCTTTCCTGCCAGGGTTCTCTTTCACCGAAGAGGGGGCACTGTTCTGTCTACGCAGTATCTGAACTGGTATGAAGAGTGTATGGGGGAGACACAGATGGCCATCTTGTGGAGAAGGAGTGAGTTGTTGGGTGTTGATTACCCTGACGGCTCGACTTTGAGGAGGGCTGAAGCGGGTGCTAACCCTCAGAATCGTACTGGGGATGACATGGCTGACTATGAGGCCAATGCTAGTCAGGAGTCCGATCAAAGCATGGTCATGATGGCTCGAAGAGAGGCAGCTCAAGACAGAGCTAGGGAAAGGGCTGCGTTGGCAGATGTCAGTTTGACGAAGGCATCGGAAAGGGTCCCTGAGCCAGGTAGAAGGACTACGGGAATATTCCCTGTGAAGGTGAAGAATACTCGCCGTGGAAAATGGAAGGGGAAGAAGGATGAAGGACCAAGTACGGGAGACTAGGTTAACCTTGCTGTCCAGAGTATCCACCCACTGTCATTGCAGACACATTAACTGATTAATGTATTATTGTTGTTTTGCTAGCGTGTAGCGAGTCAAGAGCTGACCGTGCTTGAACTCATCAAAGTTTGTTTTAACCGTAATGAACTTGTAGGTTAATTGAAAAGAGTTTTTCGAAACACAAGCAATTGATGCTTATTTGTTTTTTTTTTTTGAGACCGAACCAATGATGGCTGCCTACGTTCCCCTTTTACAATTGGACTAAGGGGCTCAGGTCACCGTAGTTTGACACTTTAGGTGAATTTGAGAAAAACAAAGACAAAAGAAGTGCGACCCTATTTTTTACCTGGATCATTGTTGGGAATGTATCCAGTTGGGTATTACTGTTTTAGCACTTTAATTTTACTAAGGGGTGGTGTATGGGGAAGGAGAGTTGACTCGTGCTCTTCCTCAAATGAAGTATCTGTGGAGCTTGCTTCCGTTCACGGGGTTAACGAAAGGGTTCCCGTCCAAATCTGCTAACTTCATGGCTCCTCCGGAGAAGATTCTTTGTACCACGAACGGTCCTATCCAGGTAGGCTCCCACTTTCCGAGGGGATTGGTCTGCGTAGGAGGCTTTTCCTTTAGCACCAAGTCGCCTTCTCTGATGTCTCGGATCTTGACTTTCTTATCAAATGCTCGGGCCATTCTGCTTTGGTAGGCACGAGTGTGTTCCATGGCTTTCAATCTGTGCTTGTCGAGTAGAGCAAGTTCATCGTGACGGCTCTGTATCCATTAGACTTCATTGATCCCATTTTCCAAGAGGACTCGGAGAGATGGCATTTCCAATTACACGGGTAACATTGCTTCCATTCCGTAGGTAAGTGCGAATGGAGTCTCCCCTATGGCAGTTCTGACTGATGTTTTGTATCCTCAGAGGGATAGATGTAGCTTTTCGGGCCAGTCTCGACCTCTGGTGGTCATCTTTCTGATTATCATTGCGAGAGTCTTGTTTGCTGCCTCTACTGCACCATTAGTCTGTGGTCTGTAGGGAGAAGACTTGTGGCGTGTGACTCTGAATTCGGTCAGTAGTTAGTCACAATCTCCTTCAAAGTGGGTCCCATTGTCGGATATGATCTCGTTGGGCACTCCGTATCGGCACATGATGTTCTCTTTGATGAACTTGGCCACCTTCTTAGAATTCAGCACCTTGTATGATCTGGCTTCTACCCATTTAGTGAAGTAGTCGACTGCGACTAGTATGAACTCATGACCATTGCTCCCTGACGGAGTGATTTTGCCGATAACGTTGATTCCCCATGTGGCGAAAGGCCATGGCGTAGTCATGTAATAGAGTTCGTGAGGAGGGATGTGATTGAGGTTGGAGAACCGTTGACATTTGTCGCAGCTTTGGATGAACTGGATGCAGTCTATTTCCATTGATATCCAATAGTATCCCATACGGAGGTTGATCTGTGTCAATGCTCTGGCGTTCATGTGCCGACCGCAGGTTCCGTTGTGAACTTCGTTCACTAGCTCGCTGGCCTTTTCTTTATTTACACACCGAAGGAGTGGCCCTTGGTGGCACTTCTTGTACAACATACCCCCCAGAATGACGAAATGGGATGCCAGGCATTTTAATGCCATCATGTTTTTGGCTTTGATCCCTTCTTTGTATTTTCCATCTTCATTTGTGAAGGAAGCATCTCCATTTTGGAGGTACTGGTAGATTTGATTGTACCAGGATTCGTCGATCGTTTCATTTTTTATTTCGATCTCACAATAATAAGCGGGTGTTTCCCGTCTGCCTATTCTGAGGGGTTTTACTGATTTCCCATCGGGAATTCGATAAGAGATGAGAGGGTAGCCAGGGCATCTGTGAAGCGGTTCCTGTCTCTTGGCAAATAATGAAAAGAGATGTCCTTGAACTGAGCAATGAGCTCCTCCATGTACGTGTGGTACTTCTGGAGGCCAGAATCTAGCGTCTTCCATTTGTTGGACACTTGATTGATGATCAATGCTGAGTCTCCGTATACTTCCAGTTCTGAGATGTTGCGCTCGAGAGCGGCTTCCAGACCGCCTGCGCAAGCTTCATACTCTGCGGCATTGTTGGTTGTTTCAAAATTCAGTTTGATGGCTATGGGAGTGTGCTCGTCCTTGGGATCGACAAGGAGCATTCCAATACCATTTCCCTTCTTGTTGGTTGCCCCATCGAAGAAGTGTTGCCAGCGGTTTCTTGTTGTCAGTGAAAAGATTACTGTCGTCCAAAAGCTGCGGCTCGGGACCCTTAGGTTCCTTTGCTTGGGAAGTACGCGGTGATGCGCCATTACTTTGCCCTTTGTTGATTTTCTGACCATGTAGTTGATGTCGAACTCAGCCAGGAAGAATGACCACTTGGCTAGTCTCATTGACAGGGATGGCTTGTCAAAGAGATATCGGACGGGGTCCATCTTGGAGACTAGGATCACTGAATGTGACTGCATGTAGTGTTTCAGTTTCCCGACTACCCATACCAAGGCGGTACAAGTTTTCTCTAATGCTGAGTAGCTGAGTTCACTTCCTTGAAGCTTTCGGCTTACGAAGTAGATTGCATGCTCAACCTTGGAATCTTTCTATTCTTGTGCCAGCATTGCTCCGATTGACGTGTCTGTTACTGTCAGGTACAGGAGGAGTGGCTTGTCTTCATGTGGCAGGCACAAAATTGGGGGATTCACCAAGTATGTCTTGATTTTCTCGAAAGTTGTCTGGCACTCGGAGTCCCATTTGATTTCGGCATTCTTCTCCATCAGTTCGAACATGCGCTCGCAGAGAGTTGTCAACTGGTTGATGAAGCGACTGATGTACTGAAGTCTTCCCATAAAACTTTTTACTTCTGTCAGGGTCTGAGGCGGCTTCATGTCGATGATGGCCTTGATTTTCTTGGGATCGGCTTCGATACCTCTTTCTGTAACCATGTACCCCAGTACTTTGCCTCGCTTGACGCCGAAGGTGCACTTCGCAGGGTTCAATCTTATGGAGTGCTTTATGAGTCTGCTGAAGAACTTTCTCAGATCTGTCATGTGTTGCATGCCTGATCCTCTGGAGTGGATGATCATGTCGTCGACATATACTTCGATTTCTTTGTGAATCATGTCATGGAAGAGGGCTGTTGCAGCCCGCTGGTAAGTAGCCCCAGCGTTCTTCAAACCGAACGGCATGACCGTGTAACAGTATGTCCCCCACAGAGTGGTGAAACCAGTCTTGGCTTGATCTTCCTCGGACATTTTGATCTGATTGTATCCGGCAAACCCATCCATGAAGGACTTTACCTCGAAATTTGCCATGGTGTCGACTAGCATGTCGATGTTGGGCAGTGGGAAATCATCCTTAGGGCTGGCCTTGTTGAGATCTCGGAAATCCATACAGCATCTGACCTTTCCATTGACCTTGGTGATCGTCACGATGTTGGAGAGCCAGGTCGGGTACTCAATCACTCTGATGAAACCAACTCGGAGCATTTTCTCAATCTCTTCTTTCACTTGCAAGGACCACTCTGGCTTGATCTTGCGCAATTTCTGTTTGACAGGCTTGGATTCTGGATCCAGGGGAATTCTGTGCTCCACGATCTAGGGATCGAGTCCTGGCATGTCCTGGTATGACCAGGCGAACACGTCAACATACTCCTTGAGGAGGTTTATCGGGGCTTCTTTCTCTGCATCGGTGAAGAAACTGCCCACTTGTGTCTCTTTAGGCTCTTGCACTGACCCCAGGTTCACCTTGGTCATAACCTCTTCGGCAGCTTGGGCCCGATTGTCCTTTTGGTATACTACACGCTTAAGAACTTCTTTAACGTATTGTTCATTTAATGTGTCTGTTTCTTTATCAAGTGAGTCATTATTAATGTCTTTTAAGTTGTTTTTTAACTTATCAGTTGTTAAAGTGGCAATGAGGGGATACTCCGAAAGGTCAGACTTTTCATTAAATGCGAACGGGAATACATTGTTGGCTACATTATCATAGTCCTCCGGCATAAGGCCGTTGGACGACTCAGAGGACTGGACTCTGACAAGGACAGACTCATAGGGTTTGAGATCGGGTTTAGGGAGATGTGGGTGTAGGCCCAGCTTGTCTTCCATTTCTTCCTGGCTTGCCCTTGGTCCAGTGAAAGTTACCCAGTTCTTTAGTGGCATTGTTGGATGCTTGATGAGGGTTCAGGGGTCGAGAGGCTTGGCTTCTGTTGTCCCAATCATGGTGATCATGCTGTTTTTGGAGCCCAGGTCAACCAGGTTTGGCACCTCCATGACTTCTTCAAAAAGACTCTGTAGAGCTGGTCCACTGAGAGCGTCTTCTATGAATTCTGGTTCCTTCTGCTTTTGGGGTTACTATCTCGAATGTGGCCTCGACGGCTGACCCGAACAGTCTGTTTCCCATGAAGAGTGTCTCGAGTTGCTCTTTTATGTCTGTGATTCCCTTGAATGTATACTCTTGCTGGAATGTGGTGGCAATTGGTCCAGGTAGATTTGTGATGTCGAGGAACGCTCCCCTTATCGAATTAGCCTTGAGTCCTCTGAAACGCTTGAGGTCCCGTGCTAGCTTTTCCATTCTTTCTGTAGTCTCTGTGCTGACTATCCCTGCTTCTTTCTCATCTTCATCAGTTCCACTGTCGGTCCCCTCAGTTCTGCTGTCGGTTTCGCTGTCGGTCCCCTCATTTCTGATGTCGGTTCCCTTGTCGGTCCCCTCAGTTCTGTTGTCGGTTTCCTTGGTGAAGTAATGAGCGAGGTTGAAACTGTAAGGTCGGAGGTTGGGTGTGCCGTTGGAGATTCCCCTTCGGTGGGCTGCTGCCTTGGTGCGGGCGAGCCTTTTGTCTTCCTTGATGTCAGCTGGTGTTGGCACATAACCGAGCCCCTGGACCGTGGTGTGGTCCTTGACTTCGATGACTTGGTGTTGGCCTTGTAACCTTTTGCCGAGCCCCAGTTCTGGGATGAAGTTCATGAGTTTCATCATCTTCATGGCGGGAGGAATCTTGTCTTGTAACAGTGGAAGGTCCACGTTGCATATTTGGATCTTGGAGGTCTCCAGAGTGAATCCAGTTAATGCCATATCATCATGATGCTTGATCTCTAACACTGGAATGTCGTTGGTGCTGGTCCCCTCGGTGGTGATGCTGTCGCCGTAGACTGTGGTTAGCTCGTTGCCTTGCATGAACTTGATACACTGGTGAAGGGTGGATGCCACGCCATTTATCTGATGCAGCCAGGGTCGCCTCAGGATGGCTGTGAAAGTGATAGGAATGTCCAACACTTGGAATTCGGTGGGAATCATCCGCTTGCCGAACCAGATATTAAGAGTAGCAACCCTGAGAACTGTACGGGAAGTGGAGTCATAGGCCTTGACAGTGTGGACTGAAGGCTTCAGATCTGTGGGCTTTATGTCAAGCAGGTCCATCATCTTGGCGGGCAAGACGTTCATTCCGGAACCTCCGTCTACCAACACACGGGGAAGGCGACGCTCGTCCAGCTGGACTGTGATGTAGAGCGGCTCATTGTGATCAGCCCCAAATTTTGGCAGGTCCAAATCTGTGAAGGTGATAATGTTGCCGTAGTGGATGTTTCCGATCATCTGAATTACTTCATCTGGGGTTGCGTCCACGGGGACCATGGTGCGGGCCAGACTTTCCTCTAGCTTGAGCTTGTGAGGGTATGAAGATGTGAGCAGGGACCAAAGGGAAATGTTCGCCTGGGTCTGCTTGAGCTGAGTGAGGATCGGGTCCTCTTTCATAAAACTTGTGTCTTCGGGCAGGCCAGGTTGCGATTCTGGCTCCGTCAGCTTTTTGGTGGCCTTAGGTGGTAATGCATGGATTTGACCCGATCGGGTCAGGACGCTGACATCAGGCTTGGTTCCTTCTGAACAGGTCGCTCTAAGCTAAGCCATAGTCAGAGGAGGATTCCTCGAAGCATAGGGCCATATGTCTTCTCTTAATTCGTGACGGTAGATGCATTCCAGGGAGCTTCGGCAGCTTTCCGGATTCTATCCCAGGATACTGGCTTGGGTGCCTCCGTGGGGAGGTAGTTTATGGATTGCCGCAGCTGTTCGAACGTCTGTGCGCAACAGTGGTTGCCAGAACTGAACTGCGCGTTGCTAACCCTCCGGGGGAGGTTGGAGAGTTCTTGGTTCAAGCGAACTGTCTCCATGATCTCTTCACGGTATACCGTGCTCCTTTCCTTCTTGCTGAGCATGCTCAGGGCATTCTGGAGTTGGGTTTGGCGATACTCATGGTTTGCTAATTTTCCTCCACTCTTGGCCCAGATCAACTTTCTTGCAGTAGAGCCTGCGTCGAGAGTTAGCGCCTGCGTTTCTTTCCATGTGAGAATAGCCAGTGCTTCCTTGAACTGCGTGCGGCAGTCTAGATAAACCTCCATCGAGGAGAGCTTTCCCTTCTTCTTATCTGAGTGGTGGGTATGTCGGAAGGTGAATACACGGCTTCCCGAACATCTGCCCATGTAACTGGTTGCTGTCCCAGTTGATCGTTTCTGTAAACGAATGCCGCAGTCAGTGGAATCTCCCTGAGTAGTTGCTGGAGATGTATTTCCATCTTTCTTTTATTTTTTAATAGACCTTCCTCCCTCAGTTGGCCTTTTAGTTTAAGAGCGGAAATGATCCATCCCCATCCTCCCAGGACCCTTGGGATTCCGATTTTGTTGACTTCATGCCCGACTTGGAAGAGAATGGTTTCATCGTCTTCGTCATCGCTTTCACAGAGAACTTGCTTTCCTCGGGGAGATAAGCGATGGTACTCGTTCTGCTGCGTCATTCCATCTCCTAGGTCGTCGAGACCTTTGACCGCCCTCCCTTGCTAGAGGGGGTTGGATGAGAAAAGACGGTAGTCCAGGAAGTTGTCGTGGGCAAAACCCTTGAGGTCGAATTGGTCTAGAGTGGCCTCTAACTTTCTGTCTGAAGCTGCTTGTGACACTTTAAGGGCTTGGTCCCTGTGGGTCTTCTGAGCTTGGTTCTCGTCCCAGAGACGATTCTCTTTAGCGGCTAGTTCCATGAGGGCCTTCCTTGCGAGAGCTAAACAGTCTCCGTAGGTGCGCGCCGTCTGACTAGTGTCTAGAACTGTGATCACATCCAGATCCCCGAATGGCGGAAACACTTGGATTATATTGACGAAGGAAGTCGGGCGGGGACATTCCATGCGACCCTCCTTGATCTCGGTTGCCAAGAAGTTCGCCCATATTTGCTTGATTAAACCCACGGGGGTGTTGAATTCTGCGATGTTGATAGTCTCGTGATCTCGCTGGATCGCCAAGTCTATCAGAGCTAGCAGTTTGCTGGCGGGATGCCTGAATCCGTGGCTGTGACGACTGGGAGCAGAATCGAACTTGAGCATGTTGATGATGAGGTGATCATTCCTTTCGTCGAAAGCTGGATCTGTCTTGCGGGGAAGACTCTTACAGATGTTTTCAGGGTGGCTACTGGAAGCGTCCCTGAGGTTGATCTGATTCGTGACAGGGTGAGGAGCTTTGTCTCCTTTGCTGCTGCCCTTGGCCTTGGCGGCGCTTGTGGCTGTAAGCTTGACTGACGGCACGGGCCGGTTGCCACTGGGGATGGTAGTCGGAAGTGATGATGAGCTTTGAGCTCGATTGGCCAGGGCCTCGTTTACCATGAGAAGGCAGTCGTCGAGGGTAACTTTGGCATTGCAGAATCTGATAATAAGGACCGGATCCTTGGTATCATCGGGATATCTGGAAAAGATGATGTTGACGAAGTCGTCGTCGGTCACTTGATCAGAGGGGTTCTTTATCGTGTCAACCAGTTGTTTCCATTCGCCGGATAACTGCCTGTACGGGATGTTGAGCTTGACAATTTCCATGGTATTGGAGCCCCTGTCGTAGGTGACATCATCGGAACTGGTGCCGTCCTCGAAACTGAGCATATGTATGTAGGGATCTTCTTATGGATCTGCCGCGTCCTCGACTCCGGAGAGTCCTAATTCGTTGTCGTCTGACGGCTCAACCCAGACGTAGGGACGCCTCGCGTCCTGCTGCGCTGTTGGAGCTGCTAGAAAAACATCATGCCCTTCGCTTGAGAAGAGGGGCTCAGCGGGCAATTCCTCATGGAGGACATCCCATACGACTGCCATACATTCATCACGAGTGTGACGATGCCTGTTGACCTTTATCACGAAGATTTCCTCGCCTGGCGAGGCCAGAGAGTAGGATTGAAGGATGCTGACAAATCTCCGATCGGAGACAGGGGGTTTATGTGCCCGCGCCATGGCGATGCTCAGGGTTTCTTTCCAATCTGCCTCCAAGTGTTGGAAACAGCAGTTGAACTTGATGTATCGGACTGCTTCATGGTCTGCCTGCTCGAGGACGTTGATATAGTTAGCATCTCCGGACTCTGAGGGATTCTGATGAGATTTGCCCTGATAGTCCCTTGGTCGACTTGAAGGAGGTTGCCCCGGTGCCTGGCTGCGGGTACGCTTGGCTGTTGTCTCGGCTTCGTTCCCTATGAGGAAACTGTCCCCTCTGATGACTTCAAGATCTCCCTGCCGGTTAGTGAACTTGACACACTGATGGAGAGTGGAAGCTATGGCTTTCATGTGATGTAGCCAAGGGCGTCCCAACAGAGCTGTGAATTCGGACGGAATGTCCATCACGTGGAATTTTGCTGGCACCATTTGGGTTTCGAACCAGATCTCCAGAGTCACCGTCCCCAGGATGGGACGAGACGTGCTGTCGTAGGCCTTGATAGTCCAGGTAGACGGAATCATGTGGCCTTCGTCGATGCGTAGGGCTCTCATCATGCTGAGAGGGAGGACGTTAACTGCTAATCCGTTGTCTACCAATACTCCGGGGAGAGATATGGTGTTGAGCTTGAGAGTGATGTACAAAGCTTCATTGTGCCCTGAGGCTTCTCTCGGCAGGTCTTCATCACAGAAAGTGAGCATACTGCCATACAGTCGAGAATCGTAGATCTGGTCTCTATCCGGAGAAGGAGAGTCATCAAGCCATCTGTTTCCTGTTTTTCTCTTGCGAGGTAAAGCCTTTGCTGGTGCCTCGGGATTGTGTTGAGGCTGTTTGTGGCGGTGGCCGCCCTTGGTTAGCACATTGATGGAGTGCGGGTGCCAAGCTGACTTTGATTTTCCTTTGCCGGCCCGTGCTCTGAAGTTGGGCAAATTGAACCTTGGCTGATCCCGCTGGGGGTTAGGCTTCGGACTGGCAGTGAGATTATCAATATTTGAGGTATTTCGGAGCCCTGAGGCCTGAACTCTGGTGTCAGCAGGACTTTTCGGCTTTCCTACCCCTGTCTGCTCTAAAGCAGCATGGCCTGGAGGAAGGGAGGACTGGCTGGAGTAGAGTACGTAGTAATCGAACCTCCCGAATGTCTCTCCGAGTGTACCCACACTGGTATCTCCAGCTTCATATCTTTCTCTCAGTTTCTGTTGAGAAGACTTCTTCTTCTGCTTTCTTGGAGGATTACCCCTGACCATGTCTTGGGACTCGTACTCCAGGCATGCGAAGCAGTCACAGACATTGTAACTGATGTGGACATTCAATGAGGACCGGGCTGGAAGAGGCGGAGAAACTGGCTCTGCAGCAATCTTCTTTGGCGCCCATTCAATGGAATTCACACTGTTGTTCAAAAAGGGTTTCCGACTGTATTGGGTCCACGGGGACGCTCCAACTTTCCTTCCTCTATCAAATTCTGAATTTCGTACCGTAACCCCATGCAGTTGTCGGTGGTATGGCCATGATACTGATGGAAGGCGCAGTACTTGCTCTTGTCAGCGTTGACTACGGGATTCTTGGGTTTGTAGTTTGCAACGGGTTTGAGGAGGACTTCCTTGATTAACCCTTCCAGCATCTTACTCAGCGGCATGTCCAACTTGTCGAAGTGTATGGCAGGCTGCTTCGGAGTGGAGTTGTTGCTTTGTGGGACTGGGTTTCTGTTTCCCGACTGTTGTCCCTGATGGATGTAGTTGATAGACGTATCTTTCCCTTTGTCGGGGGTCGGTGCGGGATTGAATGCAACTGCTGATCGGTATCTGTATGGCTATGCAGTAGCCAATTTTTCCTTGAGATCCTTCTCGAACTGTGAGCCGGCATTGACCATGGCCCGGAGATCTGGGAAGAAGTGATGACTGATGAGAGTTCTGATGGACGGTCTTAAGCAGGACTTGAAGATCCGCATCTGTTCATCCTTGGAGAGTGGCTCCATGATCTCAGAGAGTTTCCAACTCCACCTCTTGTAGAATTCTCCGACGCTTTCATCTGCTTTTTGCTCGGTGGTGATTAAGTCCTCACGACTTGTTTCCCACTCTAAGTTGGATCTGTACCGCTCTAGGAAGATGTTACTGATCTGATCCCAGGTGTGGCAATCTGCAGGCTTGACCCTTAGGAACCATCGTAACGCTGAACTTTTGAGCGTATGCTGGAAGTGATCGGCCATTTGCTAGAGGGTTTCTCCTTTCGCTCTCATGCCGAGAACGTAGGTTTCGACATGCGTTTGAGGACATTCGGTTCCATCAAATCGGTCCATATCCGGCATTCTGAACTTAGCAGAAGAGGCGTGACCATTCCCGGGTCTGTGGATTTGAGCGTTTCTTGCTTTGAGCTGCTCATGGTGGCTTTCAGGTCTTTCATCTGTTCGACCATCCAGGCTAAGGTTGGGTCCAGTGGTGGACTTTGAGGCTCGGCGCCAGGTGCTACCATGTGAGCGGTAGTGATTGGAGGTGGAAGGCTTGATATATGGGGATATATGGGGGCCTTCTCTGGACTGTATCGGGGTTTGTCCCCGGTGTTTTGGGATTCGTGTATAGGTAATGGGATGAACCCAGGAGGGTATTGCAGGATATTGGCATCTGTCTGAGATGGTCCAGCGGTGCGCTAGTGGTACTGAGTGATGGGAGTAGTACTGGCTTGGCCATATATGGCAGGGTTGCCTTGAGAGGTGGCAACGTGAAGCCTAGGTCGGTTGTTTCCTTGGTTTGAAGGCATCCCGTAAGTTGGCGGGGGAGGAACCTGATTGAAGGTTTGAGGAGCTGGTTTCGGGGAATCGTCATCCTCGACCAGGACGAAAGTACCGTCTGACTGGGGGATAGCTGCTATGCCTCGCTCATTCAGAAGCTGTACCACGAAATTCTGCTGATCTTCTTTCTGCCTCTTGTGAACCTCACAAGCCCGGATGGCTTCTTCCAATGTCATATCTGTTATCGGTGGCGGGGGTCCGTCCCTATCATGATTTCTCGGTGAGCTAGACATGTCGAATATTCTGGCTGAGGGAACTGAGGGAACCGAAGAACTGTCTCGACGCCGTCAGTAATCGTGACTACGCGAGGCGCCGACCGGAGTCGAACCACTTTACGCTCCGCAGGAACGAAAGGCAGGGTTTAGGCTTCGGAAAAGGGTATTTGGCTCAGGGTTTTGGGCTTGTGCAATGTGCAGTTACCGATTAATGTTTACTTAAAACGCATTTTCTCAGAGTCCTAATCGGTTGGAAAAGATCGTGTCTTCTTTTTCGCAACTAACCTAAAGGCTCTAATCAGTGGATCTCGTCACTATGTTTATAAGCCCCTCGTTTCCATTTGTAGATCATCTTCTCGGGACAGACAATCCCGAGCGAGGGTCCTATAAGGAAAGCGAGTTCCACCGACAAAGGAAAAAGTGAACTTAAGGCTAGCTGATCGCGCAAACTTCCAACGTATGTGACACGCGGGCCACGGTCGAAGTCAATGTCCTTAAGTTTAGGCGGGGATCGTGCCAAAATTTCGGCATGACCTCTCCTGACTCGCTTGCGCGAGGGGCCTTAGCTTTCGGCGTTGGCCAAGTTGTGGCTGGCACGGTGCATACGGTGAGGGTTTGGTGACACGGTGTCACATTGAACCTTCGGGTATATTTTTCGGCAGAGCTCCGCGTCAAAGTCAAGGCTGAAAAGCTCAAGACCTTGGGTCGAGAACGACCTTCGGTCTCAATCTCTCGAGCTTGACTCGTGGCGGAACCCGACGTAAAAAACATACACTTGGGCTTTATGACACGTACTAAGCCAAAAACCAACCGGGGTCTTGGCCGAAGTGTGACACAAAGAGTGCATGGCTTACACGGGCTAGGATGGGCTGTTTCGGACGACCCCGTGCGCACTCGAAAGGTGTCTAGCAAACCAACCGAGTTGCAACTGAACGGTCATCTCGGGTTACGGGTCGTAGTGTGCAGTGTACCGAGGCAGCAAGTGCACGTGAAGTGCGGTGTACCGAGGCAGCAAGTGCGAGTAGTGTGTGGTCACTAAAATTCTTTTTTTTTTCTGAGTAAAACAGAGATTTTTCAGAATGTGTCTTAAAGAATTTTATGCGCAGTTCAAAATGCAACATGAAAATCAAGTATGAACGGGAATGCACGAACATGTTATGATTTTGAAAAAGACGATAATGTAACACCCTGAAAAAAACCGTTCGAGGTTTAAAGTAACACACGCATACAAAAACGAGGAAGGGTAAACGAAAGTTTGACCCACGGAAGGCTTTTTTGAAAACAACGGTAGTTTTGAAAAAAGTATCCATGTCCCCAGCGGAGTCGCCAACTGAAATTACCCGGATTTTGCGCGCGGCGAAAGCGGTTGTCTTTCGTGGAGGGTTGACGTCTGAGACCTCGCTTTTTGGGAAGGAGAGGAGTCGCCACACGGTTTTTGTATTTTGAGCCCAAATGTTGAAAAACGGCTTATGGTTGAAAATGGTGTCGTTTTTATTGGTAGCAAAAACTTAGGAAAAAGCTTTGAAAACGGGGTGTCATTTTTATTGGTAGCAAAAACGAGTAAAAAGCTTTTTTGAGTACCAAAAATTTTTAGGTTCGGAGGTCACGTTACGTTTCGGGAAGAGTATTTTGAGATCACACGAAACGCCTCGTATGACGAGTCTTTCTACCTTTCTCGAAAACGTGTGCATGTGTGTGTGTGTTTACATTTTTGAAATGGGGGCTTGAATGACAAGCTTAATCTTGGTTTAAATGTCAAACTCTGATTATGTGATTTTGTTTGAAAAGGCGAGCGTTTGAATGACAAACGTCGGTTTTGGAAGTTTTAGAAAAAGTGGCGCGAATGCTGATTTTAACTGTTTAACTTAAGTGTCAAATGTTGACTTTTAAGAAAAGAGCGTTTGAATGTCAAACGTCGGATTTTGAAGATGAGCGTTTGGATGCCAAACGTCATTTCGCGCGTTTTGAAAGAGAGTTCGAATGTCGAACTCCGGTTTTGAATCGGGCGTGTCATTGTTAGCGATTTTACGGGAAAAAAGCATTAAATGATTTTGAATGTCAAAAGTCGGCTTTTAAGTTTGAAGATGAGCATTTGGATGCCAAACGTCATTTCGCGCGTTTTGAAAGAGAGTTCGAATGTCGAACTCCGGTTTTGAACCGGGCATTACATTGTTAGCGATTTTACGGGAAAAAGGCATTAAATGATATGCGATCAACGAATCCTTTTGCGAATCGGACTTTTGATAAGTAAATACTATCACGATCCAAACGGCTCGGACTTGTAAATGACAGTATTTAAAGTGCAGTATCGACGGAATCAAACGACCCGGAATTATAAAGTGCGATCGACGAGCCAAACGGCTCGAAATTGTAAAGTTGCGTAAAAATAAATGACGATCAACGGATCAAACGATCCGGAATTGTAAATGACATGAAAGTAAATGACGTTCGACGGATCAAACGATCTGGAATTTGTAAATGACATAAAAAGTAACGGAACGGGGCCGGAACGCCGTTTTAACCCGAGATTACTTCTCTTACGGGAAGAGAAGAGGATCAAGGACTAAAACGTATCGGACCCCATTAGACGGTGACGTCTACAATTCAACAACGTCGTCTGAAATGATTGTAGCGACTGGCGCGTAAACCGAGACGGAACGAGAGTTTAGGGAGAGAGAGCACTACCTATGGCTAGGGTCGGCTCCTTTGGCTCGGTGGGCGTATACGGGATACGAAAAGTTGTTTGGAACGGTGTTTCGAGGTTGTGGGGGTTGTATTTGATCGAAATACAGAGTTTTCACGCGAATCGAGGCGAAACAGGAGCTCAGGAGAGGGTGAAAACAGTTTGGGCCGTGGCTTCAGGTGAAAATGGAGTGTTTTTGTTGTTGTTAAAAATGCTTGACAGCATTCTATATATATAGGTGAAATTTCAGAAACAGTCCGGACGGACTGAGGCTGAATTCCAGGGGGTTTTGTGAAACTTTGGAAATTGGAGGGACTTGCTGGCAATTCTGAATTGTCTGCAAAAGAGTCCGGTCGGATTTGGACTGCATACCATGGGTATTTTAGTCTTTTCACACTGATTTTTGATTGATGTTGACGAGGAAGCTGTGGCATGCGTGCCACGTGTCCTGTGACTCGCCAGGTTCGTGGGAGTTCGTGTCATTATCCCCGATTTTGTCCGTTTTTAAAATAAATGTCCGAAAAATGTCCGAAACGCCCCCGGAAAGTGTGTTTTTCAGGGAAAGCCGTACTTTTACGTGCAACGACGTGTGTTGAGTACGCTTCGACGTTGGGATGCACGGGGCAATCCCGAGACGTCTCGTTGGCTTGGGAACAGGGAGCTTAACGGGTTCCGGTTAACCTGGAGCGGGACAGTTAACGAATTCCGGTTAACTTCTAACGGATTTTGGCGATCCGGATTTGGGTACTTACACAGACGTTAAATTTCAAACCGTCTTCGGACGTTAAATCACAACTCCATCTCCAGACGTTAAATTTTCAGTTAGTTTTCACTAACGTTCGTCTCCAGATGTTAAATTTCAACCCGTCTTCGGACGTTAAATCACAACTCCGTCTCCAGACGTTAAATTTTCAGTTAGTTTTCACTAACGTTCGTCTCCAGACGTTAAATTTCAACCCGTCTTCGGACGTTAAATCACAACGCCGTCTCCAGACGTTAAATTTTCAGTTAGTTTTCACTAACGTTCGTCTCCAGACGTTAAATTTCAACCCGTCTTCGAACGTTAAATCACAACTCCGTCTCCAGACGTTAAATTTTCAGTTAGTTTTCACTAACGTTCATCTCCAGACGTTAAATTTTCAGTTAGTTTTCACTAACGTTCGTCTCCAGACGTTAAATTTCAAACCGTCTCCGGACGTTAAATCACAACTCCGTCTCCAAATGTTAAATTTTCAGTTAGTTTTCACTAACGCTTCGTCTCCAGACGTTAAATCTCAAATCGGCGTTTGACATTCAAATGCTCATTTCCGTCCCAAACCGACGTTTGACATTCAAACGCTCAGTCCCATCTTCGGATATTAAATCACAATTCCGTCTCCCGACGTCAAAATTCCCATTGGTTTTCACCAACATTTACTTCCCTGGCCGCCAGTCGTAAGCCCGATCATCCCAACTCAGCGGCCATCAAGGTAAGCCCGCACAACAATTCCTCTTCGGCCATCTTCGTAAGTCTGAGTACCTTTTCACTCCAGCAAGTGAACATTTGCTTCCCCGGCAGTCGTCGTAAGCCCGACCATTTTACTTCAGCGGCCACCAAGGTAAGCCCGCACAACAATCCCTCTTCGGCCATCATCGTAAGCCCGAACATTCCTCCCCAGCAGGATCCTAAGACCATCCGTCTAAGAAGAAACGTCAATCAATCCCCTCAGTTCCTAACTATCTTTGTTAGAACTCTGGGCACTTTTCCCCAGCAAAGTGTCAGTCTCTCCCGAGACCACATCCCGTTCCTAACCCCGTCGTTAGAACGTCAATCCTTCCGTGTTGTTAAGAACGCCAGTTTAACGCAACCATTCCCATCATTGTCCCCCTATCCCCAGCAGATAAAACCTGGTCGTCATCATAAGTCCAGCACCCAAGGCACGAACGCCTTACAAATTCAATCTCAAGGCACGAACGCCTTCATCTCAGGACAAACGCATCCTCGTAACTCCGGTCTGAGGCGCCACACGCCCTCAAATGTTTAAGTAACTTCGGTCTAAGGCGCCACACGCCCTCAAATGTTTCAGTAACTCCGGTCTTAGGCACCACACGCCCTCAAAAGTATCAGTAATCTCGGTCTGAGGCGACACACACCCTCGAAAGTATCAGTAATCCCGGTCTGAGGCGCCACACGCCCTCGTAAGTTTTAGCAATCCCGGTCTGAGGCACCACACGCCCTCAAATGTTTCAGTAACTTCGGTCTGAGGTGCCACACGCCCTCGAAAGTTTCAGTAATCTCGGTTTGAGGTGCCACACGCCCTCGAATGTTTTAGTAATCTAGGTCTGAGGCGCCACACGCCCTCGAAGGTTTCAGTAATCTTAGGTTCAGACGCCTCACAATAGTCTCCATTCAGGTTCAGATATCTCGCAATGGTCTCATTCAGGTTTAGACACCTCACAACAGTCTCGTTTAGGTCAAGATCCCCACGCGTGGCTCCTTGCACCTACGAACTACGATCGGCTTGATTCCCACTCGGGATACGTAGGAATCCTTTCGCGAAGGGTCCAGCCAGCTGACCTCTCAGGTTTCTTCAAGTAAGGCATCCCCCGATTTGGATCCTTATCTTTTTTCAACAACCCCACTTCCTTCGAAAGTGACGTCGCTGAGGGGCTAACTGTAAGTACCCAAATCCGGATCGCCAAAATTCGTTAAAAGTTAACCGGAATCCGTTAACTGGCCCGCTCCAGGTTAACCAGAACTCATTAAGCTCCCCGTTCTCAAGCCGACAGGACATCCCGAAACTGCCCCATGCATTCCAACGTCGAAGCATACTCAACACACATAGTCGCACGTAAAAGTACAGCTTTTCCTGAAAAACGCGCTTTCCGGCACTTTTCGGGGGCATTTCGGACATTTTCCGAACAGTTATTTAAAAAACGGACAAAACCGAGAATAATGGCACGAAAAACCATGCCCTGGTGAGTCACAGGGGCACGTGGCATGCATGCCACAGCCCTCCGGTCAACATCAATCAGATTTCAGTGTGAAAAGACCAAAATACCCCTGGAATGCCGTCTCAGTCCGTCCGGACTCTTTTGCAGGCAAAACAGAAATGCCAGCAAGTTCCTCCAATTTCAAAAATACCACAAAATCCCCTGAAATTCAGGTTAAGTCCTTCCGAACTCTTTTGTAATTTTACCCTATAAATACAGAGGGCTGTCAACATTTCAAAAAAAAAGAAAAACATAACACATTTCGACCATAGCCATGGCCCAAACTGGTTCCTCCCTCTCCCGAGCCCCGTTTCGCCTCGATTCACATGAAAACTTCGTATTTCAACCAAATACAAGCCAAACCACCTCGAAACACCATTCCAAACACTAAATTGTATCCCGTATACCCCTCCCGAGCCAAAAGAGTCAACCCCTAGCCATAGGTAACACTCTCTCTCCCTAAACACTCGTTCCATCTCGGTTTATGCGCCAGTCGCTACAACCGTTTCGGTCGAACGTTGTTGAAATGTATATGTCACCGTCAACGGGGTCCGATACATTTTAGTCCATGATCCTCTTCTCTTCCCGTAAGAGAAGTAATCTCGGGTTAAAACGGCGTTCTGGCCCCGTTCCTTTACTTTTCATGTCATTTACAATTCCGGATCATTTGATCCGTTGAATGTTATTTACTTTACGCAACTTTATAGTCCGAACCGTTTGGTTCGTGATAGTCATTTAACGGTCCGGATCATTTGATCCGTTGAATGCTATTTACTTAACGCACTTTTAAAATCCGGGTCGTTTGATTCCGCCGATACCACACTTTAAATACTGTCATTTACAAGTCCGAGCCATTTGGCTCGTGATTGTATTTACTTATCAAAGTCCGAGTCGCAAAACGATTCGTTGATCGCATATCATTTAATGCTTTTTTCTTGTAAAATCGCTAACAATGTAATGCCCGGTTCAAAACCGGAGTTCGACATTCGAACTCTATTTCAAAAACGCATATTTCAAAAACGCACGAAATGACGTTTGGCATCCAAACGATCATCTTCAAATTTAAAACCCGACATTTGACATTCAAATCTCATTTAATGCTTTTTTCCCGTAAAATTGCTAACAATGAAATGCCCGGTTCAAAATCGGAGTTCGACATTCGAACTCTCTTTCAAAAATGCGCGAAATGACGTTTGGCATCCAAATGATCTTCTTCAAACTCAAAATCCGACGTTTGACATTCAAACGCTCCTTTCTTAAAAGTCAACATTTGACACTTAAGTTAAAAGTTCAAAATCATCGCTCGTATCACTTTTCCTAAAAAAGTCCAAAACCGACGTTTGTCATTCAAACGCTCGCCTTTTCCTAAAAAGAATCACAAAATCAACTTGACATTCAAACCAAGATTAAGCTTGTCATTCAAGTCCCCCGTTTTCAAAATGCAAATACACACACACGCACATATTTTCGAGAAAGGTAGAAAGACTCGTCATACGAGGCATTTCGGGTGATCTCAAAATACTCTTCCTAAAACGTAACGTGACCTCCGAACCTAACAATCTCTGGTACTCAAAAAGCCTTTTCCTCGTTTTTGCTACCAATAAAAATGAAACCCCTTTTTCAAAGCCTTTTTTGCTACCAATAAAAACGACACCATTTTCACTAAAGCTGTTTTTCAACGTTTGGGCTCAAAATACAAAACCGCGTGGCGACTCCTCTCCTTTCCGAAAGCGAGGTCTCAAACACCAACAACCCCGCGAAAGACTATCGCGCTTTGCCCCCCCCCCCCCGCCACGAATCCTGGGTAATTTCAGGCTCGTTGATTGTTATTTACCGTCTGGGTCGTTTGATCCGTTGATATCGCAATTACTTTATGCTCTTTACAAATCCGAGTCGTTTGGCTCGTCGATCGCACTTTTACCGTCCGGATCGTTCGATCCGTTGATACCGCATTTCAATACTGTCATTTACAAGTCCAAACTGTTTGGTTTGTTAATAGTATTTACTTACAAATGTCCGAGTCACAAAATGACTCGTTGATCGCAACTTATTTGCCCCTATTTTCATCAAAATGGGTAACCTTATAATGCCCGGTTCAAAACCAAAAGTTCGTCATTCGAACTCCTTTTCAAACCCAAAATCAATGTTTGTCATTCAAACTAAAGATTCAAGTTCGTCGTTCGAACTCCTTTTCAACTCAAAATCGACGTTTGTCACGCAAACGCTCCTTTCCAAAATCAACGTTTGTCATTCAAACTAAAGATTCAAGTTCGTCATTCGAACTTCTTTTCAAACTCAAAATCGACGTTTGTCATTCAAACGCTCCTTTTACAAAATCAACATTTGTCACACAAACGCTCCTTTTATAAAATCGACGTTTGCCACGCAAACGCTCCTTTTCAAAATCAAAGTTTGTCATTCAAACTAAAGATTCAAGTTCATCATTCGAACTTCTTTTCAAACTTAAAATTGATGTTTGTCATTCAAACGCACCTTTTACAAAATCGACGTTTGTCATTTAAACGCTCCTTTACCAAATCTACGTTTGTCACTCAAACTAAATATTCAAGCTTGTCATTCAAGCCCCTTTTCAAAAGTAACACGAACAAACATACACACGCGCGCGAAAATCGAGAAAGGTAGAAAGATCGTCATGCGAGGCGTTGCGGGTGATCTCAATATACTCTTCCCGAAACATAACCTGACCTCCGAACCTAACAATCTCTGTTCAAAAAGTCTTTTCCTAAGTTTTGGCTCTCAATCAAAATGACCTCCTTTTCAAAAGCCTTTTCCTAAGTTTTGGCTACCAATCAAAATGACCTCCTTTTCAAACCAGCCTTTTTCAAAGTTTAATCTCATAATACAAAACAGCGTGGCGACTCTCTCTTTATAGTGAAGTCCAAGTCGAAAGGCCGCTCGCCGCGTCCGCGCGCGATCAGGGTAATTTCACCGAGCAAGGCTAACTGACACTTTGTATTAGCATTGGGAAAAATGGTTGCTGACAGAGCAAACCATAAGAATGCCCGAGTCGGCCGCTCGATTGTCATCCTCTCAGAACCAGCCAAATGACCAATCAGCCCCTCCTCTTTTCAAACTTAATGTTTTTTGCTCAAATGCTCCTATAATTTTCTCATTCTAACGTCCCCTCTCCCAAGGTTAAATTTCTGTTAGATTTTGCTAATGTTTCCTCTCCCGAGGTTAAATTTCCCATTAGATTTTGCTAACGTCCCCTCTCCCGAGGTTAAGTTACGATCATCATCGTAAGCCCGAACATCTTATCTCAACGGCAATCATTGTAAACCCGTACAACAATCCTTCTTCGATCCTCATCGTAAGCCCGAACACTTCTCCCCAACAGAATCATAAGCCCGTCCTTTTAACAAGAGTGCAATCATCTCTTCCGTTTCTAACTGCTTTGTTAGAATGTCAATCATCTCTTCCGCTTCTAACTGCTTTGTTAGAACGTCTATTATCTCTTCCGTTTCTAACTGCTTTATTAGAACGTCAATCATCTCTTCCATTTCTAACTGCTGTCGTTAGAACGTTCAAACGTTTCCCTCTGCTTTCGTCGAAACTTAAAATGTTTCCCTCCGCTTTCGTCGGAACTTCAAACGTTCCCTCCGCTTTCGTCGGAACTTCAATTGTTTCCCTCCGCTCTCATCGGAACTTCAAACGTTTTTCTCCGCTCTCGTCGGAACTTCAAAAGTTTTGCCTCCGCTTTCGTCGGAAATTCAAATGTTTCCCTCCGCTTTCGTCGAAACTCCAAACGTTTTCTAACCGCTTTCGTTAGAACATTAAAATGTTTTCCTCCGCTTTCGTCGAAACTTCAAACGTTTCCCTCCGCTTTCGTCGAAACTTCAAACGTTTCCCTCCGCTCTCGTCGTAGCTTCAAACGTTTCCCTCCTCTCTCGTCGGAACTTCAAACGTTTCCCTCCGCTTTCGTCGGAACTCCAAACGTTTTCTAACCGCTTTCGTTTGAACATTAAAATGTTTTCCTTCGCTTTCGGCGGAACTTTAAACATTTCCCTCCGCTTTCGTCGGAACTTCAAACGTTTCCCTCCGCTTTCTTCGAAACTTCAAACGTTTCCCTCCGCTTTTGTCGAAACTTCAAACGTTTCCCTCCGCTTTCGTCAAAACTTCAAACTTTTTTCTTCGCTTTCGTCGAAACTTCAAACGGTTTCCCCGTTTCTAACCGCTTTCATTAGAACGTTAAAACGTCTTTCTCCGTTCTAACCACTTTTGTTAGAACGTCAAACATTTTCCTCGTTTCTAACTGCTTTCGTTAGAACGTAGAACGTTTTCCTCCATTTCTAACTGCTTTCGTTAGAACTTTGGACGCTTTTCCCAGCAATATACTATCCTCTCCCGAGATTAAAAATTGTTTCTAACTGCGTCGTTAGAGCTTCAATCTCTTCTTCGGACTTAGACCATGTTGTCATAAACATCAGTTTAACACAACCATTCTTGTCATTCCGTTAGATCTCTAGCGTGAGGTGTCGTGACCTAAGGTCAGACAGTTAAGTCTCTTATACTTAACGGACGTGAACTACGATCGGCTTGATTCCCGCTCGGGATACGTAGAAATTCTTTCTCTAAGGGTCCAGCCATTTGACCGTTCAGGTCACTTCATAAGGCATCTCCCCAGATTTGGGATCCTTTTTTTTTCGATGACCCTACTTCCTCCGTAAGTAACGTCGTCGAAGGGCTACTGCAAGTACCCAAATCTGGATCGTTAGAATCCGTTAACTCCACTTTTCAAGTTAACGAGACTTTCCAGGGCTGCCCCGATCATTCAAAATTAAAGTGTATTAAAAACACGTTCGAACACGTGAAAATATCACTTTTTCAAAAATACGCAATTTCCAAGACTTTTCTGGACTGTTTCAACATTTATTCGGACAGTTATTTAAAAAACAATCAAGGAACGGCCCAAAGGACCAAAATACCCTTACTTAATGACTAAGTAGGACATGTGTCACACATGCAAAAACCCTAGGTCAAATCAATCAAATTCAAAGCCAAAAAAGACCAAAATACCTCAAACTGAAAGACTGGCAGGCCGGCCTGTTTTGCTGGATCGCTCATCAGTCCCATCATAATTTGAAATACCCAAAAAGCCCTCAAACTTGAAGGTTAGGTCGGTCGGCCTGTTTTTCTCCTTGAAATTGGCTATAAATAGCAACCTCCTCTTTCATTTTTGATCCCAAGATTTCTTCCCCCAAACCCCCCTTCGACATTCCTGTCGGTTTCCAGCCTCAAAACCCTCCCGAAATGTCGCCAAAACGTCGCCGAATTGACGGAAACTCGAGTGCGAACGAGATTTAACTAGGGGAGGTTCTGCCTAGGTGAGAGCAGAATTTCTCTCCTCTTTAAACACCCTAAAGCAACCCACTTGAGGCGAATCCCTCATTTCCTATACAAACACATACCCTAGGAAGATAGAGCCGAAACCAAACGTTGGTAAACTCTCCTTCTTAATCTTCCGTTTCATCTCTTTTTACACGCTTTTCACTATTTATGTTCCGATCAAACTCTCCAAAATGTACACACTACGTTGTCTACGGGTCAAGAAATGATCCTCTCTCTATCACTTTTCTCCTTCAAAAAGAGAGATTTAGAGTTAAAACGGAGACCTTGATTCGTTTTTATCACTTTATCTATTTTGTCATTTACTGTCCGAACTGTTTAGTTCGTTGATTGTCATTTACCGTCCGAATCGTTTGGTTCGTTGATTGTCATTTAAATAACGCTCTTTACCATCCGAGTCGTTTGACTCGTTGATCGCATCTTTTACCGTTCGAGTCGTTTGACTCGTTGATCGCATCTTTTACCGTCCAAGTCGTTTGACTCGTTGATACTGTCATTTACCGTCCAAACCGTTTGGTTTGTTGATCGCATTTACTTTAAACATCCGAGTCAAGAAATTGACTTGTCATTACTTTCATTTACTTTAAATGTCTTTTCCTTACTCTAGTTTTATCAAAAAAAAAAAAGGGTAATGTTATAATGCTCGATCAAAAATCAAAATCTTTTCCTTATTTTCATTTTATCAAAAAAGGGGTAACGTTATAATGTCCGACTCATTTCAAACCCCGCCATTCAAACTCATTTTCAATTCAAAAAACCGCCATTCAAACTCATTTTCAAGTAAAACACAAACGCACACACGCACAATTTTCAAGAAAGGTAGAAAGACTCGTCAATGCGAGGCGTTTCAGGTGAGCCCAATTTATCTCTTCCCGAGGCGTAACGTGACCTCCGAACCTAACAATCTATGTTCAAAAGATTTTCTTAAGTTTTGGCTCCTAATAAAAATGATCCTTGTTTCAAAAGCCTTTCTTCGGTTTTGGCTCCTAATAAAAACGATCTAATTTCAAAAGTCTTTCTTCAGTTTTGGCTCCTAATAAAAACGATTGCCTTTCAAAAGTCTTTTTCAAAGTTTTGGCTCATAATAAAAATGGCGTGGCGACTCTCTTTTTCGTGAAATTCAAACCGCTCGCCGCTCTCGCGATCCGGGTAATTTCAGTCGGTTCAAGTTGTACAATGATGGGCGCATAGCACGATGTCCGACATCCCCTTGGGTACCCACTAGGGCATTAATTGCAACGGAGGCGACGATTTCTTTACCCGAATTTTGACCCGTACCCGCTTCGTATTTGGGTATAAAAGCCGAAATCATATTCAATTCCAATCTTTTATCACTGTTTGCAATTGAAAGAGCTTTACAAGGTTGAAACTGCATTTTCGCGTTCTTGATTTCGTGCCCATTTTCGTTCGTTTGTGTTTGATTTGTCTATGCTATCTCCATCAAACTTCGATTTAAGGTATAATTCTTGTCCTTTATCTCTATTTCTTGCATTTGTATTTGTAATTTTTGGGTTTTTATGGCGTTCTTGTTCTTGAACCGCCATTGTTATACTTTTATGAAGATTTTTCTTGAATTTTTCTTGAGTGATTCCTTGTGCCTTCTTCGATTTAAGGTATAATTCTTCTCCTTTATCATAGCGCCCGAAATATGATTTTGGTACAACAAAATGGGTGACCTTTCCTTGTGTATAAAATAAAGCAGTTGTTACCTAATTGCATGGAAAAGTTGTGAATGGATTAGACACCTCATTCTAGCTTGCCTACAACATGAACATCAAAGCGAAAATGGCTTGGAAAAAGAATGATTATCCAATTTCACATACCAAATACTCCCCTCTTCAAAAATTTGTCATATTTTAGGTGTATCATCATTACATATTACAAAATTTAAAAATGAAAAGTTTTTAATAATTTTCAAATGTATAGATCAAACCTGAAATGATCTATGCATTTGAGAATTACTCCCTCCGTCCTCATCCATCCCTACCTAAGCGAATATCGAAAAAAAATTCAAATTTGTTATTCATTTAGGTAGGGACAGAAGAGTACCTCTCAAGCGCTGGTCACAAGAATCAAACCTAAGTGAATAACTTGGAGTGCACTAACACTTGAATACCTGTTTTTTTCTTTAAAAAAAAAAAAAAAAAAAAAATCCACATACAAAGCCAATCCTTCCTTCAAACGTATAATTTCTGAAGTAAAATGTTCAACTGAACTGAATTGAAAACTGAAATTTGTTACATATTACAGTCGAAATCTATTTTCTACACATAATCTTCCGAGAAAGTGGTACATTATAGACTTGAAGTCGTCCGCACATAAAAACATCGAAAACGCTTGCAATTGATTCTATAAACAGATGCAAACACTAAATTACAGAGTAAAGCATTATAAGAATGCTTACAGCTGATATATAATTTCATGGAAGACTAGCATGCCATAAAGATGGATATGCTTTGGGGCTTCTATTTACATTGGAGCAGAGTCACTGAAACTGCTTCTTCTGGCTTAAATAAATATATAGCCACGATATTGTATAGAAATGATAAAAACTTGACTAATATTTTGTCGGGTTTTGAAAATCAAGCACTGAAACCCCTGTGGAGAGAGCTCCAGGAATAAGACGGAATGGTTGCACATGCTTGAGATGATACCTCGGCCATCTGTTCCTTGTTGATTCCAGCATTGCATAGGTTAGCAACTGATCGCATGTGTTTCATACCGTATTGGGATAAGGATCCACAGTGTGTCTCAAATGTCCTCACCTGCACAGACGATAAGATATTACATTTCTTGAAATTAACATTAAGAAAAATATCAAAGGTGAAGGGGGAGTATTCCATTCTCTAACAATAAGAAACTGACCCACAAGGAAATCATTGAATATTTTGGGGTAGATGAACAGGACTACATAGCGGTCTGACTTGTATGGTACATGAGTGACATCTATCTTATAGTAACACGAGTTTACATTTTTTATTAATATGGGTTATTTTATCGGCATGCGAGAATATAGAATTAACATGAGTTGCATAAGGTTTGTTGGACTGTTGCTCAATTCGACTGCACAATCCCCAATGAAGAAGACCTTGGTGACCTTTGCCCATAACAAAATCAAACAAGAACCACAGAAACACCAATAACCATTGTTTATGGTTTAGAACAGGCACAACTGAAGTACCAAGTTGGGTTGTTCAAGTTAGTAAAATTAGAATGCTGATGAGCCACACTGGTGTTTCCTTACATAATTTAAGATATTTCACTGCTTTAGATTCGTTTTAAAAAACTGATAGAAACTTCCAACTGGTTCTTTCTCTAGTTTATGGTTAACAAGTTTGAATGGACCTTTAAAACTTGGATACTTAAGAGACACGTTCCATCCTCTGTATATTCTTACATCTAGGTCATTAATCAATAATCAGCATACCAATGCCCAAACCTTTTCTGCTACGGAGTATTTTACAAGAATAGTGCTTAACTTTGAGGTAGTATTCTAGGGGAACGATGAGTAGTGATTGTATCCAAGAGGAGACTGAAAATGAAACTTACCAGTGTTTTAAGACAGTCCCAGTCATCAACAAGAGGGTGTCCTGTGGGTCGGACACTCTTCAACACCTCATCACCCTTTTTAATTCCAAACAAGAGCTTTCCAATAAGCTTTATACTGTTGTCTATGTGCATCCTATGTGACATGGCTTCAGTAAACTGTTTCTGAGCTTCGGATTTCCTGGTAGAGCCTTCAGCAGCCTTGGCATACTATCAGCAAGAAAAAATATTAATAAAAATCAAAGCAAATCACCTGCAGGATGGATATTTTAGGAAAGATTTACTGTTTTTATTCAACTGCATCTAGTTTACCATGCAAATCATGACACTTATCCCGTATAATCTCTTTAACTAGCACAGTAAAGTAGTCTTCTGATTCAATTTTGTCATCCATTGTAGACGATGCAATTGAACAACAAGAAAAGGTTCAGAAAATGAAAATCAAAAAGACCATCCGACAACGACAAAACCCTTTTCCATTATCAGCTATTCAATTTACTATTTAAGACGTTCAGTATATTCACATGGTTCAGGAAATTGTGCAGGGTATACACACAAAATCGGAAGTTAAGTAAATAAATTGCATTTCTTCAACTGATTTGAGACCAAAATGAAATATTTGGAGTTATGGTCATTGGAAATAGGACAAACCCCATTTTAAATTCTAAAAGGACATGTCAGTAGGATAACGAGTAAGAAAGGGTTCATACCTTGTGCCAGAAATGTAAAAGATCAGCATCACGCTGATTAACAGCTCTTGAAGATGGCCGGAGGGAGTTGTCATCCACATAAGTGAAGTTATCGTTCGAAGGATTAGTACCCATATACATGTAAAGATTCTCCCTGCTAAGCTTCAGATCTCCATATTGCATAACATGGGATCCATAAGCACCATTATCATTTGAGGTTCTCCTCTTAACCTGCACACACCAGAAAAATATTTGAATTTAGATAATCAATCTAATGATGCATGAGATCATTTAAAGGAGAGCTGGAACGGTGTTCTCCAGGCAAGTTGTGCGTTACAACTCATACAATTTAATATGTACATACCGTTCATTCGACGTAATCAAAATAGACTGTCATTATTTTTATTTTATTGCTTAAAAGCCAAAGCAGTTATCATTATAATTTATAGATGAAGATTGTGTATAGAAATACAGAAGTTTAAGAGAATTTCTTCCTAGCAAAAAGTTTTAACCACAAGTCAACTCCTTGTATCTGCACTCACTTTATTGACTCAGTACAAATCAATAGGCATTTTATTTTATTTTACCCAATGAAAGCAGATATCAATCATTTCTCCTTTGCACCAAAAAAAAAAAAAAAAGGATATCAGTCATTCCTCATTACTTAAGATAGCTTTACTAAATACTCCCTCCGTCCCTAAATGTTTGTCCCATTTGACTTTTCAAACATTTTAATTTAGTGATTTTGAAGCTTTAATTTTGGTTATTTTTACGAACGCTTTGAAAATTATTGATAATATACACCGCCGTTATGTAATACTCCGTCCCTAAATGTTACAAGTTTTGAAAATTTAGTGATTTTGAAGCTTTAATTTTGGAAATGAGACTAACTTTTTGGGACAAAGGAAAAGGGGAAATGGGACAAACATTTAGGGACGGAGGGAGTAGTTATAATTAGAGGATGGAGGGGAAGCTCACCAGTTGATACTGCTGCTTCAACGATTCTGTCCGAAGATTGTGTATGTCACTGTTTCAAGAAATTGCAAAATAATTAATTGAAAAAGCACAAGACCATTTACGACTTGAAAGTATATTAGAAACTTAAATTTCTTTCTATTATACCAGAAACCTGTAAAAGAAGGTGACCAGATAAAGGAAATAAAACCAAATGTGGAGAATATTTAAAAGATATGCTATGGTGCAACTAAGCAAACTATCGACTATCAAACGTGTATCATCCAACTAATGCTTCTATCCCATGCTATATGCAGAAGTGATGGAAAGTGGTTTGAATGACCCAGCTTAGTCCATCATGGTAAAAGCCCATAGTGCTTTTTAGTTGTTGCTACCAAAACAATTTATGAATTTCTGAAGAAAGTTTTAGTTGTCAAATCCAACCAAAAAGAAAAGTATATCCTCCGTCCAGGCAGATTTTGAAAATAAAAGAAACAGTCGACATACCTATCCTCCATCCAGGCAACACTATACAAGTCACCCAAACAGGTTTCATATTCTGGTGGAGGACTAGGATACTCTCCAGGACAGTAAGTACCCCAGCTGCTCTCGTCTGCGTCAGAAGCCGTGGTTGCATAGATATTTAAACCTTCAGGAAGTAGACCCTCAAAGATACTTCCAGACTCACAAGCTTCCAGGTAAAACACCTAATGATTTATGTACAGTTTGAAAATTTTAAATTCCAAAGAAAATGGATATGAAATAAAAGGATACAAAATGCATTAAATAATAGGTGGTTATTGAAAAACATTTTTACCAAGCTTTTATATGTCCCGGCAGCATGCTTCTTTTTCAAGACATTGATCAGATCATTTGCATAGATGTAGGGACTTGTTGGCATCCCTATAAATTATAAAGCATAGTCAGTCAAGAACTCAAATTAAATGAGTATGTTGTTCATGATAGAAGATCAAATACACTAAACAAACATATACTGAAATGGACAAAGAAAGAAGCACAAATTCTAAAATTTTAATTTTTGAAAGATAATGACCTGAGAAAGAGTTCTCTTTGAATGTTGATTGTCCATTTTCAAGGAAGTTAGTAAATTCAACTTTAACCCCAAATTTAAACTCGCAATACTCTATAAGGTGGATGGTAGTGTTATACATACATGGAATCAAAATTGCTTTAAAACACCTTTCTTAAGTTCCCTTACAAGTCAAAAATGGATTACTTATGTAGGGACGGAGGTAGTAAGAAAAACTATTTTAGCTCTTAAAACTAAGAGTATATTTTATAGACTTCCAATGTTTAACTTTCAAAGTTGGAATTTTAAATGGAATTGAAGGATTACATTTAAGCATGGTATTGGTACAAGTACAAATGGACACTGGAAATGCTAGTGAATAGTGACCCTTTCCTTGTATCATGGAAATAAGAAGAGGCATAAATTATGACAACGCTGCTTACCAAGAACGCCTGGGCCACCATGATCAGAGTAGTATATGAATATATGATCATTCGGGCCGCTATCCACAACCTTCCCACTACCGCCTGTAAGGGCAGTTTTGTTTCCAAGAATGACAGAAAAAAAGTTGTTAACTGTAACATCATCCCCTGTGTAATCCTGCCGCAAGAAAACACATTACATGAGAAAAGAGAATCACTTCACACAATTTCAGACAAAGGGTTATTGCTCAAGGAGGGGAAACATACCTTCGGAACTCCTTTATAAACATCGTCTCCATGAGGATTGTTAATGATGACTCCTTGCCTAGGGTTCTCCTCATCATATGCAATGTCATCGTACATGAAAACAATAATGTTTTCATCTTTGACACCACCTTTCCTCAAGATTTGGTATGCATGACATATATCAGCCTGGAGTTAGAGAGGTAAGGCTAGTTATAAATCTTACAATAGATCAAGGAACGAGAGTCATACACAACGACACTCTAGGCTAGTAGCAAAACACGGAAAAATAAATGTTGCATGTTAAAAATGATTATGACAAACAGCAAACATAATCATAATAACCAACCCCAAAATATTCAACATAAGCCAACCTGAAATCATTATATCAAATTAACTCATTACAACCAGAGCATAATAGTACCAACTATACCTAGCATAATTTAACCCAAAAAGTTCACCAAAAATAAATAACAGAAGTTTCAGATGATTGATTGTCATGCATGGGTTTGACTGTAATTGACGGAGAAGGGGAGAGAAAGGAAGGGGAAGGAATTTAACATTTTCAAGATATGCTCCCGAGTTAGTAAGGAAGAGGAAGGAAATAAAATGAAATTACATTTCTACCCTTAATGAAATAAAAAAGAAGGTTATATTTCAGGGGTAAATTAGGTGTATCAAAAAGATTTCTTAATGAAATTTTATTTCCTCCCCATTCCTCTCACTTTTGGAAGGAAAGCTTAGGAAGAAAAATCCATTAAATTTTTCATCCCTTACCTTCCAGTTCTTCCCTTTCAAAAACTCAGGAGCATGGTTTGGAAGGAAAATTTATTTGTCTTCCTTCCACTTCTTTTCCTTTCTTTCCTTTTATGAACTCGGGAGCGCACCCTAATATTTCAATTTAATATGAATTGAGACTCTTATTGTTCATTGTAAGTAATTATCAAATATCAATCAAAACAAAAGGCGAAAAATCTCAAGTTTAATCATACAAGCAACTACTAAAAGGGAAACAAATTTTAGACAAATTTTAAACTAATTCACATATTTACACTAAAAAATTCAGATTCCAAATTAATCTCTCAGATAATTAATCGAATAATCGACAATTAAACCAAAATCCACCGATTATTAATCATATCAACAATTAAACAAAATTCCATTAATAATTTCACGAAAATTTTCATCTGATTACAGAGTCAGCTGACCTGGTGGCGATAATTCCAGTAGCCGCTCGAGCCAGCAATCAGAACGGCCCACCTCGTCCCGACGGAGTCATCCTTTTCGCCGACGTTTTCTGACGGCAATCGCAGAACATCGCCAACGATATCACGGCGTGCTAATACGGCTGCGAAATAGAGCGCAAGGAATATGAGGTTTCCGGCAACGAAGCGAGTCATCTTCCGTGTCTACGTTGAGGGTTGTGCAGGCAGTTTTTAGCCGGAGAATCTGTATTCATCGGTGTACTATATATACACCAACGGGAGAGAGGTCCGCCTCTCTCTGATAATGGTTTAGGTGACGTGGACAATTTTTGGCCGTCCGATGAGAAGCTGCTTTTGGATTGGTTGGCGGCTTCTGGGGCCCACTTTACATTGAAGATTTTGGTTACTTGTTGCTTTTTTTTTTTTTTTTATTACGAGGTTCCCGCCTTCGCCGAATCAATCTGACCACTGCAGAACTGGACAGGTATCTTTGGCGGAGGTAAATCGCGGGATGCGCTCTACGCAAAGGTGGCGAAGACCCCTTATACTCCTACCTGGGAGCCCTCCTACAAGGCATTTACACTCTTACAACACCAATGGCAGCCCAAATTTGCTTCCCGCCAGCAATTACATCACTTTCACAACACCAAATGGCTGCTCCAGTGCTCCTGCCAAGATTTGAACTCCCCACACTGAGGTTGCAAGCCCAGCAGTGCTGCTTCCTTAACTGCACGGATGTGCCCCGGGAGACTCCTAAGGATCCTGAAATCCAAGATAGAAATTAAACCACAAAAATTTCCCTTGAGGGGAATCGAACCGGTGACCTTCCCTTCGAAAGGCCACCATTATACCACTGGGCCAAGGCCCATTAGGTTACTTGTTGCTTGTTTGTTGGTTTACATGGTGGGTGATGCAATTGTTAATTACTCTCGTCTCGAATCGAATTAAGTCATATCCAATGTTAGCACGTTTATTAAAAAAATACTAAGAAATAAGTGAATAATGACAAGTTGGTTAGGAATATAATTATTCAAAATACTATTTATAATTCAAGTGGATAAAAAATAGCACAGTAAATATTGATTTATTTGTAGTTCTATTAAATATGAAAAGAAGAAGGTATAAATGTCTAAAACACTATTCATTATTTGTCATTTTGAAAATAAAGTAAAGTAGGACTCTTATGAGACGGATCAAAAGGAAAAGTAGAACTCTTTGAGCTCGTTTGGTAGGCCGATATGATTAGCCTGTGTTAATAGTGTGTTAATAGTGGGAGATTATTAATCGGGGGATTAATAACACCATCCTTTTCTTGGGAATTAATATGAAGGGGTTAGAGTGGATATGAGTGGATAAGAAGCTTATCCGAGTTGTACCCAGAATTATTATTTTCATTGCATTTAGCCTATCAAACACCAAAATTATTGAACTAATAATCATATCCAACTCTAATCAGGCTACCAAACGACCCCTTTAAATTTTAAGTGTGATGGAGGTAGTACTACTTACTTGTTTGTTGCTTGTTTTTTGGATAATTACATTCAGCTCCCTTACGTATATAGTAATTTCATTTACCTTTCCCTTTCCCTTTCCCTTTCTTTCTTTTTTTGCCAGAGTACCATAATCTCATTAAATAAAATAAAATAAAAACAGTTATTTTACAACCGCGATAAAGTTAACAAAATTTAAAAATTAGTCAAAAAAATTTAATTATCTTAATTTCATAACAAAAAAGAGTTGTACGAGTAATTAACAAGATATCCTTATATTAAATGTCTAAAAATGTGTACACATCTTCAAGGGAGAATTGATTGAATATTTTTTGGAAGGGTTAATGACAATTTAGGGCCTGTAGTATAGGGGCATTACCACATTGGGGTCCGAAGTCCAAAAACTATCAATTTAGGGCCTTAATTTACAATTTTGATCAAATTGGGGCTTTTTGACGAAAACCGTTAAAAAAGGCCGTTAACTGACCCTGTGTGATGCACATGACTTTTTTTTAGGGTATTTTGGTCATTTCATAAACTTCAGGCCCTAAATTGACAGTTGCCCTATAAAATAATAAATAAAATATTTTTTTTTTTTACAAAAAATAATTAATAAATTTAAAATATTTTTTTTTACAAAAAATAATTAATAAATTTAAAATATTGAAAAAAATAAAGATAATAGTTAATATGATTTAAAATAATTTAAGATATTAACTATTATCATTTTTTCTAATAATTTAAATTACTAATTATTTTGCTTCAAAAAAATTAATAATTATTTTAGATTGAATAATTTATAAAATATATAAATAAATATAGATTAAATAAAATAAATATTTACAAAAAAATTACTAATCATAGATTTAAAGATGAAATAATGTAATAAGTGTTACTAGAATTTCATAAATACACAAATAATAAAAAAAAAAAAACACCATCAAATTTGAATTTTGAGTTCTTCCAAAACCAAAATCAAAATCCGGCCAAAATCAAAATTCGGCCAAAACCAAAATCCATTGATTCAGGCCAAAACCATAAATACTACAATTTTGATCAAATTTGAATTTTGTAGGTCCGGCCAAAACCAAAATCCGGCCAAAATTCTTCCCCTGAACCAAATGACAACCTCCATCGCCATTCTGCAGCCAAAACCTTCATCAATTCCGCGAGTTCTTCCATTGATTCAGCCCAACCTCTCTCGTTCCACACGTCCTCCCTATCCAAATTCTCCAGTCCACGGAAAACACCATTACCAAGAAACACTAACCCTCTTCAATCCATCCCCTCCCAAACCAGTCGCACCCAAAAATCTGCAATTGACAAAATAGAATCTAAAATTGACAAAATCAAACAAAAAATCTTCAAAAATGAACCCAAAAATCTGCAATTTTGAAGCCAAAATCTGCAATTTTGAAGGTTTCGTTTGAGGCGGAGGAAGGTGGATGGAGGCGGAGGAAGATGGAAGGGAATGGGGAAGAATGAACTAGGGATGGGTTTGGGTCGGTTTGCTGTGGTGATGGAAGGGAATGGGGAAGAATGAACTAGGAGTGGCGCCGGTGGGTTAAACGGTTGAAGGGTTTGCCATTGTTTGGTACCGTTGAAGAGGGAGGAAGAAGGTATAAATTGGGCAATTGTCAATTTAGGGCCTGAAGTTTATGAAATGACCAAAATACCCTCAAAAAATGTCACGTGCATCACACAGGGTCAGTTAACGGCCTTTTTTAACGGTTTCCGTCAAAAAGCCCCAATTTGATCAAAATTGTAAATTAAGGCCCTAAATTGATAGTTTTTGGACTTCGGGCCCCAATGTGGTAATGCCCCTATACTACAGGCCCTAAATTGTCATTAACCCTTTTTGGAAATATTATACTGCTTTGCTTTTCGCTTATTTTAAGGTCACAAAAATATATACTCGTCCCATTCGAATTGGCAGAAAATTGATATTGCATGGGATTTAAAAAGAGAGTATAGATGCAAGAGAAAGAATGTGGGGTAAAAAAATAGTGAGTGAATAGTTATTATGAGTATAACAAGTGAATCTCAAGAATAAAAAAGTATTAAAAAATTTTCATTTATTTGTAGAGTGTGCCTTTTCAAAAAATGACTGTTGTTTTTTTTTTTATTTAAATACAGCGTAATATAATGTGAAGTGTTGCAGAAATTTAGAGTACTAATAACAACAATTCTTTCAACTATTTTATTGATGATAATTAAAATGAATGGTCGATAATTCTCTACCAACTTCTTAAACACAACCAAAATAGCAAATTTATAATCATCACTCTTTCCCTAGTAGAACAAAGTACAAACAAATATTTGCAGAAAATTACATCCTTTATAATATACTCCCTCCGTCCCATCAAAGTGTGTATCAAGATTTTGGACACGCAAACTAAGAAATACTATTGAGATAATGAAAATATGTGGTAGAAAATGAAGAAAGAGAATGAGTGGAGATAGTAGTAGGTTGGTTGAATAAATTGTATGGTGGAGAATGAGTGAAGTTAATGAGTGGGTGGGGTATGGAGAATATAAAATATTAAAATCTTTTTCATTTTTGGTAGTTCACACTCGGCTGGAACGGACCAAAAGGGAAATAAGTGTACACTCGGCTGAGACGGAGGAAGTACTCTTTCCGGCTCGTCTAAAACCTGATTAGATTTTGAACACATTGATTAAAAAAAAGTGAAATAGGAGAGCGAATGTTGTTAGTATGAAAATTAAATTAGTAAAGAGAATGAGTGAAAGAAAAAGTAATTTAATTGGTGTTGAGTATAAAAATAAAGTGAGTAGTAAGAATAGTGATTTTTTTTGTCATTTTTAGACCGTTCGATTTAAGATTAAACAGAACAAAAAGTAAGTCCGATTTAAAATGGGGCGGAGAAAATATAACCTTGGTATTGTTATAACAAATCTATGTAAAAGATAGAAAATAAATCAATCACACAACACAACGATATACGTGGTTCACCAACTTGGCTATGTACATGGGCAGAGGGCAACAATATTATTATCAATTGGCAATCACCGAATACAATCTCTAATCTAATGCACGAACTTCTTGATCACAAGAATTCACAACTTTGAAAACCCTAGATCTAGGGGTGAAAGCGGTTCGGCTCAAGCCGCGATTTCGAGTCGAACCGATCCAAACCGTGTGGTTTGGTTCGATTTTTAGACATAAGTGGTTTAGCTCGGTTTGAGAAATTAACAAACCATGTGGTTCAGCTCAGCTTGAGGTTTGGCACTCCGGACGGCGGTTTGAAACCGTGAAGCCGAACCATTAAGTCGAACCGTCAAACCGAGCCATGAGCCGAACCGTCAAATCGCGATCCTGACCGTCCCCTTCAAATTCTTAGTTGATCTCAGCCTTTGATTTTAAAAAACCCTATATAACACTTCAAACTCAGGGCCTCCCTTTCATATTCCCAAATCCTTTCTCTCTCTTCCCAATTCTCAGTTTCTCCGTCGTCTTCATCTCGTCATCTCTGGTTTCTCTCTTCGATCAATCGACGCAGCTCTCTTCAATTGACGACGAGAATCAATCATGCTGCCTCCAATTGATTTCAATGAATTTCAAGAGAAGCTTTCCACCCAATTCAGACCTTGGCAACGCTCCTTTCAGTTTTGGGTTCGAGATGCTGATATTTAAACCGGTTACAAGGTCTTTTCTCTTCTCCTTCTCCTTCTCCCCACACACACACACACACACACAAACAAAGTCCAATTATGTCATGTTCGAGCAACTTAGCAAGAGAGGTAGTTTTTAGATTTGTGTATTGAGTTTCTTGGTATTTCATTAGGTTTTTCAGTTTCGAGTTTGTTTTGAAAAATATGTGAAGAAGGAAGAAGCAATGTGGGAGAGACAGCATGAGATTGCGGCTGATAAAATTTACGCCATGCGCTATGGCCTTGTTGGGTTTTTTCTCAAGGTAATTCAATTGATTTCCATTTTCCTGTTTTTAAAATTGTTATTGGGTTCTATTTTTCCATTGCATTTTCATGTTTTTAAAATTGTTATTGGGTTCTATTTTCCCATTGCATTTCCCTGCTTTTAAAATTGTTATTGGGTTTTGTTATAAAACAGTCCTTCCGTTCATCTTCCGTTCAATTTGCCGTCAAACCGTAAATCAAATCGCGGTTTAGACCGAGCCAAACTGAACCATAGCGGTTTGGTTTAGCTCGGTCCGAATTTTTTTATGGTTTAGCTCGGTTTGAAATTTCTCCAAACCGATGCTAGCGGTTTGACTTCTAAAATAGTCCAAACCGAGCTAAACCGAATCATTTCCACCCCTACCAAGATCTAGAGAAACAGAGAGACAAGAAAACCCTTTAAACACCTAAAATTATTGATCTCTATTACACTATAAATTACATCTAAAACTGCTAGATAATGGCTTATTTATACTGTCTATTCCTAACCCTACAAGGTTTTAAAATCCTGTATCAAATCTGTCGCTAATCAGGCTCAATCCGTACTAGGGCGCGATCGCCCCAAAATTTTAGAGACTCCACGCGAAGCCATGCTACATGCTTCCTTCAGATGTGTCTCTACCATACCCTTTGTTGTATGATACTTGACACTCAAACCCTAAAACATAGATCCTTGAAGGACGTTTAATAAAAAAGTGTATACTCCCTCCGTTCCATAAAACATTACCCATTTTACTATTTTGGACGTCCCACTTTAAAGTCACACTTTTCTAAAAATGAAATTTTTTAATACTTCTTTATTTATGGGATTCACTTGTCATACTCATAATACTTTTTAAATTTACTATTCTCTCCACTCATTCTCTCTCCTTCCACTCATAACACCTACTTTAATAACATTATTCCTTATTTTCCGTTCTTAACAGTAAACGGATAATGATTTATGGGGCGGATGGAGTAATTTATAATGAGACAAGAAGAATATTTAAACTATTTTTCAAGGGGTGACCAGCTATGTCGATAGACTAAAATATCTAAAGTGCTTTGTGGCATGCTAGGACAAATCAATCAATTTCCCTCCCATCTACTTTGTGTGTGGTATAAGACAAGTTAAAATGATATTTTTTTTAAAGGTTGATGTGGACAAGCAAGAGCTTAGTTGATCGATAATTATATCCCCACTTGGTCAATCTTCAATAATGCTATAATTTCTCCATCATTTTCTTGTGGGTCCCTTCTTGCTGGCCAAATTACAGCCGTTGAAGAAAGAGGGGAGGGAAGAGAAAAACAAAAATTTTGATTCTAAATTTTGGGATTAATGCTTTGTTTTCGTTAATGGGTCAATATGAAAATTTTGATTCTAAATTTCGTTAAGTTGTTAACATTTGTTGACGCCCATTAATATTTATTAGTGATTTAAGTTGATTTGGTTCATTTAATTATAATACGCAGGTTAGTTCGATAGTTTATATAGTATGCGGGTCAATTTGATTGTATTTATATAGTATGCGAGTCATTTTGGTTGTTTACTCTTTAATTGGAATGAGTGGAGCACTATTTGTAACAAGTGATACATTAACTACTCTCTTTCCCTTGTTTCTAAGATCGTATGAAAATTTTGCTAATCAAACGAGCGTTGCTGCTTGAGTATAATAATTTAACACATAACGTACATAGAAAACAAAGTACAACAATAGTTAAGATAAAATTTTGCATATATTATGAAGAGTTGTTGATAGCATATACTCCTTCCGTCTCGCTAATATCCGCACTAATACTGTTTGCGCGGGAATTAAGAAATATGATATTTTAATAAAATGTTGTGAGTGTAAAAGTAAAGTAGGAGAGAGAATGAGTGGAGGGTGTAATAAATTATAATGGTGTTGTGAGTATTAAAATAATGTAGGAGAGAGAATGAGTGGAGTTGGGTGAATATTTTATTAATATAAAGTTTCCTTTTTGGGAGTGTGCGGATATTAGCGGGACGCCCAAAAAGGAAAGTGTGCGGATATTAGCGGGACGGAGGAGGTATATATATATATATATATATATATATATATATATATATATATATATATACACATGCATATGCTCAATCAGGTTTGCTTTGAAAGACGTGTATAGTTTTGTTTTGAGATGAGTTATGTGTGAATTTGAGAGGATTTGCGTTTTGGAGAAGTTTTAGAAGTTGCTTTAGCGATAATTGCATACAAAAATTTAGATTTGTAGTTAGCATATCCTCGAGTCAATATTAATTAGAATCATATACGTAATTATTTTCGTAACTATGCATAATAAAAATTCTAGGATAATATCTTTTACTTAAGTTTAGAGAGAGAAGATATAGAAAAAGAGGTGTGAATAACATATACAATATTGGTCTCTATTTATAAAAGAAAAAAAATATGAGCATTTTGATATTTTGCATAAACGACGTCATTTGGGGAAAGTCAAAATTAAAAAATAAATATTTAACCAATTTTCAATTCATTCACAGATGCTCACGGTTTCACTAAAAATGTGAGCGAAACAATTTCACTCATGAGTTCGAGTGAAAATTCGTTTACCGTTACAACTGTTGAACCAATTTTCACTCACCAGTTTACAAAGGATTCAACTTGATGAGCGAAAATTTGTTCACCACTACATATGATCTAAATTAATGTATATATATTTAGAATTTACTATTTCAAAATTCAAAATGAATGTCCAATTTTTTGAAAAAGTAAAAAAAAAAAAATCACCATACAACAAAACAAGTACTTATTCATATTTTTACGTTCGATCATGATGAGATCATTAAAAAAAAAATTATGTAATTATATTATAAAAATTGCTTAAGCTCAATATATTTGTAAATGTCTTTTAAAATAAAATTTTAATACTTATTTAGGAAAAAAACAAAAAGAACATAAACTATGATTAATAGTAATAAGTTAATTAAAGTCGCAATCTTCAATTTATTCTCACATAGATTCATGTCTGCATTTTTCAATGTCAAGATAAGATCTCTAACTATTAAATTCCCCTATCTTCTTTGATTTTACATGTACAAGCAAATGTAACTTTCCAATTGCATCAGTTAGAATGTGTGTCACGGCACGTCAAGTGGACTAAACTACTCCCTATCCTTTTCTCAGTCTCTTTTGTCCCGAAAATATAATCTTTAAAATTTAACAGTTTTTATTTGATAATTTTATTGACCTTTTATATTCGACAAAATCTTTTTAAAAAATGCGTTTTTTCTTAAGCTTAGAAAAAACGTGTTTTGATTCTCTCGCTAGTGTCAGTGTTAGAGTAACAAAGTGTCAGTGCATGTATTATTGTCAGTGTAAAAAAGTGTTGTGTTAGTGTAACAAAGTGCGAGTATAAATAGTGCTAATGCATGTATTATTAAGTGCCAATGTTAATGTAAAAAAATGTCAGTATTAGTGTAACAAAGTGCCAGTGTTAGTGTAACAAAGTGCCAGTGTAAAGATTGTCAGTGCATGTATTATTAAGTGTTAGTGTAAAAAAGTGTCTGTATTAGTGTAGCAAAAAGTGTCAGTATTAGTATAACAAAGTGTCAGTGTAAAGAGTGTCATTGCATGTATTATTAAATGCCAGTAGTGTAGGGTAAAAAAGTGTCAGTGTTGGTATAAAAAAATATCAGTGTGAAGAGTGTCAGTGAATGTATTATTAAGTGCCAGTGTAAAAATAATTTTTTCTTAAACTTAGAAAAAAGCGCGTTTTTTATAAGATTAACTCCTTATATTCTACGAAAATAATCAAAAAATTTCATAATACTTTGGTTAAAATTAAATTAAATTGACTATCAAAACAAAATTATGAAATGGAAAGAATATCTATTAACTACTAGTGATATGTTAGGAGAAATAGAACAACGCTTTCAGAAATATAGCCATTCCTGCCCCCTCGCGTTAATACACCAAGCCTCTTATCAATTCTCATTCTTGCGGCATGAATGAGATTTTATCACATTTTATATTTTGCGAGATACGTGACGATGAAGATGAATTGCATAATTTTTGGGGATTCAGATGTTGACCTATTTGTTTTGATCATCTATTTTGCAACGTTGACAGATATGTTCAAATATCTGAAAATAGCAACCACAAAAGTTTTGGAAGAATGTTTCAACAAATTTGGTAACGTCATGTGAAGTGTAGAATAATTGGTGGTTTTAATTTTAAGACCCTAAAAATATCTTTCTAGGCATGAATCTATTTGTTCACTGAATGAACCAGCAAGCCCCAAAGGTCCCTTTCAAGAATATCTTTATTCATATTCATGTACCACAAAAATTCAGGAATTTAATTCTAGTGTAATGTTTCTTCCGTCTCGGTTTAATATTCTTAGTTTGATTCAACACGAAAAAAAAAAGTTAATATTGTAAGTACGAAAGTAAAATAGGAGAGAGAAAGTGAATAGAGAGTTTTTGTTATGAGAATAATAAGTGAGTCTCATTATCCATTTTAAATTTTAGGTAATAAAGCAAATTTTCCATTTTAGATAATAAAGCAACTAAGAATCCAACTAACCTAGGATAGACTAGAAAAGAAAATAAAAATCTTAAAAGGGGATGAAATGGGTATAATTTTTTAGGTACAAGTCTGGATGGATCTTATTAAGTCTTAATCAATCAAAGATATCTTCATATACTCCCTCCGTCCCACTATAGTTGACACCCAAGGGGTGGGTTCAAAAATCAAGGAAAAAGAATAAAATAAAAAAAATGTGGGTGGAAAATGAAGAGAGAGAATGAGTGGGGTAAATAGTAGTGTTGGTTGAATAAATATGTGGTAGAAAATGAAGAGAGAGAATGAGTGGTGGGGTAGAGTGAATATAAAAATATAAAAACTTGGTTATTTTTGGAAGGTGTCAAGTATAGTGGGACGGCCCAAAATGGAAAGAAGTGTCAAGTATAGTGGGACGGAGGGAGTATAACACAACTAGCCCATGCCCGAGTCCAAAGCCACGTTTTTAAAAAAAAAAAAAAAATTAATTTTTTTTTTAATTAAAAAAAAAATTTAAAGGCAAAATGGGAAAGTACAAAATAGTGAGGACAAAATGGAAAAATCGTCACTTGGCACTGTTCATTGAACAGTAAGATTCCCACCCTCATTTATACTTTACTCTTTTAATATTGTTTTATATTTTACTCTTTTAATATTGTGGAGCATACATCATTGCTTATGTGTGTTTCTTGTGAAGTGAACAAAATGCTTGATTAAGATATCTATCCTTACATTTTGAAAAATTAAAAAAAAAAAAACAAAATTATTTTCAGCCTGCTCAAACCCATTTGGACCCTTACAGGTTCTAACCAAGCAGCACGCAGATCCAAAAATGCATAGTTTCTTGATCAAAACTGACTTTATTAGTGGGAACGCATTAGATTTGAATTTTTTTCGACATTTGTTTAGATTCCTTAGCCCTCAATGAGCCTATGGTCCATGCTTGAAAGTAAATAATGGTAGGCAAAAGAGGGGCACGCAAGACTTTCACTTACAGAGAGAGTAAATGCTTAAGCTTGAGAAGTTTCTGGCCCAACGAATCCGTAAAACTCACTAGAAAAGCTTGTGCAAGAAAATTTGTAAGTAAACCTTGAGCCAGGAAAGCTTGTGCAAGAAAATTTCAACAAAAGTTTGTCCAATGACTAATTTCTAACAGTTATAACTAACAATATAAGTTGACTGAAAAATCTCTAAATGACTATCATTGAGGTACCTAGTTTCTGATCCATCACACGATCGCTTTCGCCAAGGTGTTTGTTTTTGTTAAGCTTGATATGTAATGCTCACATGGACATGAACGGATGGTTAAGATTCTTCCTAACCTTGTGATTCAGCTTCTTTTCTCTCTATCAGTTTGATGAAATTACCAACAATTGTTCGGCCTTCCGTGGTTATAATACTTTCTGGATGGAACTGTACACCCTGCAATTTTCATGTCGTGAATTTTTTATTTATTTTTTAGTATGATCATGCAGTAAGATAGAAATAAAACTGTATCAACGATACTCTGCATCTAACGGTTTGTATATATGGCATCTCTATCAGTGGTGGAGCCACCACTCCTTATGTTAAGGGGGCACCTGCCCCATTGTTTTTTTTCCAATGTACCAAAAATACTTCAATTTTTCTCTTGATAAAAACAAATTTAAAATTTTTAGGATATTAGTTTTGGGAGGGGGGGGAGTAGCATTTTAGTATTAGAAAATTTTCTTTTCAGTTTTAAATTTGAAAATTTGCCCCCCTTTAAACTAAATTTATAGGTATTACGTAAGAATATTGCATAAACAAAATAATCTTGCCCAACAACAATAACAAAGCCATAATCCCAAAATGATATGTGGTTGGCTATCAAAATAATCTTGCCCCCGTTTAAAAATATTTCTGGCTCCACCACTGATCTGATCTGTATTATTATGTACAGTGAGAAAATACTTGAAAGAGATAGTCTTGTAATTGGAATCATTGAAGAGCCTTGATGAGAGGAACGGACGGATGGTCTTGCAATTGGAAATAAATGTAACTTTCCAATTGCATCAGTTAGAATATGTGTCACGGCACGTCAAGTGGACTAAACTACTCCCTCTCCTTTTCTCTGTCTCTTTGTCCCGAAAATATAATCTTTGAAATTTAACCGTTTTTATTTGATAATTTGATTGACCTTTTATATTAAACTAATCATCCTTGTAGAATTTAAATTAGTTATTGGTGGTATTTTTGATGATCATCAAAATCAATTATTAGAATTTCAAGAGGATAATTGAATATTCATAGCTTTATGGTACAAGTTCATTCAAGTTGACTAATGAAGTCCATGTGAGACTATCTTTTTAAAAAGTGTTAGGAATTATTTACTAGTCATGTTAAATCAAAAGTACCAACTCAAAATCAAAATGTTATTTCTGCATCAGATTATTGCGAGTGGGTCCAAGGGGAGGGGGAGAATAAAAATTCTGACCTGTAGATGTCTATATAATTTGTGACGAGCAGCCATTACCAAGCCATCCTCGGATCCAAAAAAGTGTGCGTGAATGTATCTCAAGAGCGTCGCTTGGAAAACTGTCCTTTTCAATCACCAAGCTATGATATCTACCAGCGGTGAATGGGCTGGAAGAAAATATCAATGTAAACCAACACATATGCGTAGAATGAATAATTTAACATATTTTAGACTCTCCAAAAGAATGAAAGTGGTATTGAGGGACATAAAAGTAATTTACTAGCCAATTATTTACTTCCTTTAGGAGAGAGTCAAACCATGCTTTGAAAAGCTTTTTAGCTTTAAAAGAAGATATCCATTGTTAACATTGAATGAAGTGGCTCCATTTAGAATTGAATGCTCATCCAAAACAGTGGCAAAACTAGGATTTTAGATAAACGAGGGCAAACATATTATATAGTGCAAACTCCGTCCTTAATTTGAATGTCCATTTTTCCATTTTTTTAAAATGAATGTCCAAATTTTGAACTAAACCCATGAAACAACAAGTTTTAATTCACCCTTACACTAATGATGCAATATGGTAAGATCATTAAGGGTTTATATGTACTTATGCTACTAAAAATGCTTAAATATCAACTTTTCTCAATGTCCCAAATGTAAAAATTGGACATTCATTTAGGGACGGAGGAAGTAATAGAAATGAGGCGAAGATGGTAAATTCATGGAAATACCACAACAACTTAGGATAAAGGCTTCTTATGCATCTACTTATTAAACCCGTATTTATCACGCGGTCGGCTATTATTAATCATCATATTATCGTGAGATTAATAATCTCTTCACTATTATAACCAAACGAGCCCTAAATGTATTATTAACTATTAAATGTTAGTGTAAAAATGATTTTTCCTTAAGCTTATAAAAAAATGCGTTTTTTATAAGACCAACTCCTTATATTCTACGAAAATAATCAAAAAAATTCAAAATACTTTGGTTAAAATTAAATTAAATTGACTATCAAAACAAAATTATGAAATGGAAGGAATATCTATTAACTACTAGTGATATGTTAGGAGAAATAGAACAACGCTCTCTCAGAAATATAGCCATTTCTCTGCCCCCTCACGTTAATACATCAAGCCTCTTATCAATTCTCATTCTTGCTGAGATTTTATCACATTTTATATTTTGCGAGATACGTGATGAAGATGAATTGCATAATTTTTGGGGATTCAGATGTTGACCTATTTGTTTTGATCATCTATTTTGCAACGTTGACAGATATGTTCAAATATCTGAAAATAGCAACCACTAAAGTTTTGGAAGAATGTTTCAACAAATATGGTGACATCATGTGAAGTGAAGAATAATTGGTGGTTTTAATTTTAAGACCCTAAAAATATCTTTCTAGACATGAATCTATTTGTTCACTGAATGAATGAACCAACAAGCCCCAAAGGTCCCTTTCAAGAATATCTTTATTCATATTCATGTACCACAAAAATTCAGGAATTTAATTCTAGTGTAATGTTTCTTCCGTCTCGGTTTAATATTTTTAGTTTGATTCAACACGAAAAAAAAAAGTTAATATTGTGAGTATAAAAAGTAAAATATGAGAGAGAAAGTGGATAGAAAATTTTTGTTACGAGAATAATATTAATAAGTAGATCTCATTATCCATTTTAGATAATAAAGCAAACTAAGAATCCAACCAAGGATAGACTAGAAAAGAAAAGAAAGATCTTAAAGGGGACGGAATGAGTATAATTTTTTACGTGCAAGTCTGGATGGATCTTATTAAGTCTTAATCAATCAGAGATATCTTCATATATAACACAACTAAATTTACGCCCAGGCCCAGCGCCACATTTAAAAAAAAAAAAAATAATAATTTTTTTTTTTAATTAAAAAAATTACAAGAAACGAAAATTTAACAAAATAAATATGAAACGAGAAAATCGCCACTTGACACTGTTCATTGAGCAGTAAGATTCCCACCCTCATTTATACTTTACTCTTTTAATATTGTTTTATATTTTACTCTTTTAATATTGTGGAGCATACATCATTGCTTATGTGTGTTTCTTGTGAAAAGAACAAAATGCTTGATTAAGATATCTATCCTTACATTTTGAAAAATTAAAACAAAAAAAAAAATCTTATTTTCAGCCTAGTCAAACCCATTTGGACCCTTACAGGTTCTAACCAAGCAGCACGCAGATCCAAAAACGCATAGTTTCTTGATCAAAAATGACTTTATTGGTGGGAACGCATTAGATTTGAATTTTTTTTCGACATTTGTTTAGATTCCTCAGCCCTCAATGAGCCTATGGTCCATGCTTGTAAGTAAATAATGGTAGGCAAAAGAGGGGCACACAAGACTTTCACTTGCAGAGGGAGTAAATGCTTAAGCTTGAGAAGTTTCTGGCCCAACGGATCCGTAAAACTCACTAGTAAAGCTTGTGCACGAAAATTTATAAGTAAACCTTGAGCCAGGAAAGTTTGTGCAAGAAAATTTCAACAAAAGCTTGTCCAATGGCTAATTTCTAACAGTTATAACTAACAATATAAGTTGACTGAAAAGTCTCTAAATGACTATCATTGAGGTACCTAGTTTCTGATCCATCACACCTAGTTTCTGATCCATCACACGATCGCTTTCGCCAAGGTGTTTGTTTTTTTTAAGCTTGATATGTAACACTCACACGGACATGAACGGATGGTTAAGATTCTTCCTAACCTTGTGATTCAGCTTCTTTTCTTTCTATCAGTTTGATGAAATTAGCAACGATTGTTCGGCCTTCTGTGGTTATAATACTTTCTGGATGGAACTGTACACCCTGCAATTTCCATGTCGTGAATTATTTATTTATTTTTTAGTATGATCATGCTGCAAGATGGAAATAAAACTGTATCAACGATACTCTGCATCTAACGGTTTGTATATATAGCATCTCTATCAGTGGTGGAGCCACCACTCCTTATGTTAAGGGGGCACCTGCCCCCATTGTTTTTTTTCCAATGTACCGAAAATACTTCAAATTTTCTCTTGATAAAAGCAAATTTAAAATTTTTAGGACATTAGTTTTGGGAGGGGGGGGGAGTAGCATTTTAGTATTAGAAAATTTTCTTTTCAGTTTTAAATTTGAAAATTTGCCCCCCTTTAAACTAAATTTAGGTATTACGTAAGAATATTGCATAAACAAAATAATCTTGCCCAACAACAACAACAAAGCCATAATCCCAAAATGATCTGGGGTTGCTATCAAAATAATCTTGCCCCCGTTTAAAAACATTTCTGGCTCCACCACTGATCTGTATTATTATGTACAGTGAGGAAATACATGGAAGAGATAGTCTTGTAATTGGAATCATTGAAGAGCCTTGATTATTTTATTTTTTTTGAAGAGCCTTGATGAGAGGAACGGACGGATGGTGTGTGCCAATAAACTGCTTTACGTGAGACTTCGTCATATTTGAAGAATATGACAAGAAAAAAAAGTGTTGATAATTAATACTCCCTCCCTCCCAAAAAGATATCACTTTGATTTTCTTGATCAACTTGATTAACGTTGGCCAACGATTTATAAAAACTAATCATCCTTGTAGAATTTAAAATAGTTATTGGTGGTATTTTTGATGATCATCAAAATCAATTATTAGAATTTCAAGAGGATAATTAAATATTCATAGCTTTATGGTACAAGTTCATTCAAGTTGACTAATGAAGTCCACGTGAGACTATCTTTTTAAAAAGGAGGAAGTATTTACTAGTCATGTTAAATCAAAAGTACCAACTCAAAATCAAAATGTTATTTATGCATCAGATATGCCTACGAGTGGGTCCAAAGGGGGGGGGGAGAATAAAATTCTGACCTGTAGATGTCTATATAATTTGTGACGAGCAGCCATTACCAAGCCATCCTCGGTCCAAGCAGTTATCTCAAGAGCGTCGCTTGGAAAACTGTCCTTTTCAATCACCAAGCTATGATATCTACCAGCGGTGAATGGGCTGGAAGAAAAAATCAATGTAAACCAACACATATGCGTAGAATGAATAATTTAACATATTTTCTCTCCAAAAGAATGAAAGTGGTATTGAGGGACATAAAATTAATTTACTAGCCAATTATTTACTTCCTTTACAACGTCAAACCATGCTTTGAAAAGCTTTTTAGCTTTAAAAGAAGATATCCCTTGTTAACATTGAATGAAGTGGCTCCATTTAGAATTGAATGCTCATCCAAAACAGTGGCAAAGCTAGGATTTTAGATAAACGAGGGCAAACATATTATATAGTGCAAACTCCGTCCTTAATTTGAATGTCCATTTTTCCATTTTTTGTCCCAAAAATGAATGTCCAAATTTTGAAGAAGTTACTAAACCCTTCCCCATGAAACAACAAGTTTTAATTCACTTACACTTATGATGCAATATGGTAAGATCATTAAGGGTTTATATGTACTTATGCTACTAAAAATGCTTAAATATCAACTTTTCTCAATGTCCCCAAATGTAAAAATTGGACATTCATTTAGGGACGGAGGAAGTAATAGAAATGAGGGCGAAGATGATAAATTCATGGAAATACCACACTTTCTAAAATTACAAGGGAAAATTGACATTTTCCAAAACTAAAGGGGGACAGCTTCTCCCCTTATACTACATGTGGTTCCGCAACTAATCCAAAAGCCTAAGGCTTACGACTACGTGAGAGGGCTTGGTGGCAGAAAAATGAACTTACTTTGATAAGCCTGCAAACAAACCATCTTCCCCACCCTCATTATAATACACAAGAGAGCTTTTTCCATGCACTACACCATAAGGAGAGCGCACAACCTTCCCTGCAAATTCAAAAATCAGAAGCAAGAACCTTAGTAATCTGAGAATAATAATTTTAAGCAATGAATATACAATCTGAGACTAATGAAACTATACTGAATTTATTTGAAAAAATTAAAATAATTATAATAATAAAAAAGATCCTTGCCTGCAGAATGTGTCTGCTAAAAGTAGAATAAAATAAACAGATTGCACAGAGCATGATAATCGGTAAATGAATAAATTTAGAGAAAAACTTCATAAATTGGCTCCACTCCAATTGGGGGTCATTTAGAAGATTCTTGTTTTTGTAATCAGCTTTGTAAAGTTTATTTGCTTGGTCATCCCAGTTTGAGACGGGGTGCATTTCACAATATTTTTGCTATTAGAAACCGAAAGCATTTTTTACAAATATACATTTGCTGCGCATAACCCCTAGTCATTGCAGATAATTCATGTATGCATACGAGATACACACATACATCATACAAGGGTGGGTGGGTGGGTCTTTTAACCAACGGGGCATCAATCAAAAAAAATTGAAACTCCTCTATCAGATTGAATGATACAACTGAAACTTTCCAACCAAGAAGGTCCCTACTTCATAATCACCTTAATACTAAATTTCAACAGACGTAATCTTCTTGACCAAACCTTGTGTTATATTAAACGGTAGGACTGGAGGGTTCAAATTGAAATCCAAACTTTGTGCTATTTGTTACTCACGTATGGATCATACAGTCTTTTTTATTACTACCTCCGTCTCAATACAAAAGCAACATTTGACTAAACAGGCAAATTAAGAAATGTCGAAAATCTACAAAGTCTCATAATTTCCCCTGAAAAAAATTTGAATATTGAAAATAGGTGGGAAATGGAAGGTTAGGATAGTAAATTTGTTGTTAAAAGAATTGCTGAAGGGAAATGTTAATCTGCAGTGAGAAAGGGCTACACATCTCTTCTAATGGGATGGTGGTAGACTGGTAGTCTATTATTTTGAAACAAAATAAGATTATTATATAAAAACAGGAAGGTATAATATTTTTTTTGCTAATTTAACTATCCTAATGAAAATTTTAAACTTGTTATTGATACATCATTATAAATACTTTCAATAACATTTTTTGGATTTTCGTTAGGCTAATCAAATTAAACTAAAATTATTGCTCAAAGTACCTTCGCGTTGACAACCAAAAAAGTAGGAATATCATTTTGGGGCCGAGAGAGTACTACCCAAATTCCTCCAAAGGCTCTTCAATCAATTACAAGGGTTCATTTTTCAACAGCATATATAAAGAGATCGGCAAAGCTTACCTGAGCAATCTTCAAGCTTCTCTACAGGTAGGATAAATCTCTAAACTAGGGATGCTACGAGTTAGCATGACTCTATCCGACAAAGTCCCACTTTATCCACCAGGGGCAGAGGTAGGATTTGGCATAAGAGGGCAATTGCCCCCCCCCCATTAACTTTTTAAATGTATCAGATTAGTACTAATAAATTTTTATAAAATTGATTTTTACCATTAAATTTGTATTTTGCCCCCCTTTTGATCAATAAAAAATAACACTACATTTTATTTTTGCCCCCGTTTAAACTACATTTACATTTTATATCATAGTGTTCTAAATTAAATATATTTTTGCCCCCGTTTCAAAAAATCCTGGCTCCGCCAGCTATCCACCATTGTTGACAGTACACCCTCTAGGTTCACCACATATTCCCTTATTTTACAAGATCAAACCAGATTCTTACCCAACTATACTTTTGTTAGCCAATCCACAAATAGAGATTAAAAGTAAGAAGGAAGAACTGGTTATTGTGGAAGATTTTACTAATATTAGAGAGAACGTAGGCTTCCCCCATCCATACAACTTGTCCATTTATGAGTCATAATGAACATACACAAAGAACTCCATTCTTGGGGGCGGGAGGAGTAAGATCCTTAACACTCCATTCATACCATCCATACGGTCCCTCTTTTTCCTTGAAACACTCAAATTAAACAAAAGCTTGAAAACCGGGGCTACTATTCATCGATTTCAAGATCAAGTGAATCTGAATCATATCCTTTTCTGCTCAATTTATGTCTCCGAGGAATATCTTCCACTTGATGCCTTTTGCAAATCCTAGTTGCCAAAAGTGACTACCGACTCAATTAGACATAAAAAAAAAATCCAGAAAAATCCCTATTCACAGTGCCTGAAAACAACTTCTTAAAGCTCCAGAGAAGGTTATAACCTAGTTGATTCACCCTTAAGTTTCTACATTACGGATGCATATGTTATTTTAAGCATTCATTTATCACGAAGATAAAAAAGAACCACAGAGTTGTTAAGTATGTGTGCGGTTTGGTATATACGACTAGATATAAAGCAGATGAGATATATACAACATATAGAGCTATTATTATCCGTCTCCAAGCGATTAATATCGATTGAAGTTATGAACAGTTGAACACTGAAAAAAGATACAATCTAAGAGATATTACCTCCAAAAGCCTCACCAATGCACTGCAATCCCATACAAACACCAAACAATGGTATGCTAGGTCCAAGTTCTAACACAGTTTGCAATGAAATTCCAGAATCTTGAGGTGTGCCTACGAGGAAAGGATACATGAACTATAAGGTAAATTATGCAAACAGGCCCAGGGAAAGGAAAAAAGAGAGATTGGTGATAACGTACCAGGTCCAGGAGATATCAGAATACCTCTTGGATTTTTTCTGCAGAAAGGGAAGTCATGACCATAAGTAATTAAATGATATAGGTAAATTGTAGAAAATAGAATTTTAAGAAGAATTCTTGAATGCAAGAGAAGGGGATAACACCATATCATGGATCAATTCAATCAACCTACAAAACTGTTGAAATCCTTACTTTCTTAGTTCATCCACGCTAAGCTCATCATTGCGGTAAACCTCAAAGTGACACCCCAGCTCTCCCATGTACTGCAGAATAACAAGGGAAATTCCTAAAAGTCTACGCATATAAACTATAAATCCCATGTTCACTTGTAACAACTGAAAAGCCAAGAAACTCCAAGGAAATAAGCATTTATCTCTTAAAAGTTTGGCAACTCAGCTCCATGCTTTGAGACTGGAAGGATATTTGGACGCCTTCAGAATCTGAATGTTATTCCGATTTTAAAAGCTGATTTCAGAATGAGTTATCATATCATTATGGTAAGAGTTATGACTTATGATTACTCAAGAAATAGATTAGTATTTTGTTCACTCACATAAACAAAGGATATAGACAAAAGTGGAGGCACAAATCAGAGAAAGATCAATAAAGGCTTTTATTTACTTATAGTAGCATTGGAAAATAAATAGACAGCGGAAAGGGTTCTCAAAAAAATCAACATTTTGCTTCTAACTGTTCAAATTTCACAAAACGAAAGACGACTTAAACTACTGATCATTGAAGTCTTGACACCTCCAATATAAAAAACACATATTTTCGGTTACAAAGGGCCAGAGATTAAGTAAATTTTCAATGGTTTTCCAGTTGCTGCTAATTTTCCCTTCCATGGAGTAAGAATAAAGGTAAATAGTACTGTTGATCCAAGTGAATAGTTATACAGACGAACAAGTGAACAACCAGAGTTATCATGTAACCATTACTCCCTCAAATTTCCTATCTATATTTATAGCTATGACTAATAGATACACCAAACCTCAAAGCAGTCCATATCTTTCAAGAATCAGTGCTAAAGTCGCATATTCATCTAGATTTAATGCAGCATTTCAGGCTATACTCAAATAAGGAGAAAAGAAAATGGATCGATTCAACAAAAAGTACACAAATTGGGCGGAATCGGTCTCATTTTGGACCTCTCCGCTAGAAGGTTCTCATACTTCCATCAAAGCGGCATTGGATGCTTTCCACTTAAACATGGCGGACAAAAACGATCATACAATGTAATTGAGGGAAATGACAGAATCTAGTAATAGAGATGATCCATCCCAATTTACCTATCACCGAATTACGGGTTACCAAATCCATTCACTAGTAATTCACAAAACCTCGCACTCAACATTAATTTTGTACAACCAAAATAAATCGAGGTGATTAATAAAAAACAAAAAAAAATGAGGATTGAACTTTCCAACATTTCCCAGTCAATCAAACAATAATTAACAGTTTTTTTAAAAAGGCAAGGTTTTCAAATCAAACCTGGCAAAGATTATATGTGAAGCTGTCATAGTTATCAATGACAACAATTGAGTTCTTCGTCTTATCAACCGAAACAACCGGCGGCGGCGCGGTGGACGTCTTCTGGGATAATAAAGCTGACGGCGGCCGCATGGAGGCTTTCCGCGATACGGCAGCCGCCTGCTGAAAACAAACAGAAACCCTTGTTGGAGTAAGGGATTTACGAGTCAACCCATTTGGCTTTAGCTCCATAAAAGAGGATTGAGAAAAGGTGCAAGCCGCCATTGCTGTGAATTTTTTTGAGAACAGAAAGAGATTGAGACTATTTACAATGGCAAGATGAAACTCTGAATGAAATGTGTTTTACTAGAATCTAATTAATTAGGCCAAATTGTATGAGAATTGTTATTTGCCCCCGCACAATTGTTGAATACCCCCGCAATACTATGTACACCAAAAAAAATAAACATTCAACATCAAACACACCACCTATATTCCTATTTTACCCTTTTAAACCTCTAAATAACCACCCACCTCAATTATGAAAACACACCCACATCCCACACATTCTTTCTTAAGAAAAGAAGGACAAGAGACGGGTAAGGAGGAGAGAGAGAGAAGAGTGGATGGACAAGGAGGAGAGAGGGAGAGGAGAAGAAGTAAAAATGGAATCAAAGAAGAAGTAAAAAATGGAATTAGGGTTTGAGATAAAAGAGTGAGGGGGGGGGTACATCACAACAGACCTGAAGGCGTCATGAGCTGCTGGGCGAATCTTTATATTGCAGGGATTATTGTGTTATCTTGATTAAACTATTGGGAAGGGGAAATTGGCTTTAGTGTAGATTGAAAGGGCAAGTTTCTATTGAATTTTGAAAAGGTAGAATGGGGAGAGATGGGCGATTGACAGTCGGTCAGTCTGATTTGGGACTGGAATTTTGTGAATTGGGATCGGATTGGAGAGTGACATGTTTTGAGAGTAGTCATTTCGCCATTGGAGGATTATTGTGTTATCTTGTTTAATGAGTTTTGATCTATTTGAGAATATGAGTTTAAATTAGTTATGAAATGGGTTTGTAATTTATTAGGGTGTTTAATCTACAACACAGAAGAAGAGAGACTAGAGAAGCAAACGAGAGAGGAGGGAGGACAAACATACCGGCGGTGACGTTAGGGCGGCGGCCTGAGGAAGGGCTGCGGACATGAGAAAAAGAAGGTTTTTAAACATAATCGATCGAGAGAGAGAGACAGAGAGAGAGAGAAAGAGAGAGAGAGGAGAGAGAATAGACGAGAGAGGAGAGAAGAGAGAGGGTTCTTACCTGCGGCGAGGGCGAGGGCGACGGCGACGCTGGATGCGCAGGAGGAAGGTGAGACCGATGTCGAGAAGAACAGGAATGCGTTTATGGATTTGATGAGTACTCCCTCCGTCCCACGTTAGACTAACTTTTTGGGCACACCAATTAAGGAAAAGTAAGTGAGAGAAAAAGTGAAAGAAAATGTTGTGAGTATGAAGAATTAAATAGGAGAGAGAATGAGTGGGAGGAATAGTTAGGAGAGAGAATGTTGTGAGTGTAAAAGTGAAATAGGAGAGAGAATGAGTGGGGTAAATAGTGAAGATTCCTTTGCCATTTTGGGCAGTCTCAACTAACGTGGGACGGCCCAAAAAGGAAAGAAGTCTCAACTAACGTGGGACGGAGGGAGTATATGATTTGGATTGGGGGTAGTTTGGTCATTAAAAAATGTTGATGAGGACATAATAGTAAATTTGTTTTTAATACAATGGAATGGATTTGGGGGAATTGAACATTCCATCAGTTTTAAAAAGGAACTAGTGTATCACCCGTGCGATGCACGGAGAGAAATATATTCTTTTAGTTAAGCAACGAAAATAATCATTAAACATAAATTCAACGGTAGGCATTAAACTTTAAAGTTTAAACCGATGGCAAGGCATACAAACTAAATGTTTTGAAAAACCTCCTCAAACACAATATTCGTAGTACTGTTGCTGAAAGAACTCCCTTCTGTCGGATCGCATATCCAAATATGAAGACCATTTGGATGGGTGACTCTGGACAAAGTAACATATGACCATGACTGAAAATAGGTTTCTTCAACATAAGACCGACAATAGACAGAGATTGTCCCTTACTTATGTTTATGGACATGACATAAGAGACCATCAAAGGAAATTGGCGGCACTCAAATTTGAAAGGAATCCTAGAGTCTGATGGAGTGAGTGACATTCGAGGAATTAAGATTTTTTTTTCAATGTATTAGCTTGATGATAAAATCTCACCCTCTAATACATGATTCCCCAATCGAGTAATAAGCAACCTAGTTTTATTACAGAGTCCTTGATTCGGATCGGTATTTCGCAGCAACATAACGGGAACACCGACTTTCAACGACAATATATGCTCAGTTAGCCCAGATGCAGAAATACTATTCAAGAACTCTGTAGTGTGAACATCATTCATAAAACCACTAACTTGATCTGAACGACGACTGGTATCTGAGCTGAAATAAGTCCTCCCTTCGGTGGTGGAAAGTGAAACCATATAATTATTTACCAACTGAACTGCATCCAACGTCGGAGCCAAAATAGCCCTACCCTCATAGTATGACTTGTCGAAGGCATGACACTGAAGATCTGGATATACCCTATGAACCATTTATGCAATAGGATCATTACCTCCGTCGGCTAAAAACATATCTGGAATATCAATGGACATAACACCATCGTTCGGTTCATTCACCGTTCCATCTCCTATATTCGCAATCCATCCTGCGTACTCGTGCAGTAAAGTAGAATCCGCCGTCAGATTTGAAGCCTTGAGACGCATATTTGTAGTCAAGTGTAAAACGGTGCAATGAGACCGCAAATGGGATGAGTTAATAGTCGAATGTACAATATCTTGCCTACTGCCTTTCGGGATTACCGGTAAGATTTGACGGAAATCCCCACCGAAAACCACAGTTTTCCCACCAAATGGTATTTCACTTCTACTCAAATCAATCCGCTTCAAAATATCTTTCATGCTTATATCCAAAGCTTCAAAACAATGTCTATGCATCATCGGTGCCTTATCCTAAAAGATAAGCTTGCATCTGAAGATCAATTCCGCAATTGCACTTCCTTGGTTTATATTACACAAAGAGATTTCATCAATATTAAAAGGTATTGAAAATCTAGAGTGTGTTGTCCTTCCACCAGGTAACAACAGGGATGCAATGCCACTCGATGCAACATTCAACACTATATGTCCCTTGGATCTAAGAGCAGCTGAAAAAGTACGCCACACATAATTCAGACGCGAAAATTCAATCATAGTATATGCATCCACAACGAATTGTTGAAGTAAGCGACCCAAAAATAAAATGGTTTTTGGTTCAAATTCTCGTTCATGTAGGCTCAACGCAAAAAATTCCCTCGTACTGACATTCTTGTGTCCACCAACATCACTCCTTTTATTTGAGAGAGAAATATCTTCTCGATACCCATCTTCACCATAAGGAAACAATAATGGATATTGCAAACTCAAATAAGCCGAAATCAATTGATTAATTCTCTTAAGAAATCCATATTGAATCTCAACCAAAATATCTCTTTCACCAATGCAATCTTCAATATTTCCAACAATCAATAATGGTACTTCGGAAGCCGAAAGTAAATTATATGTCCGTCCATCGCCTCCACGTCTGCCGATTGGTTTAAGTCTAACATTTTCCCCGCCCTCAAACAACATTTTATCCTTTGTCATTCAGAAAGATTTCACCAACACATTCTCTTTGTCAAACATGTCTTTCAAATCTGAAACTATAGAATCATGAAGATCCCCCACATCAGAATCTTGCATGTACCAATGTGGTATAAGTTAATATACTTATCAACTTATCAAAATACTAAAATTATTAATTTACCTAACAAACAAAGGATTTGCGATTTGAGATCTCTGTATCATATATTTATAACTGTGCAATTTTTGGGGATTTGCCTTCAACGGGTAACAATTTTCCTATTAAATAATAATTTTGACCATGGAACTTGAAAACTGGTGGCGAATTCCCTTTGTTAACGTGATGGTCAATTTTCCCTCTCATTATAGGATCGTATGTTCTTTCGACAATGTTTACTTCTTTTCGATAAATCACGTAACAAACGTTGGAGAACTCCAGGAGCTGTTTTTAGGAGCGGTAATTTTATTTTACCCTGATTGCAACGTAAGTTATTATTCTCATATATTTAACGTTTTAGATATCAAATTGATGTTTATTTATGAGTGTGATTTATAAAGACTGCAACTACAATAAAAAGTAAAATAAAAATAATAAAATATTTATTTGGTATTTTGGATGAAAATTAACTAATTTATAGCATTAAATTATAAAATAAAATAAATATTTTTTTTCATTATAAAAGTATCATAAGCAAAAAAATTGGCTCGTTACTACAAAATATCAGTTTCTGTGAACGAATATTCGATTAGGCATCATATTCGCTCGTCCTACCACCGTGCATGCACTAATACATTTTTCTTTAGTAGAAGGCACTACTTACCCTCAATTAAAAAAACACTACTAACTCGTCCGCTTAGCTGTCATTTACGCCTAACAATTGAAAACATTTCGCATATGGAATAATGTTAATATATGAATCTATCTCTTAAAAATAATTTTACCTATGCAATTTTGAAGCTATTTAAATAACATATACTCCCTCCGTCCCACATGAGTGTGGACTTTTGGTCAACTTGATGGAACTTTGACCAATAATTTAAATAAATAATAATGATCTTAATAAAAATTTAAAAATTTGTTATTGTATCACACTTAATAATATTAACAATAACATTTTTTGGATTTTTATTAGGATCATTATTATTTATTTAAATTATTGGTCAAAGTTCCAGAAAGTTGACCAAAAATTCCCACTCATGTTGGACGGAGGGAGTATTGTTATTACTTAAAATATTAATCCTTCGTCATAAAATACGTTTCAAAATTTGTCCATTTTTATTTGAAGGTGAACTTGAAAGTAATTTTTAGATATAAATAAATATATTTTATAATTTTTCTTTCTTACTATTGTGAAATAATTCTTATACTACCTTTTCCATTATAAATACTCTAAATTCACAATTTCAAAAGTCAAAGAAAATATAAATATTTTTCCAAACCAATATAATCTATGTAATAAATTAAAGTTTACGAATGTTTAATGAAGTCGGAAACATTTTTAGGTGATAATAACATTATGAACAAAATTTTGTTAATATCGATTTTATTAACAACTCACGCGTTTTTTAGGAAAAAATAAATTATAGAACACTTGACCGGATAAGATAGCACCTATCAAAATAAATAAATATATATACTACGTGTAATATAAAGTGTTCTCTATACCAACAAAAATAAAAAGGAAACGAAATATCAAAAAAGAGAGAAATATTCCTTGCATTAGGAAAATTAATGAAGAAATTTTTTTCAAATTTACTTTTTGATCCAAAGCAATTAAATTTATTTATTTATTTATTTTCAAACAGAAATATAAGTACTAAAAAAATTAAACCCACAAATAATGTAATATTATACTAAATATAATATGTTTTCATCAATTCTCAAATGATACTACTAACATCCTATAATTCTAAAAATAATTCTATTTTTTTAAAATTATTTTTAACTTTCAATACTAAAGGATAATACATAAGGGCCAAAAAAAAGCCCAAATACAATACTGAGAAAAAAACCGGTAAGGCCCAAATGAAAACAAAACCTACCAGCCTCCATATAAAACAACACACCGCCTTCTCACCTCATTTTCTTCCTTCTTCCGCCGCTAAACATCAAACCCTAGACACATAATATCCCCAAACCTACAACTATACGGCCAAAATGACATAATTCACACCTAATAGGCCTTCAATAAGCGCCTAAATTGATTTGCAATCATATTTTCTCCTTTTTTCTGTATTTCTAAAGCCATATCGTAGCAAAAACGGTGACTAATCACTCGTATCGATGGATAATGACGGTGTTGGTCTAAATTTGAATTCAATCGCCACGAAAACATTTCAAACACACAGATCTGGTACTCTATTGACCTAAACTTACTATCATTGTTTTGATTTCACTTACTTTTGAAGCGATTTTGAAGATCTACATTCGATTAGGGACTCTCCATATTTAAAAAAAAATACATGCATCATATCATTTATTTCAGTGAAATACTTAAAATATGTATATGTATTTAAGTAAATAGCTCTCAGTTTTTTCACCATTGATATTTTATCAGTAAAATGTGCTCTTAAAATTCAATTACGCGAGAAAAGAAAAAAAAATAAGCACAAAATTACGACATAAATTTCTGAGAACCCTAGATTTGTTCAACTACGTAAAATTTTTCAATTTTTTTTTTTTTTCAGAATGATTAACTTCGGTATATTAGATCTAAGAAGAAATAAACATTTACATTTTCACTTTAGTCTCAATTTTTTAAATTAATTTTTTGTGTAAATTACATAAGTATATAGATGTGATAAATTTTATAAACCTATATTTATGTTACTTTATTATAAATTAATTCGTTATTATTTTTATGTTAAGCTGGAATGATTATGTCACCTCGTAGAAAATAGAGTAGCTACTATTCAAATTAAATATGACGATCGAGCATGAAATCAATATTTAAAGTCATTGTTTTTACCTTATATTTGTATAAAATATCTGTTATCGATTGAATTAAAAAAAACTTTTAATGTAGATGAACATGTTGGCATTATCACTGTCGGTCATACGAAGATGCTTGGGGTATTTGATCAATGCACCTTTTATTGCTTAGAAATAATCGTTTGAAATTAGAATGGGGTTTAAATGATATTTTCTATTAATTTCGGAATGTTTGATGAAGCATTTACAAAGAAATTAACATTCCATCAGACATAAACACACTTGAAACTTCTATTCCTTTCTCATTTAAATTTATTTCAAATTAACATAGTAGGAAATTAATTTTTACTACTCTTTCATATTTATTTGGACCATATGCTATTTCTTAAGTCAATCTAATTGATTCTATTTTTGAAAGAAATCTAATTGATTCCTAAATTTTATTTCGAGTGCACGCATGTAGTCATATACTACACATGTACTATGCTCAATTTTAGTTATATAATTCTCTCTTTAACATGGGCTTTAAACTATTGCAGGTACACTACCATTGATATCTGCAATTAAATAACCCAAAATCTAAAAGATAAGTATTTAGATTTATCTTTAATTCGCTACTTTAAATGTGTGCACTCCTTATGACTTTATATCTTTGAGTACTCTTTATTTTAATAGCTCCTTCAAAATTTTTACAGAGAATTAACGTATTGTATAATCTCAGGTTTACAATATTGACCTACTCCTTCATACTTATGATTACATCTTTAGATCAATGCATATAAATTCAAGTATATGACCTTAAGTTGCATTTAAATATGTGGAAGATTTTTTTTTTTTTGATGTATAGTAGGAAAAGAGAAATTTTATATTTTGTGCTTTACATGAAGATGATTTTTTGCTAATTAAGATGAGATGCCTACTATTTGTTGATTGTTGTGGCGCCCTCTTTTTGTTGTGTGACTGGATTGTGGAAGCTTGGTCCGAAATCCTTAGCCTTAGGAATGGAACCACAAGCAAAAGCGTAGATATACTACTGATAACAAAATTTACCTGAATATAAAAAGTAGAATGGAAGCTGCATAGCAAATTATTCATTCGTTAGTTATATAAGAACATATATCCATTGGCTAACTGTTGAAATTTTCTTCTACGATAAGTTTAGATAAGTTTAGAGACGTTTGAAGTTGAAGACAGAAGCAAAGGGTCTGAATGATTCAAAATATATGTTCATCGTCATACTCATATATTCAACTCTCTTCATTATGTTGTCATCTAATTTGAATTAGAAAGTACATTTTTTCTTCTTCAATGTGTTGTCTTCTTTAACAAATTTCGCATACAATGTTCCTTTTGTTAAATTCTAGTATGACAGTATATTTTTGCGCTCCTGATAATTTCTGCTCTTCTGATACTTGTAAAACAGGACGGCCCTGAAAATAATCAAAAACAAATGAAACAGATGAATGGTAAAGGCATTTTGACTTCAAATGGAGAGAGCAAGCTTTGTGGAAATGAAGAAAATTGAAGCAACGTCCGGCCTTTATATAGGCAAATATTCGGTGGGAGTTTGAATTACAACGACTACAAAACCAAGGGCTGATTACACGATTTTTTATTAAAAAATTAAAATTTCTGAACAGCCAACTTTATCTACCAATCAGAAAATCTTTGTAGAAGAAACAAAATTTCAAATTCCATGCCAACTCATCAGTTTGATAGAGGAAAAAAAATGCAAATTTAAAATATAATTTCCTAAAATTTAAAAATGGACTGAGAAGGAAGGATATTGTATTCAAAAATTGTGTAATGGATCCACCTCTTATGCAGCCAATAATAAGCGGAACACATGGCTGTTTGCATGAGCTAATTTAAATAAAGCTCATATCTCGGTTTCCAAGATGCACATTTGACGAAAATGGCATTCAGCAAGTAATTTGAAGGACTACATACACGTGGCTGTTTGCCTGTTTGCATGAGCAAGCTCTAATTTCATTTCCTTTTATTAAATTTCTTGCAAAATTTAAACAAAAAGTGGAACTGATTTTTAAGTCATAAAAGTATAAATGACAGTCTATGTGTGGTGGAAAACCAAAAAGACAGCCAGCAAGTAAAATGGTTTTATTTTTTTTTCTATTCCCTGAATTTACTTTAATGACCTTGGAGAGTTTCCATTTTCAGAGGATGCAAAATGGCGCCAAATTACCTTTTATGGAAAGGATTGTGTTTTTAGCATAGTATAGATGTTGAATTTCTTTATTTGTAGGAATTATACATTTCAATGAAATTTTTTTTTTAAAATGATTCAACCAAACAGGGGAATGGAATTGGTCAAAGGGAATTTATCATTCCATTCCCCCACTTTCCATTCAACCAAACGCCCCCTAAATTGGTGTTTGTAGATTAAAAACCCTAGAAATGCTAAAATTTTACTAGCTCAGATTTTTGTTTTGAAAGACACCCAGATTGTTTGTTGTTGAAATGTGTGGTTTGGATTTGTGGCTTTGATGTTGAATGCTGTGTAACCCCAGTTGGTTTTCTTTAGTATCTGCATTTTGGATCCTTTATTAATGAGGTTGTGGGTAAATGTGTTTGGGGTATTTTGATTGTCGAATGTTTGCTGATAGATATGTTCTTAGGCAAAGTTGTTATGTAGTATGGCTTGATATGCTCCATGTGACCATGATTCACAGGCTTGAAATTTTCTGGATATTATGTGATTGCTATTCATTCAGTTATGCAATATCAATCTGTATAATGATCTTTATATGGTCGAATTGGCAGGAAATATGGCCCGACTTAGTTTAACAACACGGAAACGTGGGATGAAGAGAAATGCATTGATCATTGTATTTTGGATTGAAGTTATGTCAGTAGTTGCGTGGTTTTTTGAGGTGGCATGTGTATTTATACTCAAACAAAAGATGAACAAACCATGTATTAGATACTCATTGAGTAATATCGACCGGGATTTAATATTGCATAGATTTATTTATGAGAGTGACACTCTTTGCCTATCTCAACTAAGGATGACTCGAAGGTGCTTCTTCAAGTTGTGCGACATGCTTGAAACGTTAGGAGGATTAAAAGCTACTAGGAACATGAAAATTGAGGAACAAGTAGCTATATTTCTTCACATTACTGCTCATAACATAAAAAACAGGGTCATAATATGTAAATTTTATCGTTCGGGAGAAACCATTAGTAGACACTTCACTCGGGTTTGCAATGCGGTTTTAAGATTGCATCCAATATTGCTTAAGAAACCTGAACCTGTGCCCGAAGACTCTACAGATAGTAGATGGAAATGGTTTAAGGTACTATATTTTACATAATTTAAATAAATCGTTCATAGTTTATAAATTTTTTTATGAACATATATAATGATTATTCTTTCTTTTGTTTTTTTTGTGTTTATGTTTTTTGGTGCTAGAATTGCCTAGGAGCTTTAGACGGGACATACATAAAGTGTATGGTTCCATTGCAAGACAAGCTAGGTACAGAACAAGAAAGAATGAGATTGCGACAAATGTATTAGGGGTGTGTTCACAAGATATGCAATTTATTTATGTATTACCTGGATGGGAGGGTTCAGCGGCTGACGGTAGGGTGCTTCGAGATGCCCTTCTTAGAGTGCATGGATTGAAGGTTCCAAGGCCATGTATGTACTTATCTAGACTAATAATAGGTTAATTATATATACTTCATTTTCATAATAGTGCTCATTAAGCTATTTATTTATATTTTCTTTTTAGGTTATTACTTGGTTGATGCTGGATACACCAATGGGGAGGGTTTCCTTGCCCCATATAGAGGACAAAGATATCATTTGAATGATTGGCGTGATGGACACCAACCGACTACACCCAAAGAATTATTTAACATGAAACATTCGTCAGCAAGAAATGTGATAGAAAGATGTTTTGGTATTTTGAAGGGTAGATGGGGAATTTTAAGGGACCACTCGTACTATCCCGTTGAGTTAAAAAATAGGATTATAATGGCATGTTGTTTGCTCCATAATTTTTTAAGGCAAGAAATGCCTATCGATCCTTTTGAGGAGGACTGTGTGACTGACGAGGGAACGGGAGACAATGGAGGAGCTGGAGGAGCTGAGGATAATGTTGAGACCGTAGGGACGTCCGCCGTTTGGACTACATTTAGAAATAATCTAGCACAAACTATGTTTGATGAGTGGCATGCTTGAGAATAATGTTGTCTATTTGTTTCTTTTAATCTAGCACAAACTATGGTTGTACTTGAATGATACTTTTTTACTTGTTTCTTTTGATTTTTCTGGACAAAGGGAGTATATGGTTAAGCAATTCAAAGTTTCTGTCTTTTTTTTTTTTTATAGCAGATGCATTGTGATGCTGCAGGAATTGTGCTTATCAATCTTCCTCCACGTGGCAGGACTGATCACTTGGCTCCTTGACCTGAAAACAGAACCCACGACTAGCCGGATGTGTCTCCGGCGAAGACGCTCGGGCGTGAGAGTAAGATCACAGTTGTATATAGCTCAAAATGTATAGAATAATGAATTCTGATAACAAAATGGCAGTTACCTTTCACCGTTTGGTAGTGATGAAGTATTTATAGGCAAGAGTGATGTATTTTTGGGAGGCGGCATGTCCTCCGAGATTATAGCGGCGGTTACTTGGTCGCGGGCACGTGTCTATAACGGTCCCCGATTTGTAGGGATGTAGTTGTGAGCATTGATTGACCGAATAAGCCGGCGAGTGTCGTGGTCGTCACTTGCCGATTTAGGTCGAGGTCGCCACTCGTGGAATGGTCGACCCGACCGTCTGCAGAGCACGGTTCGTACCCGAATAGTAGCATGGATCATGAGGTCGGACTAAGTTAGGTCGGGACTTGTAAGTCGGACCATGGGCTTAGTCGATCGATGTGTGAGATGGGCCTTGGGCCTTGTTACGATTGGATTAGTTTCATTGAGAATGTGGGTGCCAACGCTATCCGAGATTGGGCTTTACTCGTTTGGCCCACCCGACACTTTTGGTATGTTCAGTGGCCCCCAACTTTCGAGTTGACTTCGTCGACTTGGAAGTTAAGAAGATTTCTTTGCCAAAAATTGCTTTACTCGAAGCTCGATACTAGTCTTTGAAGTAGGTCGACCATGATGACGTGGCAACATCCTGATCGTTGGTGATGAACGGTTGGAGATGAAGGAGCGCCGGTTTTAGCAATGATTACAGTTCTGACGTTTGGAACTCCTTCTCGAAAACCGCCTCAATCTTTAATTTTGGAAAATTAATTTTGATTTTCTTTTCCCCTTCCAAATTTAGGAAAATATAAATAGAGAAATTCCTCTTCATTTAGAACTTTTACTGCTCTAGAACTTCTTCTTCTCCGGCGATAATCAAGGGATTTCAGCAAGATTTAAATTCAGCTCTCGGCTTCAGCAACGAACTTCCTTTCTTCAATCAATTGAGGTATTTCCCTTGTATTTTTGTTTTAGGGCTTTTAATTTTGCACTGTTCTCCGTTTCCGCCATGGCTAGGACCTTTAGTTGCGAACCGGGAGCGTGGTACGGCTACTGTACTGTTAACCGTAGGGCATGCAAGAATGTGAACGGTGAGTGGAGAGTGATGTCCTTAGATGAGTGCGCCTCCATTTTGACTAGTTGGGGATTGAATTACACTGAGATAGGGATGCCCATTGTAGGAGAAACTGATAATGTGGTGATTGACGACTCAAATGTTGTCGCTTTTCATTTATTCCATGAATTGCTTGACCATATCACCTTATTTTATGTTAGGGACGTCCAAAAGCCCTCCTTCCTTAGAAATAGGATAGGTTTCCCGGGGAGTCTAGGTCGTCCTTAGGTAGGTCGACCGATCACGATCATAGGACCGACTCCCCCGCTTCCTCTTTTGCTTGTACGAATATGACGACTCAAGAGAAGGGGAGCATTTGCCGCCTCAACTTCGTCTGGTCCTCGAATTGTCAATGCATTTGGGCCCAATGTGGTGCCAGGCAAGAATGAGAAGGGCTATGTACCTCAACGACCTACTCGCGGGAGGAAGAACTTGGAGTCTCGTTATGATGTGATCTACAACTTCGTGGGGGTAGATAGGGCGAGAATTTAGGTTGACTATCCTTAGTCGAAACAATTTTAGCCAAATACCGTTCGACCTTCACTAAAGATGCTACTAGGGTAGCTTTCTTCTACGGGCGGTTTGAAATTTGGTTTGAGGTTGCCATTGGATCCTTTCGTTAATGAGTTTCTGGAATGTATGGATGCCCTCCCCCTTCAGCTCGGTGCTAACACTTGCAGAGTGCTGGTGTGCTTTGCAATGGTGTGCAGGCTCTTGGGCCATGAGCCTTGCATGAAGGTTTTCAAAGAGTTTTTGGTGCCAAGCTAGATAAGCACGGCGGGGAATTAGCACTCCTCCAAGCCCAACTCTCCCAAGTTGTTTACCAACCTTCCAAATAAACACAATTGCTGGAACTCACATGTAGTTTTAGTTGAGGAGCAGGCCGGGTTGGGAATTTCCGTTGCCCGATGATGAATCTGATGCTATCAGTGAGGAGAATTACTGGGAGCCTCCTTGGTGTAGAACTTTGTATAGAAAGCTGTGTGCCCTGGTCAAGGATGGACCCGTCGATTGGGAGTCATTAGTGACAACCAAGTACAATTATGTTCTAGCAGGGATGATGCCTGGAGATGAGGCAGTAGAGCCCCTTGCACCGGTATTGAGAGGCCAGGTGTACCCTGATTGGGTAACCCACTCTTTGGGTAGATTAGAGGAGAATTGTCAGTTTTGTCAGAAGCAAGCTGACTACTGCAAGAACAATGGAGAACACATCGGTGGTAAGGGTTTATTCGCCTTTGCTCATTAGCTCGTCCAATGTTAACTTGCATAAGTGCTTTTTTATAGGCGTATAGGATCGCTTTGATCTCGCATACTTAACTTTCAGCTCGACACTTACTTGCTCGCTTGTTGAATTAATTAATTCGTACATAGAACTGCTTGCATTCGTATTTCTGTATTTATCAGATGGTTTGCTCGTATGTAGAATTAATTCGTACATAGAACTATTTCGAATTGCAACTCCTTATCAAATTGCTTGCTCGTATGTAGAGTTATTAAATTCGTACATAGAACTGCTTTTGAATTGTATCAATTACCTCGTCAATGATTTACTCGTAGGACTGTTTTTGAATTGTCGAGCTAATACTTTGATGTCGTGCGGTTTTGACTCCCGAACAAGAAGCCGCCATGGTTCGAATTGTTGGAGTTTCGACAAGAAGAAGTCTAAGAGGGCCCACGGTGCTTTGCGAACGCCAAGGCCAGAGAGAGAGGGATCTTTGCTGCAAGGAATACCCTTCTCCCAAAGGACAATGCTTTGGGTTAATTCCAATGGAGGAGGTCGCTATAGAGGACCTTCAACAGAGTGGTTCCCATTCCATGAATGTGAATGAGGGAGGAGGAATTCGGCGGTCGCCTAGGCCAAGTCCGAGCTCCGATCCTGTTCAAGAGGCCAATGCCGCGACCTGCGGCTGAGATGGCGGGCTCCGGCCCAATGAATGTAGTTGAAATTGATGATATTGTTGAAGAGGAAGATGATCAGGCATTGAGGACGAGAAAAAGATCAAGGTCTGGAAAGGCCGTCTCCCCAAGTCTACTCCCTCCTCTAGCCCCCTCTCCGAAGAGCCAAGAATCTGTAGATGCTATGATTCAGAGGCTCAGCGACGTTCCCCCTCTCATTGGGGTCAACAGCATGACTCGGCGCTATCCTGACGTGGCGCTTGGTCAAGTGGTGGTGAGAAGGGCCCTGGGTGTAGATCTCCTAGCTCACTTTGCGAGAGAAGGGGATGACTCCGGAGGAATTTTCGGCCCGATGCAGGTTGGTACACGGCGAGGTAAACCTTTACTTTCCCTTTCTGTTTAGTCGCTTATTACATTAGTTCGTCAGTTCTCCTCTTGGTCGAGCTAATACTTCAATGTTTCCTCTAATGCAGTCTCTCACCATGAACGAGCAAGCTAAAAGCTCCTGGAGGGTGTCAATTGAGAGGGAGAAGCGGGCCCTGCGCGATTATGCCAAGAAGGCACAAGAGTTGGGCGACTTGAGAGAGAAATACAACGATACGGACAACTCGTGTGAAGCCAATGAAATGGTGAAGACGAAGGCCTTGTACGATCTGGCGCAGTTCTTGAATCTAAGATCAAGGAGGTGGAAGCGGAGAGGGAAACGAGAGAAGAAGGAGTTGGAAAAAACCAAAGCGAGGCGGCCACGGTCAACAAACTCTGAAGGAGAAGGATGCCTTCTTGCTCGAGCTACATGAACGGCATCGGCTTGAGAGAGAGAGAAGCCGAGAAAGACCTCCAGGCTACCATCGAGAAAGCGCGAAAGATGCCTACGAAGCGGCGGTTGAGAAGTTCAAAGCGGGGGATGAGTACTACGATGCCATAGTGTCTAAGGCCCAAGATTTTCTTGAGGTCGGCAAAAGACATATGGCCCGTCGCGCGCTTGTAGATCCTACGGCCACGGTTACCATCGAGCAATTAGCTCGTTGGTTTGCCGAGTCCCAATATGATATGACGGCTCGTAGTGGTCACTCGCTTGTTCCTTACCTAGAAAATGATCTTGCTTTCATTGCTCAAGAGGATGAGGAGGATCACTGCGAGAAGTGGGAAGCTCCCCATTACGGACGGGAATTTTGATGTGGTCTTGGCGGAACTCGATGATGCCGAAGCTATGGAAATTGAGCGAGCAAACATACTCCGAGTCGGGTAAGCCTTTGGAGCCTCAGCAACAAGAAAATGGTGAAGGTCGAGCTTCCATTGACGACCAAACTGATATCGGCCAGAGCTCTTAAATTATTTGTAATGAACAAGTTCCAAACAATATTTTTGTTTTTGCTTCAACATTATTCGAATGCCTTGGCCCGGTTTTGGGAGGCAAAATATTTTTGTAAATTAATTTTGTCTAAGTCTTAGCCCGTTTTGGGAGACTTATTTTTATCGTAGCTGACTTTTGTTTCCAGAATGTTGTATGCTTTTCATTCCATATTGTATGTCGAGCTAGATGTAGATAATATAAATGAGTTAATTTGAGCCTAGAGGCGACTTGATCTTGTTGGTGTAGTCGACCTCAGACTTGATTAACTTTTTTGTGAACGAGATTGACCATAAGTCGAACCTGTTCACCACTTTGAGCGATTAAGAATCGAGTTAGTTGGAGCAGTCGACTAAGAGTCGGACTTGTTAAATGAACAAAGGCGATTTAGAATCGAGCTAAGATGAGCCGACTAAGAGTCGAGTTAAGATGAACTGACTAAGAGTCGAGCTCATTAGAACAAAGTCGACTAAGAGTCGGACTTGTTAAATAAACAAAGCTGATTTAGAATCGAGCTAAGATGAACTGACTAAGAGTCGAGCTCATTTAGAACAAAGTCGACTAAGAGTCGGGCTTGTTAAATAAACGGGCGATTAAGAATCGAGCTTGTTGGAACGAAGGCGACTAAGAGTCGAGCTTGTTGATGTTAATGTAACACTATGCTTGATGGAATGAGCGCACTTTTTATTGAAGTAGGAAATATGCTTACATCAACTTGAAACTAGAACTTAACACAAGTTTGAACTTTGAAGCGAAAACTAGAAGTAGTATTTGATGAGGTGAGTAGCATGCCAAGGATGTTTCAATTCGTCACCTCCAGGATGAGCTATCATGTAGGTCCCTTCCTTGACGACTCGAGTAACCACATATGGACCTTCCCAATTAGGAGATAGTTTATTCTGCTTTGGGTCCTTACGCCCGTTGCCTCAATCTTTCTCAATACGTAATCCCCAACTTGGAACGACCTTGCCTTGACCTTCTTGTCGTGATAACTTTTGGTCATTTGTTTGTAGTTGACCATTCGGAGGTAAGTTTGTTTCTCGCTTCTCGTCGATCGAGATCCGGAGTCGATCAATCTGTTGGTATCATTTTGCTCTGATTGAAGAAAGTCACTCTAGCAGTGGGGAATCGAGCTCGGCGGGTGCCATAGCCTCGACCCGTATGTAAGTGCAAAGGGGTTTCCCCGTAGGCCCCAGTGGTTATGCGAATCGCCCAAAGAGCAAGTGGGAGTTCGTCCCGACCGGTTGTTGCGTCGACCTACGAGTCCTGTCTTGAGTGATGATAGGACAAGTTTATTATTGCTTCGACTTGCCCATTTCCTTGAGGGTAGGCGACAGAAGATTGCCAATGCTTGATTCCCACTCTGTTCATCTCTGCTTCGAAAGCTCTGGAGAATTGCAACCCATTGTCAGACACTATAGCTCGAGGAAAACCAAACCGACACCAAATGAAGTCGTGTATGAAGTTAATAGCATTCTCCTCTGTGATGCGAGCTAGTGGTTTGGCCTCAACCCATTTGGTGAAGTAATCTATGGCCACTATCACATACTTGCAGTTTCCTCGGGCGGGAGGGAAGGGTCCAATCAGGTCGACGCCCCACATGTCAAATGGCCAAGCTGCGATCACAGGAGTCTGCTCTGTTGTAGGCACATGGGGAAGGTTGGCAAACCTTTGGCATTGATCACATTGTTGAACAAAGTTGTGAGTGTCAGCTCTCATGCGCGGCCAGTAGTATCCCAATGTGATTAACTTGTCAGCAAGAGTCCTGGCCCCCGGGTGTCCACCACAAATTCCACTATGTACTTCGTGTATCAATAGGGCGACCTCTTGGGGATGGATGCACTTTAGCAATGGCCTAGTATAAGATCTTCTGAACAGGTCGCTTCCTTGAATGACATATCTCGGAGCTTTCTTTTTGATAGCTCGAGCCTTCTTCTCGTCCTCTGGCAGCTCGCCACTTTCTAAGTATACTTTCATTTCCTCGATCCAACACTTCTCCTGAGTCCAATTTCTTGAGGGATCATCTATGCACTGAATTTTTACCCTCTCATTTGGATTTTCGAGGAAGGAGATAGGCTCGCCATGTGGCTCATACGAAGTAGCAAGTTTCGAAAGGAGATCGGCGGCTCGTTATCTTCTCTTCCAATCCTTTGAATCTCCCAAAATTCTAAGTCCTTTATCAGTTCTTTCACCAGGTCGCAGTATTTGATGAGAGTAGAACTGAGCACTTCGTACTCGCCTCTGACCTGGTTGACTATCAATTGTGAGTCACAGTAGGCCATGATCTTAGTCGCTCCAAAACACTTGGCATACTCGATAGCTGCAATCAAGGCTTCATATTCAGCTTGGTTGTTGGAAGCGTCAAATTTGAACCTTAGCGATTCCTCGTATACAGTCCCAGACTACGGCTCGACCAAGACAATTCCGGCTCTGACATTTTGGTTGCTGACCCGTCTGAATAGACCTTCCAACAATCGACGGGTAGAGCGATGGCGACTTGTGACTCTGGCTCTTTCCCTTTGCCCTTTTCTTTTGGAGCTCGCTGCTCGTCATCTTCCTTGGTGAACGTAAGCTCGACCAAGAAGTCAGCTAGAGCTTGAGCCTTCAACGCCTTTCGAGGTCGATACTCAATGTCAAATTCAGTGAGGGCGATTGACCAATTGAGCAGTCGACCTGAACTCTCCGGCTTGTGCAGTATTTTTCTTAAGGGAGCATTGGTAAGAACCACGATTGGATGAGCCAGAAAATAAGCTCGTAACTTTCTTGAAGCTACGACTAGGGCATAAGCAACTTTCTCAGCGTTGTAATACCTGCTTTCCACGTCTGATAAAGCCTTGCTGATATAGTACACAGGCTTCTGAAGCCCTTCATCCTCTCTAATCAATACTGCAGCAACCGACTTGTCTCCTACAGATAGATACACAAATAAAGTCTCACCAGTCATCGGGCTACTGAGCAGAGGTGGGGTAGCAAGATAATCCTTCAATTGTTGGAACGACGAATGACATTCGGTCGTCCATTCAAAGCTTTTCGTCCCCCTCAATGCCTTGAAGAAGGGGAGAGACCTTTCTGCTGACTTTGATATGAAGCGACCAAGAGCTGCTACCCTTCCATTAAGTCGCTGCATCTCTTTGATAGTGGTGGGAGCCTTCATGTCGACTAAAGCCTTTATCTTCTCTGGATTAGCTTCTATGCCCCTTTGAGATACCATGAATCCCAAGAACTTGCCAGCTGCCACTCCAAACACACATTTACTGGGGTTGAGCTTCATGTCGTTTGCTCGTAGATTGGCGAATGTCTCCTTCAGGTCGACCACGTGACTCCCGGCCTTAGTTTTAATGACCATGTCGTCAACGTAGGCCTCCATATTTCGACCAATCTGTGAGGCAAAGACTTTGTTCACCATCCTACGATATGTAGCTCCTGCATTCTTCAATCCAAAAGGCATCATATTGTAGCGGTAGATGCCTCAGTTGCTGAAATGCCGTTTTCACTATGTCATCCTCGTGCATCTTTATCGGTGGTATCCCGAGTAAGCATCCAGGAAGCGAGGGTGGAATGACCGGCAATGGAATCAACAAGCTTGTCAATTCTAGGAAGAGGATAGCTATCCTTTGGGCAAGCTAGATTGAGAGTAGTGAAGTCGACACACATCCGCCACTTGCCATTCGATTTCTTCACCATGACCACGTTGGCCAACCACGTTGTATGAGTGGCCTCCTTGATTATACCTGCACTCAAAAGTTTTGTACCTCTGCTTTGATAGCCTCTTCCTTGTCGCGAGCAAAACTTCTCAACTTTTGGGGTCTCGGCTTTATGGTCGGGTTGACTTCCAGTCTGTGAACAGCGACCTCCTCCTTGATTCCCCTCATGTCTTCTACTCTCCATGCAAAGACATCATTACTTTCCTTGAGTAGCTCGATGATTTTTGCTCGCTCCTCGGCGATAGGCGCTTCCCAATCTGAATTTTTTGATCGGGGTAAGAAGGGTTGGTGATTGCTGACTCTAGCTCCTCCACGGCTTCTAGCTACGGTCCATCTACGAATTGTAGAGTCTCCACTATGATTTCCACGACCTTTTGTCTTTCCTCGGCTCCCAAGTGTGGAGCCTCCTCGGCTATCATATCATCGAAGCTTGTCTGCAACCTTGTTGGTAGGGGCCCCGAGTTATTGTCTATGCGGAGGCATAGGTCTCCTATGACGACTTGATCGACCATAACTACATCTAAATCGACCTCAGTGGTGTTAGAGTGACGTGTCGCCTCAAGCATGACCTCGTCATTTGAGCGATAGGTCGACTCTACCACGTCGGTGATTGTTGACAGTCGGGTAGTTTTGGTGGTGGCGAGACGGCTTCAAGTAACCATCGGCAGTCTCAATCTCTAGCTCCCTTTTCTTTCTTTCTCTTAGAACATGATCCAGGATAAGCACGAGGCGTGCCTTGTACGCAACCCACTCCAGCGGGTGTGGGGAACTTTACTATTTGGTGAGGAATTGATGCTACCATTCCAAGAGCGACTGTCGAGAATTCCAAGTATGGCGGCATAGTCACTATTTACATCAATTACGATAAATTGTACCTTCGAGACAATCTGAGGGAGTGCTGGCCTAGGTCGACGTCGAGCACTATCTGGCCTTTAGCATCAACTCGGTGGTTGGTGAAGCCCTCCAACTGCCATCATATCTCTCTATTGTTCATCATTAAGGCCCATTTCCTTGAAAGTTTTGTAAAGCAGAATATCCTTGCATGCCCCCGTGTCGACTAAGAGTACGCTCGTCGTACATCCATCAATGAGACACAGGATGACGAGAACTTGCTCCCTAGCCGCCATATTTGTTGCCAATTCGTGGGGGTAGAAGCTGATTGCCTCATCTCTTATTTCTCTCCTTGGAGGCACATGTGGGGCCTTATTAAGCTGGAATATCTTGTGCTTGATGGCCGTGTTGCTTGCTTGTTCAGTGATGACCCCCAGGTTCAGTCTAGGCTGCCTAGGTCCTTGTTGTCCAGCTGCTAGTGCTCACCTCCCCCAGGCTTGAGGTCTCTTCACATAAGCTTCGAGTCTCCCACAGTCGACCATTCTCTGGATGATACGCTTTAATCCTAAGCAATCCTCTGTGAGATGACCAGTGTCCTTGTGGTAGTCGCAGTACTTGCTGTTGTCCCGCCTAAACTTGTTGCCTGGATTCATTGGGACTGGAGGAGCCAGCTCGACAGCATTCAAAATCTCAGTTCGACTCACCGTGAGGGGAGTGAAAGCTTCGGGCACCTTCTCTGTCGCCCTAGTTCTGTTCTTTCCATTTTTATTGTTCCCCCCATTCTTGTTGGAGTCCTTTTTATCGTCAGCGACTTCAACCTTGGGGCTCTTACCATTCTTCTTTTCTTTCCTTTCCTCAGCCAGAGCGACGTTGTATACCTTCTCAAACAACTCCTGTCGAGTTGTGACCGTTCGGACTGTGAGCTCGTAGTCCATGTCTTCTGAGGAAATACCACTTCGGAAGCAATTTATTACCTCTCTGTCTGTGAGGTCTTCCTCTATCTTATCAACCATCTCTTTGAACTTGGTGAAATAGCTCATCGAGCTTTCATTCTTACCCTGCACCAAGTTATTCAGATCAGTGACGGTTATCTTTCGAGCTCCTGCAGTCGAGAAGCGATCTAAGAATTTTGTTCTGAAGCATGCCCAAGTGGTGATACTACCAGCAGCCAAACCATTGAACCAAGTTAAGGCTGCCCCAGTAAGTGTGCTTAGGAGGGCTTTGCACATGTTGTCATCCTCATTGGCGACAAAACACATAGTGGCTTCCAGATGGGATATGTGGCTCTTGGCATTTGTCGACCCAGAGTACTTCTCCAGAAGAGGCAACCTGAAAGTAGGAGGAGGTCGACTATCTCTGATTTCTTTGGAAAAAGGTCGAAGAGCAAAGTCAATTCGTTCAACCTTTCCCGTCTCTTTTTTCTTCTCCTCCTCCCATTGCTCAAATTTCTTTTTCATCATCAACCATTCTCTAGCATCGGGTCTCTCATCTCCTGGAGGGGGAGCAGCATTGGACCTCTGGCCTTCACTTCTGGGGGGAGTCACCTGCCTACTCCTTCTGTCCCTGTGAGAATTGGTCCTTTCTGATCTTATTGGAGATCTATGTCTGTTACTTCTTTGAGGCGACCTGCGCCTCTCAGCAACAGACGGCGACCTGCGCCTGTGATCTCCATGTGGCGACCTGCGCCTTTCCCCTCTCACAGGCGACCTATGCCCATTTCTGTCTCTTTGAGACCCTGATCTCTGAGTTCGCGCCGGAGAAACATGCCTGTTTCTATTGGCTGTTAAGCGTGTCCTTAAGTCAGACTGAGCCTCCTGCTCTCTATTTCTGGTGAGGCTGGCCCTCAGGTCGTTACTCGGCACATGCACGATGGTAGGAGCTCGCTGAACTATCCTGTTGTCACCATTCTGTCCCACACCTTCATTTGGCCTCATACTCCTAGCCTGTTGTCCATTAGAGACCTGAGTACGATCCACTCTTTCAGAGCGCACGTCGGCCTGCTCTGCCTCTTCCATAGCTATTAGGTCGGCCAAAATCTGGGCCCTCTCTAACATCATCTCTTTCTTGCTCATAGGGTTGGTGGAGGGACCTGCCCTGTGTCCAACGTTCACCTGAGCAGTTGGACGTTTAGGAGGGGGTGGAGCTCCTTGCCCATCCATGTGCCTTTTGCCTCTCCTTGTGTCAGGCAAACCCCTGCCATCAACGATACTGGTAGAGCGTGTGGCTCTACCATGAGGACGATTTGGTGGGGGAGGAGGCAAATTCAAGTTTTCAGCATTTGCATTTGCATTAGTGTTGTTGTTGTTCACTTCTTCATGCCCAAGTGAAGCCTCAGATACGTGTCCGTCCGAAGTCACCATTGTTGCAGGTTGTTAAAAAATTTCGAGGTCAAGTTGAAGCACGATTCCCGGCAATGGAACCAAACTGATGCTGCAGGAATTGTGCTTATCAATCTTCCTCCACGTGGCAGGACTGATCACTTGGCTCCTTGACCTGAAAACAGAACCCACGACTAGCCGGATGTGTCTCCGGCGAAGACGCTCGGGCGTGAGAGTAAGATCACAGTTGTATATAGCTCAAAATGTATAGAATAATGAATTCTGATAACAAAATGGCAGTTACCTTTCACCGTTTGGTAGTGATGAAGTATTTATAGGCAAGAGTGATGTATTTTTGGGGAGGCGGCATGTCCTCCGAGATTATAGCGGCGGTTACTTGGTCATGGGCACGTGTCTATAACGGTCCCTGATTTGTAGGGATGTAGTTGTGAGCATTGATTGACCAAATAAGCCGGCAAGTGTCAGGTCGTCACTTGCTGATTTAGGTCGAGGTCGCCACTCGTGGAATGGTCGACCTGACTGTCGGGTAGAGCACGGTTCGTACCCGAATAGTAGCATGGATCATGAGGTCGGACTAAGTTAGGTCGGGACTTGTAAGTCGGACCATGGGCTTAGTCGACTGATGTGTGAGATGGGCCTTGGGCCTTGTTCTGATTGGATTAGTTTCATTGAGAATGTGGGTGCCAACGCTATCTGAGATTGGGCTTTACTCGTTTGGCCCAATTCGACACTTTTGGTATGTTCACATTGTTTTTTTTTATAGCAGTTGCATTGTTTTTTTTTTTTATAGCAGCTGCATTGTAGTTGATTATGTGATTTTTCTGGACAAAGTAAGTTCCCAGATTGTCTAGTCTTTAACTATCTCCAAGGAAAATTGTATGGTTTTATAGAGATTGGTATTATATGTCTGCCCTGCCAGCCATTGTAGTTCCATTTCACCTTTTTTTGGGTATGTTACTTGACTTGAAGAGTTATATTTTTTAAGATTTACAGCTTGTCTTGTCTTTAACTATGAATTGAGTGAGTTGAAGTTTGATTAACTACTTTGTTATGGTTGCTACTTTCAGGTGCAGATTAATAAGTCAGTTCACAGCTTGAGTGAACTTTGTAGTTGATTATGTGATTTTTTACATCAAAAGGCTGCTTTTTTTTTTATATATGGCTGCCTTCTTTTGTTTCTTTTAGGCATGGCTTCCCAAATAAACTATCGGCACTGGACATTAGAACAAGATTCCAAGCTCGTAGAGGCTATGGTGGATTTGGTAAATGCTGGAGATGGATTTAAGGCTGATAATGGTTTTAAAGCGGGTTATTTGAAACAAGTTGAAAATGCTTTAAAAGAAACACTCCCAGATTCTGGACTTTTGGGTAAACCGCACATTGAGTCAAGGTTGAAAACCTTGAAAAAGGATTGGCAAGTTGTCTACGACATGCTTTATGGTTATAATACTAGTGGCTTTGGCTACGATAGTGAAAAACATTGCGTGACTGCTGAACCTACGGTTTGGGATGCTTACCTCAAGGTAATTGTTTGCTTTTATTTATTTTTTGATTTTTATTTTTTATAATTATTTATGTATAATTGCAAGTTTATTATATTTTGTCTATTCGTGAATAAATAGGTTCATAAAGAGGCGGCTAAATGGAGAAACAAATCATTTCCCCTATTTGAAGATTTATGTACTGTATTTGGCAAAGATCGAGCCAAAGGGAATAGGGCTAGAGATTTTGCTGAAATGGAGAAGGAGGCTAACAAAGAAGAAGAAGAAGAGAAAGATGGTAATGATCGCAGCAGTTGATGTCCCTAGTGAAGAGTGTAGTAGTGCACCTCTTAAACGGAAAAGGGCTAGGAGTCAAGATTCTTTGCTTGAAGGTTTATCTAGTGCTGCTAGCTTACTTGGGAACAAGATTGAGGAAGCATCAACAAAACTTGGTGAAGCAATACAAAGTGACTTGGACATACAAAGGAAAACGAGCCTTGTGTTTTCGGAGTTGTCCAAAATCACTTCATTGTCTATGATGGATAGGTTCAAAGCAACAAGTAAGATAACGTGTGAGCCAGAGAAAGTGTTGGTTTTCTTTTCTATTCAGAAAGAAGAAGAAAAGGAGGAATGGGTCAGGTATCTTTTGGATAATTGAAATCAAACTGCCTTCTTTAGTTTGATTCTCTTTTGTGGTACTTCAAATGGGTCTACTTGGAACGTTATTTTGATGGGTTTTAGTATTTGAACAATGTTAACTCGTAAAGTTATGCAACTGTGTTAGACTAGTATTTGAACAAGTTGGGTGTACTGATGTATATTTTGCTAGTTTGATGTATATTTTGCTAGTTACTACTTATGTGGAACAATTGTGTATTATATTAATTGATGTTTTTTTTTAAGATGGAGCCAAAACTACAAAATAATCTATGGTGAAAAAAAAAAGGTTCTTGGGCTGAAGTTGGAGGCCCAAACTGGATAACATATGAAAAAAAAAAATTAAAAAAAAAATTAAAAAAAAATTAAAAAAAAAAAAAGAAAGGGTATTTTGGACATTTTATCATATAATAATTCCATTCCAACATTGTTGTCTTGAATCCAAACAAGAATTATCAAGGAATTTGAATGACAATTCCATTCCATTCCGTGCCAACCAAACGGAGGGGGTTTCAGTTTTTTTCCATTCCAATTCCTTAAGGAATTCAATTCCATTGACAATTTCATTCCTTCACTTTTTTTCACCGAACCAAACGCCACCTAAGAGGTTGAAGATGAGGATAAACTGGTCATTTCGATTGATGGCATTTTTATAATAATTATTACTGCGGGGGTATTGAGTAATGTTGCGGGGGTGAATAACAATTCTCAATTGTATTTTGGGAGAGTGGCCTGAAAGTTCTAAAAAAGTATCATAATGTCTGAAAAGTTTCTTCACCATGTTGTATTATAGATGCAGTATTATATTCACATATGAGTGAATATAATAATATTGCATGCAGTATTATATATTACTGTATAAGAACTTCCAGGTCATTTCAATTTAATGAGAAACTTGAGGGCAAGTGATTTGTTCCAAAAGGAACTTTCGGGTCAAATTCCCTTGTATTTTAGTTACCTATTTGTAATTAGGGCAAATTGTATTTTAGTCAAGTGATTTTGTCAATGTTTCAATCGGTTATCGAATTTGCATTTGTTACAAGTTGGTTATTGAATTTGTCTTTTTGTTGCAATCAGGTGTAATTTTGGATGAACCGTTCAAAATCTAACGAAGAGTATAACATATGCCGCTCACGTGAGTTACTTAAGGGGTATTTTAGTCTTTTCTATTGAATTTGACCCCCATAACTTTAAGGGGGTTAGTTGACATTTTCTAAAATTGAGAGAAATAACTTTTGGTAAATAATAAAGGGAGTGATTTGAAATTTAGCTATGCCGATCGGCCATCGCCATCTTCAATTTGTTTCACCAACCACACCTCTGTTCGTCGTCTCCCACCAACCCCACCCCAAACTTTCTTCGGCCCCCTTTGCCATTTTCAAACTCCAACAACTAATTCAAAAACCTAATTTGAAAACTTGTTTTCTCCCAAACCAAAACCCTAAAAACCCATTAAACACTACTAGAAACAGGCTAATTACCAATGAAAATTTACCGACGGACCGCGTCCGTCGATAATACCGACGAAAAAAACACGGTTACCGACGAAATTTTAATTTTATTTGCCGGGATTTTTTTTTAAAAAAAATTGTTTGGTCTGTCGGTAATGTTTAAAATTTCGTCGGTGTTGCCGACGGTCCCTAGTCGTCGGTATTGCCGACGTAGTAATCCGTCGGTAAAAGGACATATAAATTAAAACCCTACCCCCTTTCCAGCCATTTAAGCTTAAACATCAAAATCGCCTCTCTCCACGCCGTTCGCCTCAGACGCCATCGCCGTTTCCAACTAGTTTTACTCTCTCGCCGTCGCCGTTCCGCCTCGCCGTCACCTGGGTTAGTAATCTCTCTCTCTCACTCGCTCTCTCTCTCTCTCACTCGCTCTCTCTCTCTCTCTCTCTCTCTCTCTCTCTCTTTGTCTCTCACTCGCTCTCTCTTTCTTTGTCTCCGGTTAGTCGCCGTTTCGCCGCAGTCGCGCACTGTTCCGCCGCAGTCGTTGTTCCTCTGTCTCGCCGTTCAACTTCAGATTCTTTTAATTTCCCTGGTAATTCTCTCTCTCACTTCAATCGATTTTTCTTCCTTCAATCTATTCATCAATTAAATATTTATATCCTAAAATTATGGTTTTGTTTATGGTTTTACAAGAAGCAGTGTCTCTATTCCTTCAATCGCCGACGCTCAACACTGCATTCTTCTGTCAGTTCTTCCCGGAAGTCCTCCTTCGGTTAGTAAGCTATCTTGTCTGATAGCTTTTTTTGTGCTTATTTAGAGCTTTAACTTAACAATGTTTGCTTAGATCTTCCAATCAGGTTTTTCATTTGGTTGCCTGTTGTATTCGTCATTGTTTGCTATTCATCGTTTCCTTCCATGTGTATCTTCTGACTGAATGATAGTGATTCTGAGAATTAGGTGCTTATTGTGTACATTTTAGTTTTAGTGGCTGTTCATCAGGCCATTCTTTGATTCCGTCCAATGTTTGCGAGATTGTAGCTGGTCTTTTGAATTTGTTTTATTATCTATAGATGCCTTAATCTCTGCATTGCCTTGTTCTCGATGTAGCATATCAGTTCCAATTTTTTTTTTTCAGCTGGCACTTATCTCTTCATCTGATTATGACAGTTGGAAGCTCTTTTTTTTTCTTACTTTTGCTTGTTCGTTATCATGGATTGGTTGATGTAGTACTTACTTTGTGGCTAATCTGGAATATTTTTTTTTTAATCTATGTTGCATCACCAAGTGATGTTTTTTTCATAGTGCTAACATTAGACTTTCTCAAATGCATCTGGCTATATCCAATCTCTCATTTGGTCAACAAAGAATTAAATATTAATATTTAAAATTATTCAAATATTAATAATTTTAAAAATGTGATAGATGTGTGTGTTAATTCATTATTGTAAAATTATGCTATGCATTTTACGGTAATGAATAAAAATTAATGTTACGACGTAACGTTGTGATGGTTGAAACACAAAGCTTAGAAACTCGTTTAAGAATCTTTAACTTATCATGTTGAGGTTAACATGTAGTCATTGATTCTTAAATTGTCCGTGTGGACAGTCTTGAAATGCACGATTATATGATTTTGTAAATATCATCTTTGTCTATTAAAATTGCTTGAATAGTCGATAGTTGAGATATTTCAGTTGCATTCCTATTGTTCTCTGAGTGTATACTAGACATGGTTGATTACATACTGTCGATTCTAATCGATAGTGTTTGATTGACCTAGTCTACGTCGTGCACTTCGAGACCATGGGGTTATGCTGCAGAAATTTCTTGATTTTCGATTATAAAGCAAGTAGACAAAGTGATATTTGCGATTCATATAATCGTGCATTTCAGAATGGGATAGAAGTCAACCCCAATTTTAAACCTAATGGACATGAATTGTCCTTTCATCCTAGGAAATGATATACATTACAACAAAGAATTAAATATTAATATTTAAAAGTATTCAAAATATTAATAATTTAAAAAATGTGATAGATGTATGGGATATAAGCCAACCCCAATTCTAAACATAAATGAAGTGTCTTGTTGCTTTTAAGTTTGTAATTCAAATTTAGGGAATTGTAATGCGTTAATTACATCTAAACTATTAATATATTATGAAATGTAGGAGTTAATTATGTTAGGAGAAGATCGTAGTTGGATGGATAATCGTAGTAATCCCGGTAGAAGGGGTGTCAGACCTCAATTCTTAGAAGGTTTAGAACATTTCGTGGAGTTTGCTAGAGCGCATCCCCAGTGCATGCGTGATGATAAGATTAGGTGTCCTTGTAAAAAGAGTAAGAATAGAAAAATTTTGAGTGTTGGATGTGTAAAGAAACATCTTTTGGAGGCAGGGTTTGTTGATGGTTACAAGGTATGGGTAGCGCACGGGGAGCGTTATGTGGTTGAAGTATGAGCTTTTTACCATCTATATGTTTTTTTTTTAGATTTTGAACAACAGTGGAGATGCAAAAGCTGCGAGATTACAAGCATTAGCACACGGTCCGCTCTTAAAAGTGAATGTATATAAGGGATATTTTGTCAATGGTTACGTATTCCACACCGAAGAATATGGCCAAACGAAATCAACTTGGAATAGCGGGGTCAATTTAAAAGGAAATCTCGATTATTATGGTGTATTGAAAGAAGTTATTGAATTGGAGTACTTTTTTGAAAATTCTATAGTTATTTTCAATTGTGAGTGGCGGGACGCTGAGCGAGGCATTATCAAACATGGCACTTTTGATCTCGTTGACTTAAAGCATTCTTCTAGGCATAATGGTGATGATGTGTTCATTCTTGCATCTCAAGCACAACAGGTGTATATGACCCCCTACCCCCGTCGACTAAGAGAGTCTAGCGGATGGTGGGCCGTATGGAAAACCAAAGCAAGAAGCACTTTTGATATACCATTGCGTGCAAAGACTTCTACTTCAAATATTGATTCATCATTAAATGATTGTTATCAGGAAGAGGAAATGCCTATACCTCCGATTATTTCCTTGAATGATAATGTCGAGGATGAAGCATTAATGGCCGAAAACACCCGTCCACTAGGGGAGGAAGTCACTTTCAATGAAATCGAGTATGAAGATGTGGAGGATGAGGAAGGAGAATGGCATATATCTGGGTCGGATGACGACGATGGGGAAGAAGACGACGACGAGGAAACTAGTGAAGAAGAAATTGAATTTTGTAGTGATACTGATCAAGATTGATAGTGAATGAATCCGTTTAGTTTTAATTCAGATAATGTTTTGTATATAATGTTTACATTTTATTATTGTAGTCTAAATGAATGATTGCTACTATTTAAATTTTGTAGTGACACTGATCAAGATTGATAGTGAATGAATCAGTTTAGTCTTAATTCAGATAATGTTTTGTATATATTGTTTACATTTTATTATTGTAGTCTAAATGAATGGTTGCTACTATTTAAATTTTGTTCTACTTGATTCATTTTCTGTCTACATATTTTATATTCTAGTTTAGATATGTCTGATCGAGATGGCAATCGTTCAAAGACAGGGAAGTTTCGAGTTTTGTGCATCGTATGGTTTCACCAGGGATGGGAGGGAGGGGCACTGTTTCTGGTTCTGAACGTAGTGATGAGGATGTGATCAGTCCAGGTATTGGAAGCTCTAGTGTTCCTGTTAGGGAGACTAGTGAACAATCCGGGCGGGTTATTTTGGACGCAAATATTGATGAGGAAGGAAAAATGGTAATTTTTATCTCCCAGTGGCCAATAAGTATTATTTAATTGTAAATATCATATATTTAAATGTCAACTCATTATTTATATTATTTCTATGTTACATTTAAAAGTTATACATTGATTCTATTGTCTTTTTATTTGTATATATATTGATATATTGTTTTTTAATTAATATCTTAATAGGTTTGTACATGGTGCTTGTCGAGACCCTGCTCGATGGTTTGGGGATATATTCAGTGGGTATACTTTTGAGGAATTTTATCCCACACCAAAATCAATATCAAAAGATGTTTACGGTATCTGGTATAGCCAGTTTCGGGTAAAATTACTCAATTCTCTTTCCTTTGTAAAGTTTGTAGACACCAGTCTCATGTTCATCTTTATGTTCTAATTTACGCTTAATAATTAATTAGCAACAACTATTTTAGTTCCTGTTTATTTAACTACTTTTACTATTTTTGTAGCACATATATTCATGCCCCGGGTGCTCAGAGATTCAAATAGAGAAGACTTTCAAGAAATTAGTTGCTAAGCGATATGCTGGTAAAGTCTATGACACGAAAAAAAAGTGGCTAAAGGATGGTTTGCCTCCAACTAATTTCGCGACAAGTGCATGGGAGTAGTGGGAAGCCTATTGGACAAGTGAAATTTTTTAAATAAATTCAAAAATAGCAAAGAATAATAGGAACTCACAAGAGGGACTGGGGAGTGTGCACACGGGAGGATCGATTAACTTCAGCGAGACTTGGTCCCGAATGGTAAACTTACTTAATTTACTATCCTTTTGTAAATTAAGCAATACTATATTTGATTCATATATTGTTATTATTTGATGAAATTTTGAAGTTATAATTTTTTTTATATGTTAAGCGAAAGAAACACGGAGATGAGGCTGATGCAGCTGCTGTGTTTATGGCTACACATACTGCGGAGGCTTCTGATGGCTCAGGGATACAATGGGTTAACCCTTATTACCAGAGCCTTTATGTAAGTGTTAATAGTATTTTCTATTAGTAAATTATAAATTATTTAGTTAAAGAAATATTATTCACTATCATAGTGGATAATGTTGTTTTTTTTTTCCATGAAGAGTATGATAGGCGTGCTCGTGACGAGGATATTGAAGAAGGAAGTATGGAGCCTGAGAGCACCGAGCGGCCCGCCTTTCGTGAAAAGCTTTGGACGGCCATTTTCCTCTGAGACAAGCAACCAAAGGGAGATCGCTTGCCTGGATTCGGAGGACATGGTGCTGGGTATTTTAACATGCCATTCTGCAGCCCTACCACGCAGTACTTTTCTTCTTCTTCCTCAGGCAGTCAGCAGGTGGATCAAGAGACGTTCGATGCTCGGGTTCAGAGAGAGGTCCAAAGGCAAGTGAAGCAAGTACAGAGCCAGATGGAGAGTAAGTTGGAGGAACGCCTGCGGGAAGAGCGAGAAATTGGCCAAAGACTACTTCAGGAAGAGCGAGAACTTGTGCAAAGCCAGATTGAGCAGCGCATGCGAGAATACTTGGCCACCATGAATTTGCAACCACATAAACCTAGCGGTAATGCCTCTGCCTCATCAGCCGGTCAATACATTGATCTGGATGGTGGTCGTGGCACTAGTAGGCGAAGTGGTGGTGGCGGTAGCGGCCGTGGTCGTTAAACTTGAATTTTAACTTGTATTTTATTTGATATGTAATCAAACTTAAGTAGTTTTAAAACCCTCCCCTTTCCCCTTTCCCCTTTTCCCTTTCCCAACCAGTTTCGCTTGATTTGGATGGTGGTTGTGGTACTTGTATTTTATTTGATGTTCAAGCGAAACAGGTTGTTGGTGTTTGTTTGAAATTGTTGGAATTTGTTTAAAACAAGTTGTTTGAACATGTTATAGCCTTTTACAGGTGGTTTACAAATAAAAATAGTATTTTATTTTAAATTCTGGACAGATTACAGACGAAAATTTTCATCGGTAAATCAAAATAAAAAAAATTATAAAAAACATTACCGACAGACATTTCAGTCGAAAATCTATTGTGATTACCGACGGACCCCAATCCGCCGATAAATCTATTGTGATTACCGACGGACAGATCCACCGGTAATTACCCAGCAATAACTCCGGCCAACGGCGGGCGTGCTTCCTTGTCGACGGACAATTTTCGGTGGATTTTTTGGGTTTACCGACGGACGGTCCGCCGGGATTACCGTCAGAAGGAGTCTGCCGGTATTACCAACCAGATTTTACCGACAGGCTCCGACGGATTTAGTCCGTCGGTAATGTCTCATTACCGACGGAAAATCGAGCATTACCGACAGATTATTCCGTCGATAATGGGCCAATTTCTAGTTTCTAGTAGTGAAAGAAAAGAGAAGAAATTGATAATGGCGGGTCACACATTACATGCCTCATCAAGCATTGGTTCTAGAGCCGCCCATGTTATTTTGAGAGAACAATTTCTGGGTCTCCATTCAAATTCTCCTAGTTTCAGATCAATCTCATTCTTTTTTGTACATCACAATCTTTCTATCATGTAATTATCTTTTTTAATTTTAATTGAATCCCACTTTTTGGTTGATTATGTTTCCTAATTTGTTCAATTCTTATTGCTTTCCTTACCTTGAATTGTTTACTTTCCTGGTAATCTTAAGATTACCAGAAGATCGAAAGATATGAAAAAGTTGATTTATTTGGGGAAGAAGGTGATTAGCCGAGAATTATGGAGGTTGGCCGAAAGTTACGGAGAGTTAGGTTTTATTCCGGTGATGGAAGGAAGAGAAGCGGGTTTATTTTTTTTATATATATATTTAACCTTTCCCTCATTTTTAGAAAACGTCAATTAACCCCCTTAAAATTATGGGGGGTCAAATTCGATGGAAATGACCAAAATACCCCTTAAGTAACTCACATGAGCGGCACATGTTATACTATTCGTTAGATTTTTAACAGTTCATCCAAAATTACACCTGATTGCAACAAAAAGACAAACTAAATAACCAACTTTTAACAAATGCAAATTCGATAACCAATTGAAATATTTTGACAAACTCAGGTAACTAAAATGCAATTTTCCCAATTAATTTTGAGAACTTCTATTCATCCCGCACAATTATTTAATATCCTCGCAATTTTCAAAAAAATGTCATCAATTAAAATAACTCTATTACCATTCATTACAATATTTTACACTCAAAGTTAAATTTATTCGATATTACTTATCTATCTATTAAATACACCGGCAAAAAATAAAAATTATATTTTGGTTACTTTTATTAATTTTAAATATTAATTTTCTAACTATCTTATACTCCCTCCGTTCCTGAAAGATTGTCTCATTTGCCATTTTGACTTGTCCCATAAAGTATGTCCCATTTCTAAACTTAGGAATGAATGTTAGTGCAAATCTACTAAGGTACAAGAAGGTGAAGCTCTTCCTTAATAATTGCAAAATGTACAACAGGACAATCTTTTAGGGACGAAGGGAGTATTTCTTTTTGCAAAGAAAAATATACTATATTTATTTTAAAATATGGCAATTACTTTATTTTATAAATTATTCTCCTTTTTAAAAAAACATTTAATGAATTATTCTTTAAATATTAATTTTCAAAGGAACTTATTAAAATTAATTAGACATTGGCTTTCTCTAAATACTACCTACAGGCAACACTATTTCACATCCATCCTCAACCATCTACCACCCACCAACAACCATGACCAGCACCATCTATCATCCACCACCACCAACAACAACAATATCAACAACAACAACCTCCATCTATAAATAGCACAAAGAACCCAATCAAACACAATGACCACCCCAATATTCAATTATATCATGACCACATTTACATGAAATCAAACATAATGAAATAAAACAATTATATTCAGTTCTGAAATCAAGTGCCTCAAATCTGTCAAAATAAGTTGAAACAAAAAGAAGAAAGACTGCAAACTAGGTGTGTAAATGGTTCGGTTTGATTCGGTTTGGGCCAATTTACGGACCGAGTCAATAGTTATCACTTTGGAAAAATCTCAAACCGAACCATGAAAAAATTCAAACCAAACCGTCATGGTTTGGTTCGGTTTAGTTCGAACTGCGGTTTGATTTTTCGATTTGAACTGCGGTTTAAACCACAATTCAAACCATGAAATAGAACACTACTTGAACCATTAATTAGAACATGGTTTCAGACTAAACATTTCATTGTCATGTTTGTTTGAATTTTCCAGACATAACATTAAAGAAGAGATTCAGTATTTAAAAACAAGTTGAAATTGTGCTTCAATGTTATGATAACAACATGTCAATTGAGTACTTGTAATGGTATGTGCTAAAGAGTGAATTAAGATTATTACAGGAAGATTAACCAAAAGAAAAAAAGGGTTATAGGTTTTCAAATCTAAATGTGAGGTGAAGATGAAAGATATGCATATATACATTTAATATTGAACGGTTTGATGGTTTGGTCTCGCGGTCTTGAACCGTGGTTTGGGGGTCCAGACCGCATACTAAAACGAACCACATGGTTTGACAATTTTTTGAAACGAACCAAACCACTATTGGTTGAAAACCGAACTAAACCGCGTGGTTTGGTTTGGTTCGATTTCGAACTGTGGTTTGAACCAAACCACTTACAACCCTACTGCAAACATGAGAGAAAGAGGAGGGAGAGAAGTGGATATGGAAAGGTGGCGATGAAATGGAGAGGGGACGGACTAGCAGAAAGCCGAAGAGGCAGAGATAAAGAGAAGGAGAGGCGACGGTGGTGATAGGTGCAAATGAATGGAGAAGCGAGAGGAGAACAGACGAGAGAGGAGATAGGGCTGATTAGGAGCGACAATCGGAGGAGGCTAATTGCCGGCTGTTTCAGATTGGAGATGCCAGAGACGAGGGAGACGAGAAGTGGGATTGTGGGTTTGGGTACTGGACAATTATTGTGTGTATTTGCACGTGTAAATGGGTGTGAGTGTATTTTGATAGTTTATGTGGGTGTTTATTGAGGGATTTAAAAGGGTAGAATAGTAATAATGGTGATTTGATCTTAATTTTTATAGGTAAACTTAGCAGTGAGGGGATGTTAAGTAATTGTACGGGGGCAAATGACAATGCTCTTAATTTAAAGGGATTGAAAAAAAGAGTTCCATATATGGCAATAATATAAAATTATGAAAATTTATCCTCTTTTTTTATGAAACAAAATTGGGGTTTGATTCGATCGTGAATTTCCTCAAATGAAAGAAAGTCAAAAATCATATTTTATTCACTTGACTTTTGTCTTTCTTAAAATGTTCTCATTGAATTAATTTTTTTTAAAAAATATTCTTATTGAACTTTCACATTTTTTCAAAATGTGCCCACTGTATCAACAAATTTGCTAAAAATTGTAACCAAATTAAACCACATGCACTCAGACTAACTTCGTTAAATACTCCAATATAGGGTAAATGGTTTTAGGGGGGAATTAATTTGTAATATTTCCTATAAATTATGTGCTTATGACATTTTACATTAATTAATTTGTAATCTTTAACATATATGTCAACAATGTTAATATATTGGTTGAAAAAACTTAATAAACTTTAGTCACGTCACGTGACTATATTTCTTTAGGTTTTTAGCAAATTTGTTAACGGAGTGAACATATTTTGAAAATTGTGAAAGTTTAGTGAAAATGTTTTGAAAATTTTCGATGAAAACATTTTGAAAAGAACTAAAGTTTAATAACTAAAATATGGTTTTTGCCATGAAAGAAACTATTGATTGCTACTGAGTAGTATGTAGTTAGGCCACTGGTATACCGGCATTCGATTATTTTTTTCCCATTTAATTATTTTTAAAAAAGATATTTTCTGAAATGACAAATCTTGAAAATTAAAAAATATTTGTCAAAGTGATCAAGTTTTGTAGTGAATATACATTTTTCTCGCTAAAACTCGTTGTTGTTCCTAGGTTCTACTTAAGCACTCTAGGCAGTTGGCCAACGCACCTATCGACGGCCTAATGATTTGATTTTTAGAATCTTGATATTAGTAGTAGAAGTTTTTTTTTTTTGCAAGATTAGTAGTAATTCATTTATTATATCTGAGTTGATATTATAAAAATGCATTTTTTTCTAAGATTAAGGAAAAATCATTTTTACATTGGCTCTTTTTTATACTAATACTGACAATTTTTATCCTACACTGACACTTTTTTATACTAACACTGACACTTTTTATCCTACACTAACACTCTTTTATACTGGCACTTAATAATACATGTGCTGACATTCTTCACACTGACATTTGTTTACACTAATACTGACACTTTTTAACATTAACACTGACATTTTTTTACATTGTCACTTAATAATACATGCATTTGCACTCTTTACACTGGCCTGACACTCTTTACAATGGCACTTTGTTACACTAACATTGACACTTTTTTACACTAACACTGACAATTAATAATGCATGCACTAGCACTCTTTACACTGACAATTTGTTACACTAATACTACACTATTTTACACTGGTACTTAATAATACATGCACCGGCACTCTTTAAACTGTCACTTTGTTACTTTAACACTAGCACTAGCGGGAGAATCAAAACACGTTTTTTCTAAACTTAAGAAAAAATGCGTTTTTGTAAGATTTTGACATTATATCTCTATATATATTCTTGTAATAAAGTCACTAAAGTAAAAAAAAAAAAACTAATTTTGTTAAAAAAAATATCTATTTTAGTACTCTTTCTCATTTTAACTATTATAATTCTTTAACTTATTGGGAGAATTACCAATGGATCCTTCAAAATCAAGTTAAATGATCAATAAGGACACACATTATGAAAATCAACCAGCTAGTCCAATGTCCTAAATCAATATTACCATGAGATCCAACAACCATTTAGTACTTGATAAATACACAATCATACACTCATTTTGAAAATCTGCAGCCACCTACTTTCTCTCTCTACCTTACCCACCTCCGGCTACCTCTCCCCTCCCACCTCCGGCGACCTCTCCCCTCCCACCTTCGGTGACCATCTCCACCTACTCCGGTGACCGCATCCCCTGCTCTGGCGACCGTCTCCCCTACTCCAGTGACCATCTCTCTCTCATTTTCCGGCCTTCCACTAATTTTATCCCCACGATATGTTACTCTCTCTTTCTCAATTCACCCAACTGAGGTCCAGACCTCCATCCATGGCTCCATTCCCCCAACACTCCTTCCTCGGCTGCCCATCCCACCCCCACAAACACCCACCCACCACCGGTCAACCCCACTCAACTCTTTTCTAATTCCAAATTGTTACCCCCACCACCTCCTTCCTCTCCCATCAGCCCTTCATCCACCTCAAAAAGCCCCAACCTTCACCAACCATTGTCGGCGTCATATTCTCCAACGATCTGTAGTTGTAGTTAGCCTCTTTTCCTCTACATCGCCGTGCCGTCTCTGTTCATGTCAGTTCTGGTTTTAAAAAATTGAAGCTGTCTCTCCTATTCTTTTTCTTTTTATATTTAATCTGTACCAATGTTGAAATATGTACCTAAGCATTCTTCAACCAAATTTTATTTTTCGATATTGGGAAATCAACAAAAAATTAGGGGTAAAATAGAAATAATTGACCACTAAAACACTAATGATTACACATATCTCCTATTTTCAATTTTGAATCATCATTCGAGGTTTTCATAAAAAAACAAAAATAGAGTCATAAAAGACTAAAAACAAATGTGAACTTAAGTAAAACAACTGTGAACATAACAAATATGTCAAATAATCTCATAAAATTGCAAAATTTGAGGCCATAAAGACTAAAACAACTGTGAACTTAACAAAAAATAATAGTGAACTTAAGTAAAAACAACTGTGAACATAACAAATATGTCAAATAATCTCATAAAATTGCAAAACATAGAGGCCATAAAGGATTAAAATAACTGTGAACTTAACAAAAAACAACAGTGAACTTAAGTAAAAACAACTGTGAACATAACAAATATGTCAAATAATCTCATAAAATTGCAAAAATAGAGGCCATAAAGGACTAAAACAACTGTGAACTTAACAAAAAACAACTGTGAACTTAACTAAAAATAACTGTGAACTTAACAAATATGTCAAATAATCTCATAAAATTGCAAAAAGAGAGCCATAAAAGATAAAAAATGACTGTGAATTAACAAATGTGAACTTAACAACTGTGAACTTAATATCTGTGAACTTAACTAGAACAACTGTGAACTTAACAAATATATCAAATAATCTCATATTGCTCCAAAATATATGTTGATGCTGCTAGTTTGATTCGTTTTGACGATACGAATAATACAATGGTCTCGAATTTTTTTTTTTGAGTTCTAAATCTTAAGATATTTAATTTTAAAGTTTTGGGAGGAGAAAAAAAATGAAAATAGAGGGGGAGAAAGGGACAGCGACAGTCCCTTTTATGTTGCATGGGTGCCTTTATAAAAAACGGAGTGTCATTATAAATCGTGGACCTGGTGGAATTTCTTCAAAATGTGTTTCCTTGTTGGTTATTTTCATTAGAATTAGGGACTATTTGATAATTGCCCCTAACTTATTATTCTGAATTGAATATTTTCATAAAAGAATACTCCCTCCGTCCCATAGAACTTTACTCCTTTACTGTTGAGAACGGAAAATAAGGAATAATGTTATTAAAGTAGGTGTTGTGGGGAGGAGAGAGAATGAGTGGAGAGAATAGTAAATTTGAAAAGTGTTGTGAGTATGACAAGTGGGTCCCATGAATAAAGAATTATTAAAAAAAATTTTTTTTAGGAAAGTGGGACTTTAAAGTGGGACGCCCAAAATAGTAAAAGGGGTAATGTTTTATGGGACGGAGGGAGTATATGTTTACCCCAAACTATATAACGAAATTAACCTATTGTCTAAAGTTGTACCTTAATTTTAAATCCATTAAAGTATCACACTTTAAACCGATTCTTTTCTCAAATAATTTCATTTTAAAAATCTAAATCTCAAAATAACCCACATTTGAAACTATTTGTCAAAATGACCAACTTTAGAAACTTGCTACACAGTGTAGCGAGTTTATAATTTTGTCCGGTTAAACTCGCTACACGGTGTAGCAAATTTAAATTTGCTCAATTTTATTTTAATATTTATGCTATAAAAAAAAAAACTAAAATTTGAACTTGCTACATAGCGAGTTCAAATTACCAGCAAAGCAAAAGCAGGCCACTACCAAATCAAACGTTCAAACTGCGTCTCACTTTAAATTATAAAATAAGTAATTATTAATAAAGAAAACTAAATAGATATATTATTTTTTCCATCTCAAATAAATAATTTAAAAATGTACTTCTATAAAAAAATATATTCTTCATTTCAAAAATAAATACTACTATCGACTCAAAATGAATAACCAAAAAATAATACTACATTTTTTATCTAAAAAAATGAGCATTACTTCCTTCATCCCAATGAATATTTTAAAAATAAATACTACTTCATTCGCCTCTAAAATTAATGTTTATAATGTTAGTGCATTCATCTCAAAATATGACATAAATTTTTTAGACAAATAAAGTAGTATTCTTTTTTTAAATATTCATTTTCTGAGACGAAGACACTAACATTATAAACATTAATTTTTACAAAAGAATACTACTTCGTCTAAAAAAATAAATTACCATCTTCGTCCCAATGAATATTTTATAAAATATTACTTCATTTGTTTAAAAAATTAATGTCATATTTTGAAACGAAGTCACTAACATTACAAACATTAATTTTATAGGCGAAAGAAGTAGTATTAATTTTTAAAATATTCATTGGGATGAAGGAAGTAATACTCATTATTTTGGATAAAAAATGTAGTATTATTTTTTGGTTATTCATTTTGAGTCGAATGTAATATTTATTTTTGAAATGAGGAATATAATGTTTTTATAGAAGTGCATTTTAAAAGTATTTATTTGAGATGGAAAAAAAAATATTTCTATTTAGTTTTCTTTATTAATAATTATTATTTTGTAATTTAAAGTGAGAGGGAGTTTGGACATTTGGTTTGGTAGTGGCCTGCTTTTCTTTGCTGGTAATTTGAACTCGCTACACCGTGTAGCGAGTTCAAATTTTAGTTTTTTTTTAATAACATAAATATAAAATAAAATTGAGCAAATTTAAATTCGCTACACCGTGTAGCGAGTTTAACCGGACAAAATTATAAACTCGCTACACCGTGTAGCGAGTTCCAAAAAGTTGATCATTTTGGCAAATAATTTCAAATGTGGGTTATTTTGAGATTAAAATTTTTTTAATGAAATTATTTGAGAAAAATATCCTTTAAACCTATCCATTGTTTTTATTTTATTTTAGTAAATTCTCATTTTAGAATTTCTATTTTAATTAACTTATCATTCTCTTTAATATTATGTTTTTTATATTTACTTAAAAAATAACAAAACTTTTTTTAATACAATCAATACATTAATTGCATTAATAAAGTTGCAGAAGATGGCGCTGCACAACGGTCGGAGAGTTATCAAAAAAAATGAAGATTTCTACGAATACGAACAATTGTGAGCGAAATGTTCACCGCAATAAAATAGTCGAATACATCTGAAAAAAGTAATGTCTAACCCTAAACCATATATCCAATAAATACCCTTACGAACAGTGACATGTGACACTCAATTGCATATCCAAGTAAAACTTGGACACGGTCCATCACCGACCTTCAACTAACCCCCACCTGAGAATATTTTGGTGTTGAAAATTATACAAACTAACACATTTGGGTAGACAATAAGTGCCCAACCAAGCATCACAAGAACTGTGACTAAAATAAATATGAACAAACACAAAGGCTCTCAACAAGGAAAGAAATAAAAGGCCCTCGACAAAGGAGAGAAAACAAACGCTCTCGACAAATGAGAGAAAGCAAAGGCTTTTGACAAAGAAGAAAAAACAAATAATATCAGAAATAAGACAATACCTGTAAGATCTGAAAAATTGTGAATACCAAATTATTTATGTAGCGAACAAACGTTTGACTGATACTTGAACGTTGTCAAAAATTAAGATGACAAGAAACAAATCTCCAGGCATCATGGACGTTATCGGTCGCATCAATTTCTTTTGTTAGCGAAAAACAAAAAATCTTTCATAATTTAAGCATTAATTATTTATTAATATTAATAATTAATGTTTAAATTAAGAGAGATCCGAACAAAACAAAGTTAGAAAAGAAGAATTGAAAGAAAGAAATTGGAAGATCGGAGAGAGAAGGGAATATAGAACATGAGAAGTTGGGGAACATGAGAAGTTATGGTTAAAAAATATTACTTTGTTCTAAATAACAAAACTATTAACTTCGCTCTTTGTTCTTCCTTTCTTCTATTATCAAACAATCAATCTTCCTGATTTAATTATAAATTTTCTCAAATATCATAATTTAACCCGATGACACCGCGAGTTTTGGGGTCTGAATATAAGGTAGGATATCTGGCAGGATATTGTTTGGTACCTAGATCACAACACAGGAAATGAGCACCGTTAAGGTCAAAGTTGGATGTTACTCCAACTCAGACCCTCGGGTGTAAGAGTAAGATATCTTAAAGGATATAATAACCCGAGAACAAGACTTTGGTATGTCTTGGAGTGTTTGTGTGTTTTGGGTTTAGACAATGTGACTTACAATGTCAATTTGGCACTTACCTTGTCCAAGGGGACAAGGGCTTTCTATTTATAGGTGCTGGAGAGTTGCTTGTTGATGTAAACCATAAGGGGCATCTTAGTCTTTGACTGCATACACGTGTCCACATCGGATTGGGCCTGCCAGTAAAGCAAGATTCACTTGCAGAGGGGATGTCGTTGATGTGGACAGGAGCCGTGTATTTGAGAGAGTTGAAGCGGCACATTAAATGAAATAGTAGGCGCCTGACCCACATTCAATGCGATGGGAATAAGCCGACTACTGTATGTCAGAGCCAGTAAGTAAACTTACTCGGTAAGCTTTGCCTTTAACTGGGAGTCTGGTGAGATAACCGCGAGTCTGGTATGAGACCGCAGTCAACATCTTGGGCGCGGTCAATGATATTGACGCGGGCACGGATGGAGCGGTTACAGTTCCCGCGGTCACCCTAATGACGGTCTGGATCTCCGCGGTCTTGACTGAAAGGGTCTGAGAGGATCGCGGTCTTGACCTTGACGGTCTATCTGTCCGCGGTCTTGACTCTGGTCGGTCTATGGTATGCCATGTTATACTTAGCCCTTGGGACCAGATCGAGCTTGGGCCCGATCTAAATGGTCTGGGCTCATCAGTGGCCCGTAGCTCCAAATGAGAGATTATTTATGGTCTGAGCGAGGAGCTGTACTTTCTAGGCTCGTTCTCTTTGTCAGATCGCTCTTTGCGGTCACCGGTGTTGGTGTTTTTTCACTGGTTTTGCTCTGCCTCCCATGCAAATTGGCACATGTGAGTGGCACATGTAAAATCTTGTAGAAGCTTTCTTACTCTGCTTCCCGGTTATGCTGGTGGGCCCCTTGGAAGGTGAAACGCCAGCGCGTGTCAGGTACGGATGAAAACGTGTCAGTAATCCAAGAGGCGCCATTAATTGCCAACCGGCAAAAAATCGAAATTTAAAGCTTTGGCGCCGGTTCGTGATTCGAGGGAAATGGTTTGTGAGCTAATTAATACGGATCGACCCGTATAGGTAGGCCTATAAATACCAAACCATTCTTCCTCAAACCCTTTTATCATCCTCAAGCTTTCAAACTGTTTAGAGAGAGAAAATTTGTGCTATCTTCCTTAGCATTTTCTTCCTCAGATCTTTCTTCCGTAAGTACTTAGCTGTCTTTAATTTCTTCCTTCTTCTCTATTTCTGCTTCCTAGGATCAACGATGACGACATGTACTTTCGATCCAGTCCGTCCCTTAGAGTTAGGAGATGGGAATACTCCAGATACCTTCGCTGTTTGTAAACAGTCAGGGGGTATCTATAGAAAGGTTGCCCACGCTTGGGTTAGGGTGTCCTTGGAGTGCTTCCTCTATTTTTGTAATAAGTATCAATGGGGGAATTGGGTCCCACCCATGTTGTGTGAGGCCCAGAAAAGGCTGGTTGTGAACGATGATTTGGTGGTGTTGGGTGATTATAACCGTTTAAGGAATTTTGTGATGGGGGTTTTGAACAGGTTCCATCGTGACCGCGAGCCCGCTGAGAGAGCAATTGAACTAGTGAGGAGAGCGATACATAATCCCGGAGTGATAACTGATTGGAAAAAAAGTTGCCCTAATAGATCATAACCAGATGAATGTTGACCCTTTCCTGGCTGCCGAAGACTGGAGCCTTCCCTTAGATGTGGAACCCTTGAACACTATTTACCCCGAAGTCCAGACCGAGGCCCCTTTTGTGCCCGTAGTGAACTTGGAGAGTAGTGAGGATGACGGTGAAGATATGGAGGTAGATGGAGCTGAGGTGGAACCCTCAAGGGGGTCATCTACTAGTCTATTTGGCTCTGAGAGCGCGAAGACCGAGGAATATGACCGCGAGGAGGAAGACCGCATGGCTGCGGTCACGGGGCAGAAGGCAACTGTGATTGTTGATGCCTTTGAGGAGGGACCAGAGGGTGATGTTCCTGCCCGCGACAAGAGCCATGCTGGTACCACAAATCTTGGTCTCAGCCAGAAGAGGAAGGCCAAGGAGGTGTCCCCTACGGACTGGGAGTCTGAGATATATACCACCTATGCCGTTGATCCCACCTGCTTTCGTGTCAGTGAACTTCAAGAAGTGGAGATGAAGGGGAAACTGAAATCGGAGACGGTGGCAGATGTCCGCGGGACAATAGAGCCTGTATCTTTTATGGGGTTCAGTTTGAGAACGGACTGAGACTTCTCCTTGATCCCTTTATCAACACAATTCTTAATTTCAACCGCTGCCTACCCATGTACTTAACCCCCAATGCCATTCGAGCTCTTGTCTATTTTATAACGGTCTGCAGGGTTTTGGGTTTTGAACCTTCCCTCTCCAGGCTCTATGCCTATTATTCCAACCAAATAACCAACGGAAACCTTGGGCTGAAAACTAAGAACAACTCTGCCCGGACTTTCTATGCCCCTACAAATAAATTTGACCAGTGGAACCAGAAGCATATCCTGGTCATTGAGTCTAAGTTTGGGTGGTCCTTTTCCAAGCCAGAGAGTCCTGTCCCTGTTAGGGTTGCTACCAACTCTTATCCTAGCTCGGATGCCTCTGAAGAGCTTCAAATTGCCCTAGTTGTCCATCTAGCCAAGTTTATGACCGAGAGGGTGCAACCGGTTTTTGATGTGAGCGCGATAATAAATAATGAGCCCTTACTGATCTTTTCAGGGGTGGCCCCTCAGAGGGAGGGTAGCTACTATGCCCCTAGGGTGATCATTGGGCCCCAACTTTGCGATCCCGATTGGAGGGTCCACGAGTTTTATGACTTTGAGGCCAACTGCAGGACTTGCATGATAGGCGCGGTCTGTGAACCTCCAAAATGGATCGGTCTCTTTTCTGTCTTTGACGAACTGCTTAATTGCTTTTGATTGTTTGAACTGCTCTCTAATCAAACTCTTTTTTCTTTCAGAGCAGAACCAGCTGAATATTCCTGAGATGGCCAAGCTTTCTACTGCCCAAATGAAGGCAATCAAATTATGCCAAGAGGAGAAAGAGGCGGCATAGAGGCAAGCGGCCTTAGGCAAATTCACTGCAGTGGACGTTGCTCTGCCCGTTATTGACAAATCATCAGGCGCTCCGCTGGCCGGAGTCAAGAGGATTCCTCAAACCAAGGATCTGCCTCTGCCTCCCAAGGGGCCTCCCTCGGCTTCTTCTGTCCGCGGCCCCAGTCCTCCTGCAACTGACCGCACCATTGCCATCAGTCATACTGATCGCTCGAGGAAAAGGTTTCCTTCCGAGACCGAGCCTGCGGGCAGGGAGAAGCTAGCCAGGAAGCAAGGCTCTGAAGTGGCTCCTCCCCCAACTTCCTCTTCATCGGGCAGAGGGAGGACTATCTGCTCGAGCTCCTACCCAGTGCTTCCAAACGAAGCTCGTGAAGCTGTCTGGGGCTTGAGCGATAAGCTCGGGAAAGTGCCTCCGGTCCAAGGGGTGGACCCCTACTTCCGTGGGGGCTACAATTCCGTAATAGGGCAAGGGACTCTGAATAGGCTCTACGCCCAAGACTTTTATGGAAGCGTGGTGTCCAAGATGAACTCTGTCGCTCTGTCCGGAGATCTTGGCTTAATGGTCATTGAGGTAACCTCTTTAAGGAATTTTCAAATTCTGACTCTTTACTTCTTGTGATCGCTGTTTGCTAACTGATTCTCTTTTATGCTCGCAGATGGCTAACAAATCTATGCGGCTCCGGGAGATCAACGACGAGCAGGCCAACAGCCTGTCCGATCAGTCCAAGGTTTTTGCTGAAAAGGCTAAGGCTTTGGGGAAGGCCGAGGAGAAATTTAGGACTCTGACGGAGTCGCTGACCGAGAAGGAGGGTGATCTGAAGGCTTTTATTGGTCAGCTTGATGTGGCCAACAAGTCTTTGGATAAGGCAAAGGGGACGCGAGATGAGCTCCACGGGCAGAAGGAGGCCCTCGAAAAGAGGAATGCGGAGTTGGTGGAAAAATTAGAGTCTGCTAAACAGCAAGTCCTTACAATGGAGCCTGATGTGGATAAAATGTCTGACGAGCTACTTCCCCTGAGGCAATTTCAGCTGGAGAAAGATGCCCTTCTGGCCGCTGCTCGCAAAGAAGGAGAAGAGGAGTACAAAAACTCCCAGGAGTGCAGGGATGAGTTCGTGGCTGAAGCTACTGCTCAATACGAGCTTGGCTGCAAGACGCAGCTACGGAACATTGCTGCTACGGGCAAGTTCACTGTGGAGCAATTGGCCCTAATTGGCTCCTTGATCTTCACATATGTTCACTGCCTGCCCGGGCACGCTGTGGTCCCTCTGGCTCAAGAGGAAATTGATAACCTAGAGCTTGCAGTGGCCTCATCCTTGCCTCCCATTTCCGCGGTCACGGTTCCAAGCCTTATGGACAAAATTGATAGGATGAGGTTTGGCTCGGAAGGGTTATCCTATGATGAAGCTGCTGCTCGCCTGTTTCCCAATGGGACTGCAGTCAGCGATATTTTTGGACCGTGGTCAGCTCCTGCTCCAGCTCCTCCCACTGAACCATCAACAACTGCCCAGCAACTGAAAATCTCTCTTCTCCAACGCCTGCCTCTGAAGCTACAACTGATCCCAAATCTGCTCAACCCACAACTTAGGATTTTTTCTTTCTTTCTTCTTGTAATAGATTTGTAGGATTTTTGTAATCAATTTTATATATTAATGGAAATCATTTTTCTTAACTATTCTTATCTTACTTAGGTTGTTTAAGTTTTTGCAATGTTTGAATACTTTTGATATTTATATCAATGCTTTATTTGAGCTTGTATTCTTGCTTTTCCTTTTCCTTTTTCCAGCTTTGTATGACTTGGAATAATTATTTTTGAGTCAATGTCGCGGTCACGGGCATGGTAATGCCTGCTGACCGCGTTTATGAGTTGATAACTTTTTATTTAAAACCGCTAGAGTTTTTTGTGAGAGTCAACCCTTTTCTCTATGATCACGTTTGTTATGGCCTTGGACGATCTCGAGGTCTTGACCCCATTTCGTCTATTTGGCTCTAAACTTCTTTTGATCACTCCCCTCCACTTACGCTTATTTAGAGTTTCAAGTCCGTGGCGTAATTCGAAAGAGCCAAGACAAGATACTTTCATTTTGACTCCTTGGAGTCTTGTGGCGATCATGTACGAGCATGCTGGCCTTTGTACATACAGGCGTGCGATCAACAGCCAATGAGGCCTACGTGCATTTTGTGGGTACGGGCACTGTTTTGGCCTTTGTACCCACGTGCATCTATATCCACTTTTGGTGGTTCACGCGAATAGGACTTCGAGAGTCTTACTCGCGATTGTGTATGGGCTTAATGGCCCTTTGTACATATAGGCATGCGATCTTAAGGGATCTTTGCGCATCAGCAGGTAGGGGCTCTTATATTGGCCCTTGCACCCACTGGCATTCGCTTTTGCTTCTTTTTTTTTTTTTTTTGCGGGCAGTCACCTTTGCCATTTCGGCTGTGGGAATATTGCTACAACATTTTCTACACAGTTTTATGCAAAAAATGCCTTGCTATTTATATATTTGTTGCCTCTATCAACCTTCTATAATACAACGATTTAAAAATAATATTTTCTAAGGTGATCGCTATTCCAAGCGTTCTTGAGGTTTTTTCCTTCTCTTGTCCGCAATTTTTAGGTTCCCTCCTTGATAATTTGGGTAACCTCGTACGGACATTCCCATTTTGAGGAGGATTTGTGGAAGCCAGTTTGGGTCCCTTGTACTTCAACATTTCTTAGCACCCAATCTCCAACTGAAAAACTTCTCTTATTCACTCTTTTATAATGATGCTCTTGGCTTTTTGCTTGTAGTTCACCATTTTTTCATTTGCCCGCATTCTCTTTTCTTTGAGATCGTCTAAGTCGTATCTTCTGTTTGCCTCATTTTGAGACTCATCAAAGTAAATGACTCTATAAGATGGCAAGGCTACTTCTTCTGGAGAAACTGCCTCTGATCCATATGTGAGCGAAAAAGGGGTTTCTTCTGTTGAATTTCTGATTGTGGTGCGGACAACGCTTAACGCGGTCTGGAGCTCGTCCAGCCATCGTCCTCCTCGTCCTTCCAAGTTTTTCTTAAGGGCGGAGAGGACTAGCTTGTTCACGACCTCGGCTTGGCCGTTTCCTTGGGGATAAGCTACTGCGGACTAGCGATGTTGAACTTTCATTCTCTCACATTCAGCTGTGAATTTTGCAGCGAACTGAGTGCCGTTGTCCGAGACTATTTCTCTTGGAACCCCAAATCTGCACTAGATGTGATCGTGGACAAAATTTATAGCATTCTCCCCGGAGATGGTGGCCAAAGCTTTTGCTTCTATCCATTTTGTAAAATAATCTACGACCACTACCACATACTTAATACTTCCTCGGGCAGTTGGGAACGGTCCTATTAGATCAATCCCCCAAGTATCAAACGACCACGATGGTATAACCAAAGTCTGCTTTTTTTTATGGGAGTCTAGGAATGTCCGCAAACCACTGGCACTTATCACATTTTATGACGTACTCTTCGACATCTTTCCTCATTGTTGGCCAATAAAACCCTTGGAATTTAACCTTGTTCGAGAGAGTGCGAGCACCGGGATGACCGCCACAAACTCCTTCATGGACTTCGTAGAGTATATTGGTGACCATATGAGTTTTAACGCATCTCAGCAAAGGCTTGGTGAATGATCGCCGATATAATACTCCATCTAGGATCGTGTATTTTGCGGACACCTTTTGATGAGTCTAGCCTTTGCTTGATTCTCAGGGAGGATTTCCTTTTCGATGTAATCTCTGATTTCATCTACCCAGTCCTTTTCCTGATCCTTAATATTATTTATTTGAATCCGATCTATAGCAGGTGCTTCTGCGAACTCTATTTGGCAGTCCGCATCAATGTCTATGATTTCCTGATCGGTGATTCTGGAGAGGAGGTCAGCTTCTGTGTTGTCCTCTCTCATTACTTGGTTCAACTCATAGTATATGAAGCTTTTGAGAAGGGATTTGGCTAGACCGCAATACTTGGCTAGAACTGGGTTGATCATGTCATATTCCCCTTTTATTTGATTCATTATGAGCTGAGAGTCACTACTTATCTCAATATTTTTTATGGATGTGGTTTTACCCATCCAAAAGATATGTTCCTAGCTTGTTTTCTGTTCGAACCTTGGGAATTTAATGTGTATTCTAGTGTTTTATAAGTACAGGGACTGAAGTGAAATTTGACAGAAAAAGAGGAGAAAAAGCTTATTTTGGAAATTTAGGGACCAAACTGCAATTATGAAAAATTGGGGAGGAATCTGATATTAGAAAGTTCAAGGATCAAGGTGTAAAAGAGAAAAGTATAGTGACCAAAGTGCGAATGTGCAATTGTTGCGAATCGAATCCAAAGAATGACAAACATCAAAAGGAATTGGGGCCAAGGCTGAAGGCAGTGGACGGCCAAACCAAGGCATGGCCGAGACTGGGTTGTTGACTTGGAGGTTGTTGACCTGGGATGTGGCCTAGGTATATGGGCGATCGCACAAGATGAATGGGCGGCCGTACAAAATGAAGATTCAAGGCCGTGGAGAGTCTGTACATGTGGGCGATCGCTGGTGCAGGCTGGACGATCGCCGGCCAGGCTGTGCAGCCGAATTTCTGGCTGGTTTGAGCCTGAATTAGGCCTGGATTGGGATGGTTGGCACGGCTGTTTCATATGTTGGTGACCTAGGTGATTATGAAAACAATAATTGGTTTTTGAAAAAGGGAGGCTGGTATTTTTCCAGAACAACAACATATTTCCGTGGTTCCAAGATCCGATTCGAGGTTTATGATTTCTGTTTTTATTCTTGTAATTATTCGGATTATGAGTAGCTAAATTCTTTTTTCGCGGATTGGATGTAGCAACTATTAAATTTCTATGCTAACAATGTTTTAATTCTTCCCACACTTTTCCTGTTCTTGTTCAATGGAATTTTGCTTAAATCGTTTTTCAAACTTCAACAATATTGATCAATATTGTTGGTCTTTAAATTATTAGGGTTTAAATTATTGCACTTGCGTGGATAGTTTTTACATTGACCTAGATTCCATTGAATTGATCTATTTGAAGACCTTGCGGAAATCGAACGGATCTAAAATCATTTATTCCTTGGTTTTTAATGTATTACTTTATGTTTTGTAGACCTTGCATAAAACATCACATCGAAGTAATAATAGGGTTGTAACCCGGCCATCTAACCGTCTCAACTCTTTTCAAAGTGAACGATTTCTTGAACAAGATTAGTAATTGTTTTTATAAATTAGCATAGGAAGGAGATAGTTGTGAAACCCAATCCGTGAATCCTTGTCAATCTTGATCTTATTATCTGTTTTATTTTCATTAGTTTAATTTCTTTGTTTGTCTAGTTTAATCAACCAAAATCAAACCCCCCCCCCTTTTGTTACTTTTTACATTAACTAAACCAATTTGTTCACACACAAATTTCTGTGGTTCGACCCTTACTTTTGTATATTGCTACTTCGATAACTTGTACACTTGCAAGAAATTTTTATTACACGAGGATTTTATCCATCAAGTTTTTGGCGCCGTTGCCGGGGATTTTTTGTGATTTGAACAAGTTAATTTTGTTAGTGTATTGTAAATAATTTTTTTTAGTTGTTTAAAATTAATGTGTAAGATACTCTTTGAGGATGTATGGAATGAACACCTATAATGTGCATTGTGCTAATTGCTGTAATTATTATCATACTACTATTAATTATCCGTCTAGGGCATATTTTCCTGAGTATTCTCCACAGGTACAAGAGATAAGTTTGTTCCAGCCATGGCAACAACAATATAATTATTCCCCCAGTTCTTATACACAAGAGTGGGAAAACCATTCAAACCATGCATGGAACAGTTACGAGCCACATTCTTATGACCCCCCGCAACCTAAAATGCAACCATTGCAGGAGGCTTTGATAAGAATGCAGGAGGAAAATTTTCAACAACGACAGCAACAAGCTACAATTTTAAATAGGCTCGAAGAACAAATAAGTAAGATGGTAGAGGTTGCAAGGGGTTGGGGGCAAGATACAAGTTCGGTCCCTCCGGAACAATATGAAGGGGAGGATGATTCCAATATTGACGAACTTCCAACTCTCTCTCCGTCTGCTGCTAGTGATAATGTGGTTATTGATGATGATGAATTAAGTGGGCCGACTAAATAGGTAGAGAAAACATGGCATGAACAAATTTGTGATGAATTTGAGTTGGCCCTATATGGGGTGGAAGAGAAATTTAAAAATGATGGAGGCATGAATATTGATGAGGTTGGGTCCGACCAAATTGACGAACAATGCCTCAAAGAAGATCTTCTCCATCCCATTGAAAGTGTGAAAATCTCATTCATTTTTGTACCTCCCCCTGTTTTTGAGGGTGAAAAAAGTGGCGAAAGTTTGAAAGAGGAGAAGCCCAAAAAGCTGAAACATCTAAAATTTCCTTGGGCACAAAATGATCTCAAAGCTCGAGGAATATATATGGGACTTAATCTGAAAATAAGGACCCGCGAAATCATGAAGTGGGTCAAATGACGAAAAGTGAAGTCCAAACGTAAACAACGATCGGGCTAACGACCTTAACCAAATGCGCTAATTGGGAGGCAACCCAAGTAGGTACGTTTTTATTTGCTTTGTTTTAAGTATTTTGTTTTGTCATATCTTTCTTTAAACCCAAGACATGTTTTTGTTCTCTTTGCTATGAGGACATAGCATATTTTAAGTTTGGGGGGTAGATATCTCTCCGAGTTTGTGGGTTTATAGGGGAGTGTATATAGTGTCACCCTCCAAAAAAATAGAAAATTTTTAAAAAATTTGTTCCTTTCATATTTTGGGCTGTTGGCAAGAGTCGATGATGATTTGAGAGTGATTTAATTTTAAAATTTTAAATATTGTTGTCAATATGGGGTTATACGTGCATTGATACATATAAAGTATGATTTTTCCACCTTTCACTTCCATATTATTTTTCTTGATCATTGTTTTCAATTTAGGAGACCTTTATAGGATCACTTTGGCATTCTCGGGGTCCCTAGAACATGTTTGCATGGCTGTCAATAACACATCAATTAGGCTATTCGGGAAGTAATTTTTGGCTATTTTCTTTGAACCCTATTTGTGAGCCTTTAACTTTCTAGTCACTTATATAAAATTTTTCGCTAGAATCCCTTTTGAGCTTGAAAAAAAAATGGAATCTCTCACAAAGTGGGAGGTTATCTTAGACCACCATTCACCTTCTTTTGTACCCTCATTGTCCTACCTTTTTAACTTATACACGATTTTCTCACATTTTCAAGAAAGTGAAACTAGGGAATGAATGAGAATATTTGGGTGATGTTTAGAAAATCAAAGGGTTGAGTGGAAAGTGGTCATGGAAAGAAAAAAAAACAAGGGCCATGTTATGTAATGAAAAGAGGGGCTTGAGCAAAAAGTATTGAATGTACATTCTCCGTGATATATGTGCAAAGAAAAGAAAGAATAAAAAAAAGGAAAAAAATGAATGAAAAGAAAAGAAAAGATTGAAAAGCCTTGCCCTCTCTAATGTTGAAGTGGAAAGTGATAAAAAGAAAGAAAGGTGACCAACCCAAAGTGTGAAAGTATGCAAAATTATAAGTTTGGGGGTTGAATCAATGGGTTGGCATGAAGCGGAATGATAAATTTTAAAGTGAGAATGTATGATGAAAACATCTTAGTTTCACTTGCTTGACTTCGTATGTTCTTACCTTCATTTGGAACCGTGAACCGAGCCCGCGTTTGACGCGATACATTACAAGCCATAAAGCCATATTTGTTCCCTAAAGAGTAGTCGGGTTGTCAGTTTCGTTAAACATGCATATGAGTATCCTTGTGAAATTTCATATTATTATCATTTATTTAGAGCATGTCGTTAGTGACCCTATAAAATATCTTACTTTGGTAACATTGATCTCTCATATTTTATTCATCTTATCATTATGTGGTGGAGAATTGTAAGTTAGATGCATCCATGTAATTATAGTCTCATGTTCATGATAATTCTTGTAGATTATGTGTGTTGTAAGATCTGAGACTTGTTGTGCCAACAACCTATTATATGAATTGAACAATCCAAAAATAGTTTATGTGTTTTAATTAATTAGTTAGATTTTATTTTATTTTTGTTTTGTTTTACTCGAGGACGAGCAAAAGATAAGTTTGGGGGTATTTTATGGATATGGTTTTACCCGTCCAAAAGATATGTTTCTAGCTTGTTTTCTGTTCGAAACCTTGAGAATTTAATGTGTATTCTAGTGTTTTATAAGTACAGGGACTGAAGTGAAATTTGACAGAAAAAGAGGAGAAAAAGCTTATTTTGGAAATTAAGGGACCAAACTGCAATTATGGAAAATTGGGGCCAAGGCTGAAGGCAGTGGCCGACCAAACCAAGGCATGGCCGAGACTGGGCTGTTGACTTGGAGGCTGTTGACCTGGGATGTGGCCGAGGAACATGGGCGACCGCACAAGATGAATGGGCGGCCGCACAAAATGAAGATTCAAGGCCGTGGAGAGTCTGTACATGTGGACGATCGCTGGTGCAGGCTGGGCGATCGCCGGCCAGGCTGTGCGGCCGGATTTCTGGCTGGTTTGGGCCTGAATTGGGCTAGTTGGCACGGCTGTTTCATACGTTGGTGACCTAGGTGATTATAAAAACATCAATTGGTTTTTGAAAAAGGGAGGCTGGTATTTTTCCAGAACAGCAACATGTTTCCGTGGTTCCAAGATCCGATTCAAGGTTTATGATTTCTGTTTTTATTCTTGTAAGTATTCGGATTATGAGTAGCTAAATTCTTTTTTCGTGGATTGGATGTAGCAACTATTAAATTTTTATGCTAACAATGTTTTAATTCTTCCCACACTTTTCCTGTTCTTGTTCAATGGAAATTTGCTTAAATCGTTTTTCAGAATTCAACAATATTGATTGATATTGTTGGTCTTTAAATTATTAGGGTTTAAATTATTGCACTTGCGTGAATAGTTTTTACATTGACCTAGATTCCATTGAATAGATCTATTTGAAGACCTTGCGGAAATCGAACGAATCTAAATTATACCTTACGAAAAACATCACATCGAAGTAATAATAGGGTTGTAACCCGGCCATCTAACCGTTCCAACTCTTTTCAAAGTGAACGATTTCTTGAACATGATTAGTAATTGTTTTTATAAATTAGCATAGGTAGGAGATAGTTGTGAAACCCAATCCGTGAATCCTTGTCAATCTTGATCTTATTATCTGTTTTATTTTCATTAGTTTAATTTCTTTGTTTGTCTAGTTTAATCAACCAAAATCAAACCCCCCCTTTTGTTACTTTTTACAATAATTAAACCAATTTGTTCACACACAAATTTCTGTGGTTCGACCCTTACTTTTGTATATTGCTACTTCGGTAACTTGTACACTTGCAAGGAATTTTTATTACACGAGGATTTTATCCATCAATTTTGAACTCCCAAGTCTCCGGCTAATTCCATGTCTGCTATAATCGCTTCATACTCAGCCTGATTGTTTGATGATTCAAACTTGAATCTCAAGGCTCTCTCAAATTTCTCCCCCAGGGTGCGATCAAGAGCATGCCCGCTCCGCTCATTAACTTGTTCGCAGATCCGTCCACGAATAAAGTCCATACTTCTTCTGGACGCTCTTTGGGCGGGACAATCTCTGGTTCTGAACTCTCTTGGGCTTCTTGGGATTCTGTCCTCTTTCTTTTCCCCAGGTCGTTGTTCGCTAGTTTAAATGATGTTTCTGCCACAAAATCAGCTAAGGTTTGTGCTTTGATTGTCCTTCTGGGGGAGTAGGTGATCTGGAACTCAGTGAGTTCTATAGACCATGCTAGCATCCTCCCCGATGACTCAGGTTTATGTAAAACCTTTCTAAGTTGGGCCTCAGTGAGTACAATTATAGGATGTGACGAAAAATAAGGTCGTAATTTTCGAGCAGATACAAGCAAAGCGTAAGCTAATTTTTCTATATTAAGATAACGCCCTTCTACGGCGGACAACGCCTTAGATACATAATACACGGGTTTTTGAGAGTTATTTTCCTCTCTTACAAGAACAACGGCTACTGCCAGATCAGTGACCGCTAAAAATAGAAAAAGCTCTTCCCCGGGCACCGGGCTGCTGAGTAGAGGGGGCTGCCCGAGGTATATTTTTACTTCTTCAAAAGCTTGATCGCAGTCCTCGTTCCATGCTAACTCGTCAGCTTTCTTCCCCCCCTTGGGAGGCATCTCTCTGCAGACCGCGAAATGAAGCGGCCTAATGCGGTTATGCACCCATTGAGTTTTTGCACATCTTTCACGCATGCAGGAGGCTTCATGTCTAACAGATAGGGCTGTTACTAGGGGTGTGAAACAAAACCGGAAAACCGAAAAAACCGAACCGAAATCGAGAAAATCGGACCAACAAAACCGATATGTTAATGGTTTTAACCATTTAAAAACCGATACTTTCGGTTTTGGTTTCAAATGAAAAACCGAGCCGATAAAACCGAACCGAACCGATATTATTAAAATGATGTGTCATTTTAATATATATATATATATATATATATATATATATATATATATATATATATATATATATATATATATATATATATATATATATCATCTTCTCTTCTCATCTTGCTTTGGAGTTAAAATTATTCTTACGGTAGTTTAACTATTATTTGTAGTGGCAGGTGAAACACTTAAATTTGTCATGAAAATCTTAAGTACTTTAGTATTGCATCTTCTCATCTTGCTTTGTTAATGAGGGATAATAAATTTCATCTTGCTGAATGTAACTATCATAAGCCAACCATTAATATATGCATGTTCTTCTCATCTTGTTGAAACCGAACGACACCGAACCAAACCGACTCCAAACCGAATAAAACTGAAACCGAATAAAACCGAAGCTTAATGGTTTTAAAATACAAAAACCGATATCTTTAAGTTCGGTTTCAGTTTTAGCCTAAAACCGAACCAAACCGGACCGAGCAAACCCCTAGCTGTTACATGAAACGAACCGGCTCGAGCTCGACTCGAAAAAAGCTCGAGTTCGAGTGGGTTCGAGTTGAACTCGAGCTCGAGCTCGAACCGATTTTTAAGTTCATCATTTTTTCGAGCTCGGCTCGTGTTCGGCTCGTATGTTCGACGAGCTCTGTTTGAGATCGACTCGTTTGAGCTCGACTCGGGCTCGGCTCGTTAAAAGCTCGAATGAATTTTAGTATATATATATATACTCCATCCGTCCCATAATAATCTGCAAAAAGACACCTTTTGGGCGTCCCACAATAATCTGCACTTTTCCAAAATGGAAATGAGACCCACTTGTCTCTACTCACAAGCATTACCCACTTACTCCACTTCCTCTCTCCTACCCAACCATCTACACTCACAACACATCACATTTTTCACCATTTACCTTAATTCTCGTGCCAAGCAAAAAAGTGCCTATTTCTATGGGACGGAGGGAGTAAGTATATATATATATATATATATAAGCTCGTTTAGGCTCGAGTTTGATTACAACTCGAATTAGGGCTCGATAAAGCTCGTTTGATTTTAGATTTTTTTCAAAAAATAAGTCGAAGCTCGAGCTCGGCTCGTTAATACTCGAGTTCGAGCAGCTCGCGAAAAGCTCGCGAGCCAGCTCGCGAAAAGCTCGAAACTTAATTCGACCCGAGCTCGAACAGGCATTCTGGGCTCGAGCTCGAGCTCGAGAAAAGCTCGAGCTCGTTTAAAAGTTAATGAGTTCGAGCTCGAAACTTCAAAAGCTCGGCTCGGCTCGTTTACAACCCTACTAACATAGCTTGGGTTTTTTTTCAGGGTTAGCTTCAATTTCTCTCTGGTTGACCATGAATCCGAGAAACTTTCCCGCTTTGACTCCAAATGCACATTTAAGGGGGTTTAGTTTCATATTGTTGCGGCGCAAGTTGGAGAAAGTTTCCTCCACGTCAAGCTCGTGGAAGTTTTCTCTTGTCTTTATGACCATGTCGTCAATATAGGCCTCCAGATTTCTGCCCAATTGGTCCTTAAAGACAATGTTAACCATCCGTTGGTAGGTGGCTTCTGCATTTTTCAGCCCAAAGGGCATCATTGTATAGCAGTACGTCTTGCCCGCAGCGATGAAAGCTACTTAGGAGACGTCTTTGGGAGCCATTTTGATTTGATGATAGCCGGAGTATGCATCAATGAAGCTTAGAACTCGGTGTCCGGCTATCGAATCTACCAAACGGTCAATGCGGGGAAGAGGGAAGCAGTCTTTGGGGTATGCTTTGTTGAGATCAGTGAAATCAACGCACATCCTCCATTTGTCATTGGCTTTTTTCACCATGACTACGTTTTCCAGCCACTTAGGATATGATATTTCTTTTATTATCCCAGCCTTAAGTAGCTTCTCGACCTCTTCCTTGATCGTCATCTCCTTTTTCAGAGAGAAATACCTCGATTTCTGGTGTATGCATTTGAAGGTGGAATCATCGTTTATTTTATGGAGGATCACGTCCTCGATGATTCCCTGCATGTATTCCACCCTCCACGCGAATACATCACAGTTATTTCGGAGGAATTCAATTAAAATTCTCCTCTCATACGGATGAATTTCCAGCCGACCTTAACTGTTTGCTCGGGGTAGTGGAAATTGATTACCACTCCCTCGAGCTCGTCGTTAGGCCGGAGGTTGTTGATTTCACGGTTATGGAGGGAGTCTATCACGATTGTTGGGGGGTTGGATCTTGCCTCTGGGAGAGCGAACATAGAGTATATCACCTCTCGGTCTATGTCTCCCAAAGTTTCTCTATCAATGTATCCCCTTTAATGGGAGCCAACCTTTTTGCCCTCCTGCTCTTCTTGAGCTCAACTTTTTTGGAGTGAAAAGAAAGCATGCCAATTAGCTCGGGCACCGGGCAGATTTCTTTGCCTTTGCCTTTGCTTTGTTTGTCCTCACCCTTTTTCTACGGGCAGTATGTCTGGCCTTTTTCTGCCTTTCTCTTTTCCTCCAATGTCCGGAGGAACCTCTCTGGCTGGTTCTTAATGGTTGCAACTCCGCCCGGAGTGTTAAATTTTATTCTTTGATGGGGGACAGAAGTAACTATTCCCAGTGCGGCCTGTGCGGTCACGCCTAATATAGCATTGTACTGGGACATCAGATCAATCACTATGAACGTGATTTTGGCCATTTTTTGCAGGGATTCTCCCCAATAGTTACTTCAAAATCCATTGTCCCCTTCACCCTAACGGTGTGATTTGTAAACCCCTCAAGCAGACCGGCGTAAGGAGTGAGGTGGGCCTCAGTCATCTTCATCCCTACTAAGGTATAATAGTAGAGGATGTCTCTGGCCGCACCCGTATCAATTAAGACTCGGCCAATGTTTGCTAAGGCAATTCTCATACGAATGGTGAGGGGCTGAGTAGAATGAAAAAGGGTGGAGACAAGTTCACTCCTTTTAAACCCAATTTCCTGCTCTTCTTCATGGGTGGAATTAAGAAGACCTTTTCAAGAGTCTTGATTTGGAGGGAGAGTTGTTTGTTGGATGGAGATTCTACTCCAATAAAATTGATCATAAGTATCCTACTCATCCTCGTCATTGTTTTCTCTCTCCCTCCTCTCGGGGCCACGCAGAGGTTGTGCCCGCAGGTTATTATTGTTGGTAGTATGGCCCTGTACCCACTTGGTTAATTCCCCATTGTTAATCTTCTGCTGGGTGATCCTCTTTAGTTGGAAACAATCTTATGTGTTGTGACCGTGGTCACTATGATAATCACATAATTTTGCTCGGCTCCTTTCGTTTGGCTTTCTGCCCATTGGTGGAGGAGGAGGAATTTCCATAGTTTTCAGAATAGCTGCCCGCGATGAGTTCAGGGGGGGGTGAAAACTGTTTCGTCCGTCAATTTTCTGAGCTTGTCCGTACCGCGGCTACGGTTTTTTCCTTGATTATTGTCATGGTCAGATCCCTGACCCGTTTCCTGGACTTGAGTAATCCTTTCCTTGGCTGGTCCGCGGGCAGCGACCTCGTTTGGCTCTTCGGCCGAGGCAATGGCAGAAGCTCGCTCATAGATTTCCTCCACGTTCTTAGGCCGATTGGAGGTAAAGTTCATTTTCAAGAAGCTGCTGGAGAGACCGCCTTCAAAGCAGAGTTAAATGTCACTCTCGGACAGGTCTACAATCTGCTCGAACATTTTTCTGAACCAAGTGATGTAGGATTTTGTGGTCTCTGCCCCAGTCTGTTTGATTCTGATCAGGTCTGTTTTAGGTCGCGCGGGCTCGCCTGCTCGAGCAAATGAATTCAAGAAGATATGCCTGAATTGGTTGTAACTTTTTATGGATTGGGCTTTTGGGCTAGCATCCAAGACAAAGCTTTGCCCATGAAGGTATCGACCAGAGCTTTGCACATTACAGCTTCGTCCGAGGAAAATAGGGCCACCTGCCCTTCAAACTGCCCTATATGGCACTTAGCGTTTGTAGAGCCATCATAAGTCTGGGGGGTTTTCCCTTCTGTATTGGCGCTCGGGCAATTTTATCAGCAAAGGCATCTATGGTGCGGCCACACTTCATAGAAGTTTGTTGGTGGGTCTCCCACATTTGATGCATAAATTTGATAAATTCCGGGCTCTTGCTATCCATCTTTGGTTTTTTAGAACGCGGAATCACGGCCTTCCCCATGGCGTGAGCCATGGATCTTGCTTTGAATTTCTCGCGGTAAGGAGTTGATTGAGCTTCTTCTCCTCTCTCATCATCATCAATCACCACAATTCCCTCCACTTCCTCTTGACCACGGTCAAAGGTTGGTTCTGCCCGTTTTGTCCCTTTAGCTTGACTAGCAAGCGAGTGAGTAGGGACTCGTTGGGAAAACCTTTGTGAACCTTCTTGGAGGGAGACTCCACCAACTCCAATTGGGCATCACTTATGGCCATGGCCTCAGCCACTAGCTTAGACCTTGCGAGCAAGGCTTCGTTTCTCCTAAGAATTAATTCGGGAGTGATAGGAGTGTTGGGAGTTTTAGGAGATGTGGGGGGTTTTTGGACTGGGATTTTGGGGGACCTTTTCTTTTCTGGCCGTCTCTACAAGCTTCTTTAAATCCCTTTGAGCAGGGGAAAGGTTACCTAAACTGTGAGAACGGCCCCCAACCTGTTAAAGGCCGAGGTGCTTGGTCTGACAAGGTTAACTCGTGAGGGAGAAGCTTGGTCATTTTCAGGGGTTGACAGAAAACCAGCGTTTCTGAGAGGAATAGACATTTTGTTGAAAAAAGGCTAAAAAAGAATTGTTTTCTGACAACAAGTGTTTGGAACACGGTGTTTGCTTTGATAGACACGAATTTACGAGAAAAATGTGATCTTTTCCGGCAATGGAATCACTGATGACGCCACGGGTTTTGGGGTCTGAATATAAGGTAGGATATCTGGCAGGATATTGTTTGGTACCTAGAACACAACACAGGAAATGAGCACCGTTAAGGTCAAAGTTGGATGTTACTCCAACTCAGGCCCTCGGGTGTAAGAGTAAGATATCTTAAAGGATATAATAACTTGAGAACAAGACTTTGGTATGTCTTTGAGTGTTTGTGTGTTTAGGGTTTAGACAATGTGACTTACAATGTCAATTTGACACTTACCTTGTCCAAGGGGACAAGGGCTTTCTATTTATAGGTGATGGAGAGCTGCTTGTTGATGTAAGCCATGAGGTCAGCCCTAAGGGACATCTTAGTCTTTGACCGGATACCGTGGCCGCATCGGATTGGGCCTGCCAGTAAAGCAAGATTCACTTGCAGAGGGGATGTCGTTGATGTGGACAGGAGCCGTATATTTGGGAGAGTTGGCGCGGTGCATAAAATGAAATAGTAGGCGCCTGAGCCGCATTCAATGCGATGGGAATAAGCCGGCTATTGTATGTCAGAGCCAGTAAGTAAACTTGCTCTGTAAGCTTTGGCTTTAACCGGGAGTCTGGTATGAGACCGCAGTCAACATCTTGGGCGCAGTCAATGATATTGACGCGGGCACGGATGGAGCGGTCACAGTTCCCGCGGTCACCCTACTGACGGTCTGAATCTCCGCGGTCTTGACTGAAAGGGTCTGAGAGGATCGCGGCCTTGACCTTGACGGTCTATCTGTCCGCGATCTTGACTCTGGTCGGTCTAGGGTATGCCACATTATACTTGGCCCTTGGGATCAGACCGAGCTTGGGCCCGATCTAAATGATCCGGGCTCATCATAACCATTAATCATTAATTTCTTCAATGATTAATGTTTAAATTACGAAAAAATTTCTTGCTTTCAATAATAGATTGATTTGTCTGTATCAATCAATCAAAACTGTTAATTTTGTTTTTCTTTTTCATTTTCAATTTCTTCTGTATATTGGGGATTTTAGGATTACTCGTTAACTTGTTTCAAAAAATTTAGAATCATTGTTGTTTCGTCTCCTTCATTGAGACCTTGTGTTTTGTCTCCTTTGTTGGGACCCTTTTATTTGTTGTGTTGATATGTTTTTAGTTTTAATGGATTTTTCTTTGACTGATCTCACTTTATGGCTCAACTTGGAAAATCTCGGGAAGTTTGGTTGGCGACTTGTTGCGATCTTGATGCTTCAAGAAGTCATGCGTTAAAAATAATATTTTTTACAGGGGGAATTTTTTGAATGCCATGGCCAGTGTCCAAAATTTATTTGGAGGAGCATATGCACATCTCAATACATTGTTCGATATGATCATGGAGTGTTTATTCTACGCGTCCGAGTTTAATCCAAGGATACATTGGTGGATAGGTCTTTGTCCTAATAATCACAGGCTGAGCGAGTTCGGAGATATCATTTTCATTTGTAAGATTTTATTAGTCTTGAACTCTAACTTATATGTAGTTTGTGTTAAACGAACCGCAAATGAAGTGGTTGATAGTGTTTCAAGGGTTCCATGATTGTATAATAATCTTCGTTTATAAAATGAGTATCCGGCATTTGTGGAGGACCATCTCATTTTCGTATATGAATGCATGATTCTCTTGTTTGATAAAAAAAAAAAAGAAAAAGCCTATTAACATCCAAAATATAGTGGATTTTGCTGTATAGTTTGGGGTACATTTAATATAGTATGGAGTCAAAGGGCTAAACCTAAAAATAGACCTATGTCAAAGGACCATAATTGTAAACGAACAAATTCCGTCTACGAGTATATAATAAACCCATTTTGCTGGGGGGGTTTTGATTTGGGTTTTTCTTTGAAGTTCCGGCGGTGTGTGATTTCATGGAGGGAGGCGGAGAGAGCATATTGGATGCTATCTTCGACGAAGATGGCGGCGGCAGCGGCGGCGAAGACGTTGAAATGCTTGATGTAGAAGAAGGCGAGTTGTTAGATGACAATAACTCAGAGTCACAGACCACTGAGTTGGGGGAAACCGGTGCCGGCAATGTTGATTTGGCGATGAGCCGAGAATCTGAGAATCAAAAGCGGAAACCTAGAAAGAACAGGAAGAAGAAGAAGAATAAGAAGAAGAAGGGTGGGGGCAATAAAGGCGGCTGTGGGTCTAATATCACTGACATAAACAAGTAAATGCTCGCTGATTGAATTGTTACTTTCCGATTATATGCTAAGTAGTAGTTTTATTGCAGACATGTTGATATCAATTGAAATCCTGGATTCCTTTATATTGATCAATGTAGATTAGATTAGTTGGCACTTGACTTGGTAGTTTAATTATTGGAATTTTGATTTCATGCCGTTCACTATAGTTGTTTGAATATAGACTTTGAGTGTTGCAAAACCTAGAATATAATATTCGTGATGCAAAACTCTGAAATTGTTTTCGTCTCTCTCTGTGGACACATTTATTGGATTATTTGGCACCAATTCTGTAGGTTTTAATTTCAGACATTCTAATGTGTTGATAATCATCTTTTACTTCTGGCATCAGTGATGGTAGACCCTAAAACTGTTCACGTGCCCTAGATAGAAATCGACTTTATAGGTCGTAAGTTAGCACTAGAGGGTTTCGAGCTGGTAATTTCAGAAGAATTGCCTGCTGAAATGATCCCATGTTCACTTTTCTACCTTTATTTTGGTTGATTGTTTTTGAGTACTGCTAGTACGCGGAGCCAAATGTAAGGTTAAAGCAGAGGGTATGTTATGATACAAACACTTTTTTAATTGGTCAGCTGATTACTTTGTCTTTGCATCTCTACTTGCAACATGGCATATCATTCCATCCAGTACTTTCTATCAAGAAAACGAAAATATAATTCTGTCAAGTAAGTCATCTTTGGTTTTTTAGTTGGTGGCAAAGCCAGAAATTTTCAAAGGGCGTCAATGGTTAGGAAATAAAAATTGTAATTTTCATATGTAAATTTGGCACAAAGAGGGTCAAAATGATATCACAGTACAATTTTTACCACAATTAAAAGGGGTTTAAATTGACAAAAATAGTATTTTTAGTGTATCTTTCAAATTCTTGGAGGTACTGAAATAACATATTCCAATAATTAAGGGGGTCAAGTGACCCCTATCACCTATGTGTGGCTTCGCCACCGGTTTCAGTGAATTCTGAATAGCAATTGAAAGTTCTTTTCTTCTATCATTTGCTTTATGCTGGAAAGGACTGAAGGAGCGCAAATTTACTGTATTTCAATGTCATTTGCAGATTTGTCGTGGATACATGTAAGCGCTTAAGAGAGAGAAAATCATACTTGGTGTGGACTGCTGTGGGTTGTCTTGGTGTATCTGCGTTGAGTGATCTTGTCAAAGAGGTATCACTCTCTCTCTCTCTCTCTCTCTCTCTTATATTGGTGGATGCTTGAATTTCATCCTCACAAGTTTTTTTGTGACAGATTACAACTCTTAAATGAAAAATGGAAGTATTAGTGCATAAAAAGTGAAATTGTGTACATGAAGAATTTAACAATCTATTTAAGCCTTTGACGTTGTCGCTTGTAAAAGTAATATGAATGATATTTTTTTTTTTTATACTTATGTGACCAGAATATCTACTATCTCAAAGTCTAGATTACAAGCAAGGGCTTTCATGTAAAAGGAGTCTTGTCTTTTTCTTCCTTCTTTTCTCTATATATGACTAAATAGGGAGACTAAAATGGGCTGCCATTACTGACCTATGGAAGTACTTCTAAGCTTGGTTTTCCCTTGCTTTGGGACACTGTAAGGTTTAGAATAAATCGAGCAGTTGGCTTTTGTGGAAGTTGAGAAAGGTTCATTCCTTGTTCCTACAGAAGGTGAGAGTCGGGATTAAAACTGGCTTTTAAGCAGCGTAGAGTTGCTGTGTTGTTCACTCTTTTTAAAATCTGCTGCTTAGTTTCTGATGATCAATATTGTTTCCCTACACTCGCAGATGTCATTTCCAGAAGCCCTTTTACTGCTTCTCGTCATGTGGATGTTTGAGCTCAGATATCTCCTGGCTGAAATACTTCGTTATTTCCTATTGGTGTAGATTGATGTCAAATGTTTTGGCATATCTTTTGCAGTTTCCATCACTTGGTATGAATACAGAAAATATACTTTTACCTCAAAAGATAATATTCAATAGGGGTGCAAGTGGTTCGGTTCAAACCGCGGTTCGGAACCGAACCAAACCAAACCATGCGGTTTAGTTCGGTTTTCAAGCAATAGTGGTTTGGTTCGGTTCCAAAAATTGTCAAACCGTGTGGTTCGGTTTGGTTTGCGGTTTGGACCCCCAAACCACGGTTCGAGACCGCGAGACCGAACCACCAAACCGAACCAATAAACCAAACCACCAAACCGTTCAATATTAACCTTAGATATGTATATCTTTCATTTTCACCTTAAATTTAGATTTGAAAAATCCTAATTCTATTCATGAATTTTAGCCCATAATCCTTTTTTCTTTTGGTTAATCTTCTTGTAATAATATTAATTTACTCTTTAGCACATACCATTACAAGTACTCAAATTATTGTTATTATAAACATTGAAGCACAATTTCAAGTTGTGTTTAAATGCTTAATATCTTATTTATGTTATGTTTGGAAAATTAAAACAAACATGACAATGAATTGTGTAGTTTTAAACCATGTTCTAATTAATGGTTTAAGCAATGTTCTATTTAATGGTTTGAACCGTGGTTTGAATTGTGGTTTAAACCGCGGTTCGAACCGTAAAATCAAACCGCGGTTCGAACCAAACCGAACCAAACCATGGCGGTTTGGTTTGGTTCGGTTTGAATTTTTTCATGGTTCGATTCGGTTTGAGATTTTCCCAAACCGATGACTAGTGGTTCGGTCCATAAATTGTCCCAAACCGAGCCATTTACACCCCTAATATTCAATATGTATGTTTCATAAAAACAAAAGATTTAACAAATTAATAGAAGTACGATATAGAAACTTCACTTCCTCTTTTTTCAAGAACAAAAAAAAAAAAAAAAGCGAAGAACAAAAATCCAAAATAAATTTCTCTTACTTCTAGTTGAATACTCTTAAGATTCCATTGAATATTGATTCCCAATTTCTGAAAACAGTTATACAGATAGTAACATATGTGCTGCTGGGGGAGTTATTCTGACTACGATGAATGCTGATAATTTGTTATTTGTCTTTCTTTTTTTCTTCTTCTCATAAGTAGTGTATGTGTAATGACCTAAAGTAGTTCTCCACCACCCTCATTTTGAATGTTGTTTCATGCTCCGTGGTTTAGGGTGCTTGAATGAGATGCTATCTCAGGAATTTAGTTTCTACTAAAGTGACTTGGTAAAAAGTCAACATATATAAGTTGAAATAGATAGCTCCACCTGCTTCACCTCTAGAATGGGAGGTTATTTGTTATATGAGTATCACGTTTTCACCATTCATGAACTATGCATGATTTTTATGCTAAGGGTTTCACATATTAATTATTCAAGATCGAATATTACAGATTTATAAGAATTTCAGTTCACCTTTTTGTTATTCGTTTAAGATATGTTTGATTACTAGGTGTCAGTTAAATTTATGATGTAATGTTACCAGGTGGATGCAATTCAATCTTGTGGAGGTCAGAAAACTGCTGACGGGAAACGCTTCAAGACAGGGGGTGGTATTTTATGGAACATTCTTAAAGCACGGGATCCAAATGCCTTCAAGGAGATCATGAAAAAAGGAAGGGAGTTTGAGGTGCGTTGTCTCGTTTTATGTTTGTAAATTGTAGGTCATTATTTGATTGTATGCATGTGGTTTGAGGTGATGTGACATTATCATGATAATCATTAGCTTTTAAATTGTGACTTTATTCTGGTTTTATGATTGAATTGCATCTTGTGTTAATCCTTTTAAGATCCCATTTTAATCAAAGGGTTTTTATGGTTGGGGATCCAAATGCTTTGGGGTAGCACATAGTACATTTTCTAACTCAAGAGATTAACTTTTGGTTCGACTTATTATTATATCACAATAAAAAGGTAGTTGATATATTAAAGTCAAAAGAGATTGACCTGCTAGCCGACATACTATAGTTAATAACCTCGCGCACCAAGCTTGAGCGGCCTTGACATCCTCAGTTCACTGAAATGGTTAGATCATATCAGTAGAATCCCTGGCCTGGATAACCTTTATTCTTATCAACCTGATCCTCCAAAATTATACTCCTCCGCCCCATAAAGATTGTCCGACCTTTTTAGTGGTTGATTTGATTGGACTTTGACTAAAAATTTAGGAAAGCCTAATAATCCAAATTAGGGCTATAAACGAGCCGAGCCGAGCCGAGCCGAGCTTTGAGGTGTCGAGCTCGAGCTCGACTAAAAATTAACGAGCCGAGCTTTTTTCGAGCTCGAACTCGAGCCTGAAAAATTCGTTCGAGCTCGGTTCGAAACGAGTTTCGAGCTGTTTGCGAGCTTCTCGAACTCGAGCTTTAACGAGCCGAGCTCGAGCTTTAACGAGCCGAGCTCGAGCTTAACTCGAATTTTTAAAAAAATCTGAACTCAAACGATCTTTAGTTCGAGCTTTATCGAGCTTTTATTCGAATTCTCGAGCCTAAACGAGCCGAGCCGAGGTCGAGCTTTGTCTGTCTCTACATAATTTTTTTTCAATTTTGATTTTTCATAATTCTTTATATTCTTACAAAAAACATAATTTTTTTTTGAAAATAACTAAGAAAATTATTTATTATTTATTTTATACTTTTCGAATGACATTTTAAAATGTCATATATTTTGAGACAGATTTTCAAATTTATTTTGAAACGAATAGAGTAATAATTTTAAAATGTTCAATTTATGTTAGGGATGGATGGAGTCATGAAATATAACTTTCCTAAAATAATAAGTGGTCAAAATGGGTTTAGGATTTAGGGGTTTAGGGTTTAGGTAAATATTTTTATGTGATTGATAATTGATTTTATTTTTAGCAAGAAATTAAAATACTTCCTCTGCCTCAGTTATAAGAAAAAAACTAATTTCACATATATTAAGAAAATAGTTAGATCGATTAAAACATGTTAAATTAATAATACATCCACAAATTCAAAAGTTAGTATAAGCAACCCTCAAAAAGATATATGTCAAAACGTTTGCATTACAAATATTACTTGACAATGAAAACAAAGTGGGGACAAACCACAAATCATCCCATACTCGAACTAATTTCCTCGTGAGTCGTGCCCATCTTCCCTCAAACATGCTTTCATTACAATATCTTGAGTTGCGTAGATGCCTTTCAAAGAGAATCTCGGACACTATATTCCATTGGCATTCAAAACCCCTGTAAATAATGATAAAGATATTGCTTTTAGCACATTAATATGTAGTGCATCTAGATCTAGGTTAGCGATAAGCCGCCAATCGAGCATCATCACAAGTATTGTAAGATCCATCAACCTTAATGCCATATGAAATAGAAAAAAACAAAATGCTCTCAACAAATTAGAGAGATGACAAGAGTCTCTCAACAAATCAGAGAGATGACAATGGCTCTCAACAAATCAGAGAGATGACAATGGTTTTATCATAGATATAACGGCTCTCAACAAACGGAGAAAGTATAAAAAGGAAATGAGAGACGGGTAAAAGTAAAACCCTTTAATTTTTATGTATAAATGTATTATGTATAGTATATAATAAAGAAATCAGGGACGGGTTAAATCCTTTAATTTTTATGTATAAATGTATAGTTTTTTTATTTTTTATGAATATAAATAAACATTTTGGACTTTTTTTAGCATTGAAGTTTTTTCCAAAAAGTTATATAAAAAAAGTTAGAAAAAACTAAACAAATGAAAGTATAATAAAAAAAATCAGGGACGGGTAAAACCCTTTAATTTTTATGTATAAATGTATAAATGTATAGTTTTTTTTTATTTTTTATGAATAGAAATAAACATTTTGGACTTTTTTTAGCATTGAAGTTTTTTTCAAAAAGTTGTATAAAAAAGTTAGAAAAAAACTAAACAAAATGAAAGTATAATAAAGAAATCAGAGACGGGTAAAACCCTTTAATTTTTATGTATAAATGTATAGTTTTTTATTTTTTATGAATAGAAATAAACATTTTGGACTTTTTTTAGTATTGAAGTTTTTTCCAAAAATTATATAAAAAAAGTTAGAAAAAACTAAACAAATGAAAGTATAATAAAGAAATCAGGGACGTGTAAAACCTTTTAATTTTTATGTATAAATGTATATTTTTTTTTTATTTTTTATGAAAAGAAATAAACATTTTGGACTTTTTTTAGTATTTTTTTTTCAAAGAGTTATATAAAAAAAGTTAGAAAAAAACTAAACAAAATGAAAGTATAATAAAGAAATCAGGGACGGGTAAAACCCTTTAATTTTTATGTATAAATGTATAGTTTTTTTTTATTTTTTATGAATAGTAATAAACATTTTAGACTTTTTTTAGTATTGAAGTTTTTTTCAAAGAGTCATATAAAAAAAGTTAGAAAAAAACTAAACAAAATGAAAGTATAATAAAGAAATCAGGGACGGGTAAAACCCTTTAATTTTTATGTATAAATGTATAGTTTATTTTTATTTTTTATGAATAGAAATAATCATTTTGGAGTTTTTTTAGTATTGAAGTTTTTTCCAAAAAGTTATATAAAAAAAGTTAGAAAAAAACTAAACAAATGAAAGTATAATAAAGAAATCAGGGACGGGTAAAACCCTTTAATTTTTATGTATAAATGTATAGTTTTTTTATTTTTTTATGAATAAAATAATCATTTTGGACTTTTTTTAGTATTGAAGTTTTTTCCAAAAAGTTATATAAAAAAATTTAGAAAAAAACTAAACAAATGAAAGTATAATAAAAAAATCAGGGACGAGTAAAACCCTTTAATTTTTATGTATAAATGTATAATTTTTTTTATTTTTTATGAATAGAAATAAACATTTTGGACTTTTTTTAGTATTGAATTTTTTTTTCAAAAAGTTATATAAAAAAAGTTAGAAAAAAACTAAACAAATGAAAGTATAATAAAGAAATCAGGGATGGGTAAAATCCTTTAATTTTGATATATAAATGTATAGTTTTTTTTATTTTTTATGAATAGAAATAAATATTTTGGATTTTTTTTAGTATTGAAGTTTTTTATCAAAAAGTTATATAAAAATGTTAGAAAAAAACTAAACAAATGAAAGTATAATAAAGAAATCAGAGTCGAGCTTATCGAGCCGAGCTCGGTCTCGACTTGAATCGTTTGCGAAAATTTTTATTCGAGTTTTTAACGAGCCGATCCCGATTCGAGCTTAAACGAGTCGATCCCGATCAAAGCTCGCCGAACAAACGAGCTGAGCTCGAGCCGGCTCGAAAAAAATTCGAGCCTGAACATCGGGTCGAGCTCGAGCTCGAATTAGACTCGAGCCTTCTCGAGCTCGAGCTTTTATGAGCCGAGCCCGAGCTTGTTCGGCTCGCGTAACGGCCCTAATCCAAATGAAAATATAAAACTTGTTATTGATACACCATTAAAAGTAATACCAATACCAATTCTTAGAATTTCATTTGGATAATTAGTCTTTCCTAAATATTTAGTCGAAGTTCACAAATCAACCATTGAAAAAGTGGGACTATTTGTATGGGGCAGAGGGAGTATTTCTATACATGCATGATTGTTGAGCAGACATTAGCAGCAAACAAACACTCTGATTACAGTACTGAAAAAGATTTCCTTTAGAGTTGACTAATGGTCCACTGAAGCTTCTGATCTTAAGAACTCCCTGTTGATGCAACTCATGCTCTAGAGTATGTGGCCAAAAATTTAGAGGAGTAACTACAGTCGAAAGAAAAAAAAAATATTTACAGCATTAATCATAAGTAAGGAACAAGATCTATTTTATCTTGCCTTTTCTGGAGGAAGATCAGGGAGAATTCAGCAGTTATGTAGAGCCTGCCTTGGCCTCTGTACAACCATTAGAATCGCCAGTCATAGTCCTCTCCGTATATATATATACTAGTACATGCCCGTGTCCAAGGACACAGGTTTTTTTTTTTTAAGGGCAATGGGAAAGGGACAAATGTATGAGGGCAAAATGGGAAATTCCCCGCGTGGAACTGTTCATTCCACTGTTCAAAGGAGGGTTCTAATTTATACTATAGATATATATATATATATATATATATATATATATAACTAAGCTACCTTCCGAGCATGAATATCTGAAATGTATATATATATATATATATAACTAAGCTACCTTCCGAGCATGAATATCTGAAATGTCCAAGTGAGCTTTCTGATACAGTAATAGACGGCCTAATTCCACTGCCCACCCTTGAGCTTTGGACAAGTATCACTGCCTCCCTTTGAGGTTAGATTTCATCTCATTATCCCTCTTATGTTAACTATATTTAAATGAATGACTATCTTACCCTAAATCTTTAAAGTAACTAAATTAATATTTGGACTTTGTTTTGAGGAATTTGGGGGTAAAATAGTCAGTTCAATTAAATAGAGTTGACAAAAAGGGAGTGAGACGAAACCAAACCTCAGGAAGGGGCAGTGACACTTATCCGAAGTTCCGAACCTCAGGTCTGGGCAGTGGAATTAATCCTCCAAGCAACATTTGTCTTTTAGTAGCTACACTTCGGACCTCAGAAGCATTGATGGCTTCCACTTCCTCCAGTATTTATTTTTCATTTTGAATTGGACCAGCACACTGTATATGGAAAACAAAGATTTAATAGGCTAACTCTTCCAGCATCAATGTGATACCTTGATGTCCTATTTTGTGCCATTACACTGAAACAACATTAAATCTTTATTGGTTAGGAACCTTGCTTGGATTAATCTTTTTGGGAGTACTTGGTTTTCTTGAGCAGTTCTAGGTAAGAAGATTCTTCATATGTGTTGTTCTCACGTCCCTGATCTTGGTCTTGAACTTTAGTGTCTTGTCTGTTTTTTGGTAAACAAAAAGTTCTTTTGCGATGTCAAAGTTTTAATCATAATTCCAACCTCAGATCTTCTGGGTACTAGAATCGACCGAACAACAAAAAAAGGGCACTAGAGTGTTCTTAATGCTTGGACTTGTTAAATATTACGCGGTTGTGCAATTTCCAGTGTTCTAAAAAGTGGCCTAGGCGGGGCCTAGGCGCTAGGCGGTGGCCGGGCGCCGCGCTTTCCTTCAAGGCGGGGAAATTAGGGGCTGGGCAGTGCTGGGAGGAGCTGGGCGGGCTAGGCTGACTGGGCGAGCAAGGCCGGTTTGGGCGGATCCAGGCGGAAATGGGTCATTTTTTTATTTTTTTTAATAAAGTCAAGTTAATTTTAGATTATTTTTAGGGAAAAATACCGAAAAATCCCTTTAAAAATATTTCATATCCAAAAAACCCTACAAATAATTATTCTATCAAATAAGCCCTGAAACTAGATTTTCAATATCAAAAAGTCCAAAATTTAACGATTTAACTGATTTCATTAATTTAAGAGTTTAAAATGATGAAAACTTGATTTTCTTTTCAATTATGAGTTTTACAAAGATAAAATTTATCCATCTTGAACAATTATAGTAATAATAATTTAGAAATAATTATATTACTATTATTATTAACTAGTCTAACACCCGTGCGTTAACGGCCATACAATTTAGAACAAATAACAGAAACTAAATTAAAAGAGTTACTATTAGTATAAAGGTTAATTTAGAAAAATATTTTTTAAATAAAAGGTATTCAACATAAATATATAGTGACATTGAAACTTTTTTCATTCTATTAATTGGTTTATTGTTGAAAGGAGAAATAATAAATAATGAGAATATTGGTATTTTAATCATGAAGTTGGTATAATAACTATGTTTCTTACAACTTGTGAAAAATTTAAAAGTGACAAATATTTCAAATCAGAGGGAGTATACTATATAATTATTAAATTTTAAAAAATCTTATAAGAACTAATAATAATTTTAAATTAATTGTTTCCACCCGACATACTATACATATTGGATTGAGACAAACTAAAGCGAAATGTATACTGCTCTAAGTACATCAAGCTTTCACGTACAAAACATCAAATACTTATATCTGTCTATATTTCATAAATATGTTTACATATAAAGGACCTGTTTCCTCGTATCTTGCATTCATAATCCTCTATGTCCAACGCGATGGGTCTATGTTGACACCCATATCCAAAAATGATAGTAGAATTGGTGCTTTTTTTTCCTTAATTTTTTTACAAACTTGTAACTTGTATTCGTGCTCTAATTAAATGGATTGACGGACATGAAGCATAATAGAGTAGTCGGAGTAATGGGATATTAATCTCACATCGTCTAGGAAGTAGGAATTGAAGTGCTAGGAAATGGAGTAGTATATATTGAGAGGCCTTAGCATTTGAAAACCAATAGGGATATTAATTCCACATCGTCTAGAAATTGAAATACTAGGAAATGGAGTAGTATATATTGAGAGATCTTAGCATTTGAATCCCAATTGGGATATTAATTCCACATCGTCTAATAATTGAAATGCTAGGAAATGGAGTAGTATATATAGAGAGGCCTTAGCATTTGAAAACCAAATGGGATATTAATCCCACATCGTCTAGGAATTGAAATGTTAGAAAATGGAGTAGTATACATTGAGAGGCCTTAGCATTTGAAAACCAAATTGGATATTAATCCCACATCGTCTAGAAATTGAAATGCTAGAAATTGGAGTAGTATATAAGGGGTGTGTTTAGTAAATGACATTAGAGGAAATGAACCCACCCTTTATTTTGTCTAGGTTCTAGTTTGAGCGGAAAAATGGGGGGTGTGTTGAAGTGCTTTGCACTTCAGCCTTTATATAGTTATAGATATAATTGTAAAAAAATTAAAGTAATAATTTAAAATAATGTTGATAGTGATGATATATGAAAAATAATTCATGATTACTATAATTATATTTTTTAATTTTCATAATTATATGTTATAACAATTAAATTTAATAAGACAATGTAATTGCTTTTCTAATTATTATTGGACATGGGATTAAGAATATATCTTATTAATAATATTTTTTTAATTATTATGTTTTTATTATTTCTGAATATAATAAAACCTTGCATTCTAAGAGTCAGAAGCTCATGTAACACCTCACTATTCTTAGAAAAAAAAATCATCTTTATAAAAGTTCCAAACATAACGACATTCGTTAAATAGTTAATTTTTGGACTTTTTGGCTTTGAAAATTGAATTTTGTGACTTTTTAGATTGAATAATTATTCTTAGGATTTTTGGATATGAAAGTTTTTCAGATGGGTTTTTTGGTATTTTCCCTATTTTTATCCTCTCTGACGTATTCGTTAAGGCTCCATCTCTCGGTTTCTCGACGACATTGTGTTTCTACTCTGCTCTCCGCCATTCTCTCTCCATCATTCCATCATCTTCATCGTTCTCTCTCCTCGTCTCCACGAGTCGACTCCACCATCTCTATCATCATCGACTATAAATTCATTAAATTGTAAGCGACTATAAATTCATTAAATTGTAAGCCCTCTCTTTCCCGTCTGAAAGAAATTGGGTATTTGATTAATTTGTTTAAAAAGTGTGAAGTAATGGTTCTGTGCTTTTTAGCACATGAAAATGTTGTATTGTTTTTTACTTATGTTCTTCTTATTGGTAACATTGAAACTGAAAGTTCATTTTATATGGAATATATTTATAAATTTGTCTAATTTCTCGACCCCGCCTAGGCCCCTAGGCGCTAGGTCCGACTCCACCGCCTAGCATTCGCCTAGCGCTTTTTAGAACCTTGGCAATTTCAGTAGGATCAACATTGGCTAATTATCTTGTAAATTCTTCCATCTTTAGTCATGTAGAAGCTGTAGTTCTCTCTGTCAAGTTAATTGTACCTTTGGAACTCAAAGTAAGGAGTTTTTTCAAGTTTATAACCATGGCACCAAATAAGCCACCCCCATGTTATTTCCCTTTTTCTTTTTCTACGTAAACAGATATCACAAAAAAATGGTCATTAATTTTGCAGCATAACGAATTCACATTCTTCATTTAAAATGATTTTAAAAGAAAGAAGAAAAAGACTGTTATCCCCTCATTATGCATCAGATTGTTGTAAATTTATTACATTATTGTGTTTCAAAGAAATTAATCATTGCTGTGATGTTTATCATTTTACAGAAGCAATTCAAGCAAGCTGCTATTGGTCAAGTACCGGCACAGAACAAAGTCACTCCTCAACAAAACCCCTCTGCATCAATTAATCAGGTCACCGGAAATCTTTCTGATAATACAGAATGTGTACCTCATGTGCACGACCAACTTGAAAAGTCAAACCGTGAACAGAATCGAAAGCCTGTTCATGAAAGGATACGGGTGCCTGTTACATATGATGACCTGGTGGGACCTGAAGATCCAAAAGACGAATTGGCTAATATTTAAGCTCTATTAATGCTACTCCTACTGTTTTATCTCGGTAGGACCCACAAGAAGAAACCGAATTTACATATTGAGGCATTGATAAACATAAAATTGGTTCCTCATCTTCAATGGATTGAAGTTAGTCTATTTTTCGAACAAGATGAGAGCGGGAAAGAGCTATTTTTCGAACAAGATGAGAGCGGGAAAGAGCAACATTTTTGTTGGATGTTTAGTAGCTGGTTTCTGTTTCGTTTACTGTTAAAACGGAATGTTTTTTAAGGCCTTTGAATATCATTTCTCGGTGGAAACAGTGAATATAACAGTTGTGCGCAATCTGTAATTGCGTCTGAGTGCTATGTTATGTGTTTATAGCGATCTGGAGAATTACGAAACATTTAACTTCGTGTTTTTATCAGTGTTCTAAAAGACCCCGCCTAAGGGCGCCTAGGCCCCGCTTAGGCGCTAGGCCCCTCTTCAACGCCTAGTTCTAAGTCCCGCCTAGGTCCCGACTAATCCCAACTAGTCCCCGCCTAGGCGCTAGGCCCGGTTCCACCGCCTAGCATCCGCCTAGCGCTTTTTAGAACATTAGTTTTTATACATTGAAGCATGAGTAATACTCTGTATTTTGGTTTTTGAGTTTCTGTTTTTTTGCTTTTTGTTTTCATTTTTTCACTCATGACAAAGTAGTGAGAAAGAAAACAGGTTATTTCCACCGCCTGCTCCTCCTAAGGTTTGGTTTTGTCTCACTTTCCTCGATTTGTCAACTTTATTTTAGTGAAAAGGACTATTTTAACTCCTATTTATTTAAAGTGTCTAATATAGTATTATATCCCTCCTAGAATGAATGTCACTCTTTTATCAAGAGCAAGTTTGGGCATTCATCTTCGGATGGAGGGAGTATTTGGCGAGACATTGAGGAGATTTAGGGATATAATAGTCATTTTGCATAAATAAAGATGTCAAATGTGGAAAAGTGAGATGAATCCAAACCGGGGGAGGGGGTAGTGAATTTTATTCAAACTTCAGGGGTGGATAGTGGAATTAACCAGAAAGAAAACCCACAAAACTAAGAAAATTGAGCAATGCCCCGGGCTCAAAAAATGCTAACAAAATTTTGGGTACAAAATAATTTGGCATTATTTGGTTGGGTAATAAATTAATGAGTATTGAGACTTACAACCACGATATCCAATCAAACAGTGCCAAATCATTTTGTATCCAAATTTTTGTGACTTTAGTATTACTTGAGAAAATTATGCAACCATTCCTTCTCTCGTAACTGAGAGTAATTTACAGCCACTTTTACATGGTTTCCAAGAAAGTTAACAAACAAAAGTGTTGTAAGATACAAAGACAAGGGAAATTCTGCTAAGAATCCAAGTGTTTTGGGGCAATATACATATCGCGAGGCTGCGTAGTTTTGAAGAACATGCAGATTACAGTACTGTCATCTCTCTTTGAAGAAGGAAACCGACGTTGCCATGCTGCTGTTGCTGCTTCTACTACTGATTGTGCTGCTAATTCTTCGCTTTCCGCTCCCCATACTATTGATGCAACTTCATTATTACTTAGCACATCCCACACCTACAAAATATTGAGAAAAATATTAACACCAGAAAGTTTATGTCTTGTAATTTTACCTTTTACAGAAGGCACATCGACATTTTGAATAATCGTATTTATATTTTGATCATGCTCCGGTTTTAGCCATCCATGCATTTTTTAGCAGTTTTAACAATTGTACTTTAGATACACACCCTCTACCCCCAAACGCAGGGATATTTAGGGTATATTTTTAGCAATTTTAAATATTCTACTTGCAGCTTATTGAGAATAATGAGTGCTTATCTAAAGTATATCAGTTAAAACTGTTAAAAAAATACATGGATGGTTAAAACTGGTGCTTGATCAAAATACAATGGTTTAGAATGTTGATAGGCTTTTACAGAAACTTGGACTTACCCCATCTGATGCTAGAACAAGAAACTGATCTTTGGATGTCAGACGGTGATAAGATATGTCAGGGATGTTTATAACTCCGTGGGGTTTGAGGAGAAAATCCCCAAAAGCTCGAGACATAGCTAAGCCAGGAGAATCAGTATGAGGCAACCATACGCGTTCAATGTGTGGTTCTTCATTAAGTGCAAGAACTCGTCCATTGCAGTTCCTAATTCGTTCTGCTTCCTCTGCATATGCACAACTATATTGATTAAACATTACGTTTCCATAAGCGTAATCATAGAGTTGATACTTGTTTTGAAACATTGAATGATAATATGGAGGGAAAACTCCGTCTTTCATCCATTTTTCTTTCAAATTTGTTTCACTTTTACCATTATACTGTATTTGTTTTTAAGAAAAAACACTAAAGTTTCTTAAAAAGACCATTTTGCCACCAAATACATGACTAGTCTGTCCTAAACCCTCAATTTCGGGGGGGGCAGAATGATAAAAATGAAACACTCTTGAAATTACGTGAAAACGGAGTTCCGCCTAATACTCAGAAAGAGCTCTTACTTGGTACACTAGGCTTTAGATCAGTTGTCAGTTGAACAGGCACAATTCCATTTTCAGCAATTGTTCCCAGAACTGCCCTCGAGTCACCAAGATTAGCAAGAACAAGATCTTCACCCTGTTTAAATGAAAAGTTTTCTGATTAGATGAACACTCGAGTTTAATCTTAAACGGGTTTCAATTTGCGCTACCAAACGAGGCCTTAGACGAAAGATTTTTTACCTGTTTTATGACAACAACAGAAGTGGTTCCACTGCAAGAACAATCCAAGTTCTCCAAAAGCTTTATTTCTTTGTCCATTACCTTGAAGGCACCAACACAAGCCTCTTCCCATTTGTTTGAAACAAAATCATTTTCATCAGAAAATGTTTTGTACTTTGTGAGAGAATTCTGTTGGTTAAGTATTAAAGATGGCAAGCGATTTCGGACAAATTTGCTTATAACATGACCATTATTTCCATGCCCGTCGAAAACTCCCCCGAAAGCTCCATCTTTGAGTCCATATCCCTGTCAGAAAGCACAAAATTCATCGTCAGATTTCGCCAAGTCTTCAGAAACTTAATTGCAGAACACACACAATATATGACTCATCACACTTTCCATTATGATTGAAGCCCGATTATCTTGGTTTTTGATCACTTTTCTTGTCCCTCCATCCCAAAAACCAAAGAGAATGTCCACTTTTGTTCGTGGTCAAGAACAAAAATGGACATTCATTTTGGGACGGAGGTAGAAGTTCTCGTCATGAAAGAACAAATCGACTCATTAAAGACAATATAGCAGAACCATTTCCTAATATGCAGCTTACAAATCTAGACTCAAATTAAAGCTAAAAAAACTTTTAAAAAAAAAAATAAAAAAAAAAAAAAAAAATACTATGCATCCAAACATAACTCAAGAAACATTAGGGTGTGTTTGGCAGGCTGGCAGCCTAATTCCCAAATCCTTGGAACTGCATAAAAATGACAACCTTCTCCATAGTAAAACTTCAGCAATCCAAACAAAATCAAGAATTGCTAAGGATGTGTTTGGCAAACTGAAATTTCAGCAACACAAACCTGATAAAGAATTGCAGAATCTTGGTTTTGCCCTTTACTACCCTGTTGAGAAAACAAAGAACCAGCTCTTTTAACTTCATGATCATGATGAACATCATGATCATCATGATAATAAACCACATTGTCATGGCCATAGTTAACTTCAGGAATCTTCTCTTCAGATGCAGAGGATATGCAGATACCCATATTTCTTTTTTCAACTTTTTTTTTTTGAAAAAAAGAAATTATATTTTTGGACCAACTTTTTAATTATCAAACACTTGAGAAAGTCTCCTTATATAAGCATTGATGACCACCACCTTGATACATGAGATGCAAGTTAGCATTTATAAATTAATTGATAAATTATCAAAAGTGGCCCCCAATGAGCTGAAAAAACTGCTTTTTTTTTTTTTTAGTCCAATAATTCAATGTTTGAATATTTATTTTTGAGTATATTTATTATTGGAGAATACCCCAAAGATTCATTAAAAGGGCATCTTAGGTGTAACCATGTAGGATTAATGGTGATGTATTCATTACAATATTTGTGTTGACTTTTCTTTCTTATTATAAGGTTATAATGTGTGTATATTGACTTTCTTCTTATAGGGTAAGTTTTGAGGCAACCATAAACTTGTTTTTTCATAATTTAGAGTAGTGGCGGAGCCGGAAAAAAAATTAAAAGGAGGACAAAATATTTTTATCAAGTATAAGGGGACAAAAAAAATAGTGCAATTTTTTCTGCACACAAAAGACGACGAGTATCAATAAAAGTTGTTAAAATATCTTCACTAATATATACTCCCTCCGTCCCAATAGTAGCTTCCCATTTTGCCATTTTGGGTGTCCCGTTAATAGCTTCCACTTTCATTTTTTGGCAAAGGAATCTTTACTATTCCCTTCACTCATTCTCTCTCCTACATTATTTTAATACTCACAACACCATTATAATTTACTATTCCCTCCACTCATTCTCTCTCCTATTTTCAAATTACACTCACAACATTTTTTCTTCCCACCCATTTTATTAATTTGCGTGCAAGGCAAAAAACGGACAGCTTCTATTGGGACAGAGGGATATATATATATATATATATATATATATATATATATATATATATATATATATACCCTCCGTCCCATTACAATCGAAAGTCTCTTTGACCAATAATTTATGAATATCTAGATATTTTTTTGTAATTCTAAAAAAAGTTATTGATAGTATTTCTAATGGTGAAGCAATAACAATTTTTAAAATTACAAAAAAATATCTAGATATTCATAAATTATTGGTCAAAGATGGTCAACAGTTGACCAACTTTCCGGTTTGTAATGGGACGGAGGGAGTATATATATATATATACAAAAACATCTTTCACTAAGTTAATACTTTGATTTTATTAAAAAAAAAAAAATCACTTTTTGGAATATACAAAGAAAGAATTGTTTATGAAGCTCAAACAAAGCACCATAAAACTAGGAAACATTACTTCTTGCATCTACATATGAGCTTAACATTGTTTTGATTGTTTATGAAAGTTTCTTGATATTGTTGCTAAATAAATACTTCCTCCGTCCCGATTTAATATTTTTAGTTACTTTACAAAAGTTTTAGTTATATTTTTTCTTTGTCATACTTGCATGCAATTTTCTATGACATTTGATATTTGGTCCAAAATTCACAGCCAAATTTCATACATAAATATTTTCTTGTATGACGCAGAAACTTTAAAGCCTAAATTTAAAAAAATAATTGAATGAGTTGCATTATACTAAAAAGAGCAAGTTTTGGGAGAAACTAGTTTCTCCGTAAATTATAAAAAGTCCACTTTTTTTCTACTTGCAAGTAGTTAGCGAATATTTAGGAACAGTTTATAAAACAGGACTTTCTATAACTTAAGGAGAAACTAGTTTCCCCCAAAATATTGTGTACTAAAAATGACAAATAGAGAGTTGACTATGGGCGGCCTATGGCAAGCTTTAATTGGACTTGTAAAAAGACATAGTACTCCCTCCCTCCGTCTCACTCAAAAAAACACAATTTTTTATTTTGAATAATACATTTAAAAAGGCACACTCACAAAATAACTTTTTTTTAATACTTTTTTATTCGTTGGACCCACTTATTATACTCACAATAATTATCCACTAACAATTCTCATCCCCAATTTCTCTCTTTTACATCACTTTTCATACTCACAACACTTATTACACTATACAATCTCCTTAATTCTTCCTTAATTCTCGTACAATACCAATTTTGTGTCTTTTTGGATGGGGCGAAGGAAATATTCACTTACATTTGTTGGAACTTATGTGGACTTTGTGGGAAAAGATGAAAGTTAAAGGTTTTTATTGAAAAAATAGAGCTTTTAGTGAAATTTATGTGTGCGCTAAAATGAGCATAACTTTTGATTCCGGATGAACCACGGAATGCACCGCATATCAAATCGAAGCTCTTTTCGAGACGGACAAAAGTCATCGGGCATAGCCCCATGACACATGTTTTTGTAGTCATAAAGCTCGAATCTTGGTAACCAACCGAGCAACTGAATTATTATAAATTAATATTAAAATTTTTTAAATATTATTTATAATTGTTATTTTGATTTTCTGGATAAGACAAATCTGACTGTTTAGACAGTTTTTAACTGTCATAACAGTTATTATCTGAAAAGATGTGACTTTTGAAAATCAAATTTTAAGAGTTGTGATTGGTCAAATTTGAATAAACTTTCCTATATAAACAATGGTTCAGATTGTGTTCAAAACACAGAATTTCTTCATCTTCTTCCTTCCTTCTATAATCTAAGAAAGCATTTAGACATTCGCCAGGGACAAGTTCTTGTGCAAGAACTTGTTTCGAAGAGTTGTATCCTCTAGATAGGCGTCCGAATCTGCAGCACAGGGGGACGTAATTCTGTCTTAGGACACTGCTAAAGGCAGGCCTCTCTTCAACCAGTTTGCAGCGTTTTACAGGTTTTTTAATTGAATTTGTAGCCTGATTTTGATTTAAATTACTAATTTTGTTAATATTATTATTATTATTTATATAATTGCTAGATTAGTCCTAACAACATTAACCATAAAAAATAAATAAAATTATCTTTTCAAAATAAAGAGAGTGTTACAGAAATGAGTTTTTCTATTAAGCATAAAAAAGTTAAATGAAATTATTTTTCTGAAATAAGGAGAGTATTACAGAAATGATTCTTTCTATTATAGTCAATTGTACTGTTCATCTCAAGTTTTGAACAAGTCTTACCGTCTCTTTAAAATTTAATTTAATCTCACTTGCCCACTTTTACCAATTTTGCTCAAGTAAAATGACTATGTTGCTTAATCAGTTTATGTTTTTGTTTTGGTTTAATGGCGGGTTTATGGATTATTTTTTACTTTGAGGATATTTTGTGGTTAGTTTGTAATAATTCTTAGTTTGATTTGTTTTAAATCTTGGATTGAGGGGGAGTAAAATATTAAGTGAGAGATATATTTTGAAGTTAAATAACTAACATTTTTATGTAGAAACATCACTTTGTATTTTGTGAAAAAAAATGTGTAACTAACGGGGAGATTGTAGTGTTACACTAGTGTTGCCATTGGTGTTGTCTCATGTTTTGCCACACCAGTGTTGTCACTTGTGTTGTCTCATGTGTTGCCGTCGTGCTGGCAGTTTAAAATGAAGATAATTACTACATGTTTTTCATAAATTACAAAGTAATAGTTAATTGTTTACATGTCTGCTATTAGTTTGTTGGAATTATGTTTGAACAGGTTATGATGGGTGTGCAATGCGTGACAAATGTGGAAGAAAAGAAAGTTACACATAAATCCTCATTTATGTGTAAGAGTGAAGACCAAGTAAATATTGTTATAGGCTTATCTAAATATGGGGACTGAAGATAAGGTGTATAAGGCTGAAGAAGCTTGGAGGTACAAGCGTTGAAGTAAGGAAGACCTAGTCTCCCTCCAAACATGGAAGGTGGAGCTAAAAGTGTTCTCTCTCATGGCTGTTTTTCTGGTGAGATTAAGTAGGCTCCAAGTTCTAGGAGCCCATATAAGTGCAAGGATTCGACAGCTTCAAATCACCCAATCAAGAAGTTGAGATTTGCACAAGTTAGAACACAGCTTCACAATGTTGTCTCATGTGTGGCAACACTATATCCAACACCAGTAAGTTATAGTAAATAGCTCTCATTCCTAGAGTGTTTCTGTGTGTGAGATAGCGTGTTCTATAATAGTTGTTCCACATAGCTATAGATTGAAAATCATTAGAAAACTTTTCGACCTTATAACGAAAGTTTATTTATAAGAAAAGTATTGCCATCCGGGCATCCCTCAAGTTATATATATATATATATATATATATATATATATATATATATATATATATATATATATATATATATATATATATATATATATATATATATATATATATATATATATATATATATATATATATATATATAACTTGAGAAAAATCTATTATCTTGTGTTAATTTTTATTTTCGCTGCTTTAGAAAAATATCAATTATTTTCGTTTGTTTTGTATTTGTATGAACAGTGTTGTTATTAGTGTTGGCAATACTATTAACAACACTCGGTTTGTTTTTCTCCTTTTTTAAGCCATTGACAATTTCAATTGGTATAAGAGCCTAGCACTTGATATAATAAGTGTTTTGATACATTAGTCATGGCTTATTACCCTTTTAATCCTTATCAAAAGAGACTTCCTGTTTTAGATGAGTCAAATTATGCTTATTGAAAGATTCGTATTCGCTCGCATATCAAATCAATTGATCTTCGAGCTTGTCGATCTGTAACAAATGGTTATTCTGTTCCATTGCTACCTCCGGATGAAGATGGTGACGTACAAGTTAAACCTGAATTCGAATGGACAAATGAAGAGAATAATCTAGCTAGTTTCAATGAAAAGGTACTTAATGCCATCTATGAATGTGTTGACATGCATATGTTTAAACTCATTCAAAATAGTCCCACTGCAAGGGATGCTTGGGATACTTTACAAAGATTTTGTGAAGGTGATGGTAGTGTCCGAGAAACAAAGCTTAGGGGTCTCACTAGTAGGTTTGAAAGATTAAAAATGGGTGAAAATAAAGATATTTCTTCATATTTTGAAAAGTTGATTGATATTTCAAATGAGTGTCAAGTATTAGGAGAAACTTTTACTAACAAACAACTTGTTTCAAAATCTATTCGTACTCTTCCCGAGCGTTTTAATATTAAAGTTTCAGTCATTGAAAAGGCTCCTAATCTTTCAAATATGAATATTAATTCCTTGATAACCATTTTGAATTTTTTTGAATTGAATCTTAATGAGCAAACCGAAGCTTCAAAAGGCAAAAATATTGCCTTAAAAATTCAATCTTCGGACACGGTAGTGGATGAAGAAAATGAAGCCTTCGAGAAATTAGATGAGAATACTAGTGTGGCTTTACTTGCTAAGAAATAACTCCACGCTTAGAAAGTTTAACAATGTGCAAGTTAAAGCCAAGGAACATGTAATAACCAGAAAATAAATAATAATTATAAATATTTAATAATGAGAAAATATAATTATTTAATTACTTTGGATAATTCAATGCATAGATAAAATAATGGATGAAATTAATTAGTGTCTTGAACCTCCCTTCACATTCTCATTATAGGGTGGAAGTATCTACCTTGTAATTAATGTATCCCTCTAGTATAAATAGGATCCTTGGGTATGGGTTTCTCATTCAAAAATTCTGATGATACATTGACAAAAGTGAGAGAGTGTGTGGGCGAAAGTCTCTGTGAAAGGAAGAAAGCTGAGAGAGAAACCTTAGAAGATTATAAAGGGCTTAGACAACTTTTAAGGTAAGTACTCTGTTCATTTACAGAATAATCTCATTCAAAAAAAAATATGTATGTTATGTTTATGGTTGTCTGTATGAATTGTGTGTGTGTCGTGTGAGTAAAAAGTGTACAGTCTACCAAATTGTGCATGCATATCACAGTAAAATAGTATGTGCAACATTGTGTGTTTGACGGTTTGTATGTGTCTGTGTGTTTTAATAATAGTACAAAATGTGTAAAAAATAAAATGAAATGAGTATGTGATTGAATTGTATGTGTCGAGTATGTGGGTGGGTGTGTTAGTGTGTGCTATACTGATTATTTATATATAGTATGTGCTTGGTAAAAGAGATCAATAAATTAACCCTTAACTATTAATGAACATCATTCTAAACTTTTAATTTAGTAAAAGAGATCAATAAAATAGATTGTAATACTTTATATTTGATTTTAGATTTTGGAAAACGAGCTTAGGCGACTTGTATGTGTTCAAGTTTTCCTTAAAGTTGCGTAGTTGAGGTAAGTGATTATACGTCCTTAGGTGTATTGATTTCTTGACTCCTCTGGTTAGGATTCCTATGTTTTCTTGAGAATTATCTGTTGGAAAAATAGGTGTGTTTGAAGGGAATAATGGTTTATTTTCTAAATGGGTTGTTTGTTAAATGACCAAATTGATTGTTGGGTTGTGTTCTACTCCATGAATTCATTGAAATCATGTATTCATTTGTCCAAAATGATTGAGGGATGAATGAGATATTAATGCTCAAAGTTAGTGGGTTGTAAATGGGAAAATGTGGTTATCCCATATTGGAAAAAGATGGAAAAGTGGATTAGTTTATATATTCCTACACTTTAGTAGGGAGTAAGATTGTGGTACATAGAGGCTCTCTCTCGCGCACATGTGCGCAGGGGGGGTGCAAATCATGGACCGAAATAGGCTTCGGGCTATCGAACTCATGCGCGTCCTGCGGACACGAATGTAGCTCCGAAATTGCCTGTCCGCGCAAGCCCACTTTTTGCAATTTTTTTAACTTGACCCACTGTAACTGGCGCTTAGGATATGGTTGAATCAGCAGCGTCTGAGCATCAGCAGCATCTGGGCACCAGCAGCATGTGTGTACCAACAACATGTGGACACCAGCAGAGCGTGGGCATCAGCAGATGCGTGCCAGAAACGTTTTTTTTTATGATTTCAAACGCATGTGTAACTGCAGCAATTAAGAAAATTAAAAATGCTTTTAATTTTCAAGCAGTTTTGATTTCCTTGGCAAGTATATAAAGGGAATAACAACAACAACAAAATACACACTGATTTCCAGAATCTCTCAACATTCCACTTCGCTGCATATTGTTCAAACTTCCTTTGGCCTCCTTGCATACTGCATCGTGGTGATACTGTCTAGGCACGCTGCCAATTCGCCGGGAACTTTAGGTGCAAAGTGCCCCCGGTCCGCACGTTCTATCCTGGGAGACTCGCGTCCAAGGCAGCCTCAAGCACTATTGGTGAGGGGACGAATAAGTCTTAAGGAGACTGATTCATCAGGGCTCGTGCAAAACCAATTTGTTGTTGCCATCTTGTTTCTTCTTTTCAGTTTATATTTTTGTTTCAGTTTCTATTTCTTGTTCTGTAATTTTTATTTGTAATTTATTTTCTTCTGTAATTGCAAATTTTGCTAACAATCTTAAGACTTATTCCTTACAGAAGGGAACGAGTTACAGAAAACTTTCAGCTGATAATGCATACGTTTAAAATGGCAACCGAGACTAACAAAGCCGGAACCGAAACCGTGAATGTGACCCAAACCGGAACCGGAAATGGCTGCACGGTTCTCAAGGCACTTCTATTGTGACTAATCCTCATACAGTGCACATCTCAACCCCCCATGCTGAAAAGCCTGAAAAATTTGTTGGCCACGACTTTAAGAGGTGGCAACAGAAAATGTTTTTCTATTTAACCACTCTGAATTTGGCTAAGTATCTGAAAGAAGATATGCCAGTTGTGGCTGAAAATGTGATGGATGTTCAAGCCGTGAGTGTGGTTGAGGCATGCGAATTTTCTTTATTGAAACTATATACTTAATGAATTGTCGGATTCATTATAAAACGTATATAGTACGAAGAAAATTGCAAACCAGTTATGGGAGTCGTTGGACTATAAATATAAAATCGAGAATGGATGGTGTTAAGTGAAATTCTCAAGTTATGACAATAATTGAGAAATTGTTTTTCACTTGAAAATATTTTAAAATCACCTCAAACATAATGAATGGAAATGAATGTTGAGGTGTGTGCTATTCGTCTTTGTGTTGGAAAAGAGAATAGAACTTTGGAGAAAAAGTTGTCTAACATTTCTTGTGGCGAAAGAAAATGTGATGAAGCATGCCGAAATGCTTAATACAAGAACAAAGTTGGTCAAACTTGTTTGAAATGTCAAAATCGTTTGAAAAGTCAAATGTGTTTAAAAAGCCAAACTTGTTTGAAAAGTTGAACATATACCTTGTGTCTTGAGAGACAACTGTGATGTCATTCATGATGTTTAAATGAATGAAACGAAAGGGTGTTCAAGTGATCAATAATGAGATTGAATCTCGCTATATGGTCAAAATAGATACAAACAAGACTCATCATATATGTGCTTGAAGTTATAATCAAGGCATATTGATTCTTGAGATGTGAATATTGATCAAGTGATCAATATTGAGATGTGAATATTATTCACATAGATAATGGTAAAATGTAATTTTTACCTTTAACTTTTCTTGATAAAAATAAAAATATTGAATCTTATCTCTTTAAAGAAAAAGTTGGAAATCAACTTAAGAAAGAGGTAGTGATAAAACACAACTAAATGTAGTTTGTGTATATGTTACACTAAATACTATTGATTGCATATGGTTGGGTATGCTTACAATAGTTGTGATTATAGAATTCTTGTGTATGAATTCAAGATTCAATAATGGAATCATGAAGCGCTTCTTTCTTTAAGAATATGTTTCCGTATAAATTAAGAGATGGGGAAAACTCATTTAAACGGATTCATGATTCAATAGAAGAATAAGAAACTTATCATGAGGAATGATAAAGAAGAAGCATGACCTCGACATAGCAAATGAGGTAGGATAAGAAAATTCTATGGCCCGGATTTTCTAACCTCCATGCTAGAAAATGAATCACAAAGTTATAAAGACATTGAGCTGTTTGGAAGGATCTTTGTGGAAAGAGGCCATCAAAATTGAGATTGATTCCATTTTACAAAATCACACTTGGGAACTAGTGGATCTTCCTCCGGGAAGTAAAACACTAGGATATAGGTGGATTTTTAAAAGGAAAATGAAGGCTGATGGAACCATTGATAAGTATAAGGCCAGACTTGTAATAAAAGGTTACAGACAAAAGGAAGGTCTTGATTACTTTGACACGTATTCTCCGGTTACGAGAATTACGTCTATTATGATTGTACTTGCAATTGCCGCTTTGCGAAATCTTGAAGTACATCAAATGGATGTAAAAACTGTCTTTCTAAATGGAGATTTAGAAGAGGAGTTTTACATGGAACAACCAGAGGGATTCTCTGCTCCAGGGCAAGAAAATAAAGTGTGCAAGTTAGTGAAGTCATTGTATGGCCTCAAACAAGCACCAAAACAATGGCATCAAAAGTTTGATCAAGCCATGATTGAAAGTGGATTTAAAATCAATGAATGTGACAAATGTGTCTATGTTAAAAACACTGAAAATGGCTATGTTATTTTGTGTCTTTACGTAGATGACATGCTTATCATAGGAAGTTGTGATAAAATGATTAAATCCACAAAGAATATGTTAAACTCGAAGTTTGACATGAAGGATATGGGTGTAGCGGATGTGATCCTTGGTGTGAAAATTTCTAGAATATCCGATGGACTTGTACTAAGTCAATCACATTATGTGGATAAAATTCTTGAGAAATTTAACAAGGATGACGATAGAACGACAAATACTCCAATTGACACAAGCCTACATTTAACGAAAAATCGAGGCGAACCTGTGTCTCAATTAGAGTATTCGAGGGTCATTGGAAGTCTAATGTACTTAATGAGTTGTACAAGACCAGATATTGCATATGTTGTAAGCAAACTGAGTCGGTATACAAGTAATCCTGGGAAGGACCATTGGAAGGGTATAGTGAGAGTGCTAAGGTACTTAAGATATACTCGTAATTATGGATTACACTACACTAGACATCCAAATTGTAATTGAAGGATATAGCGATGCTAATTGGATATCGTATATCAAAGACTCTAAGTCTACGAGCGGATATATATTCACATTAGCCGGTCTTTGCTATATCATGGAAGTCTTCTAAGCAGACTGTTATAGCCAGATCCACTATGGAATCTGAGTTTATAGCATTAGAAAAGTGTGGTGAAGAAGCCGAATGGCTACGCCAATTTTTAGAAGATATTCCAAAGTGGACAAAGCCTGTGCCAGCAATTTGTATACATTGCGATTGCCAATCTGCAATTGGTAGGGCACAAAGTCATATGTATAATGGTAAGTCTAGACATATACGTCGTAGACATAATACCATAAGACAACTACTCTCAACTGGTACCATATCTATTGACTATGTGAAGTCAAAGGATAATTTAGCGGATCCGTTAACGAAAGGGTTAACAAAAGAGGTAGTTGAACGTTTGACATTAGGAATGGGACTAAAGCCTCTTTAGAAGTTAAACACAGCGGAAAACCCCACCTAGTTGACTGGAGATCCCAAGATCTAGGTTTTCAAAGGGACAACCTAACTGTTAAAAGACTTGTAGTGTCACTGTGGGGGAATCATCCCCAAACCCATTCCTTAAGTGACATCTTGAAAGGAAAAGGTTAAGCATCTAGCTTTTAATGATTCTTTAAGAATCACCTATGTGAGAGAGAAGTGTGGCCGCTTCGAGTAGAATTGCGTGAGGCTCAATTCTTAGACCCTCTCACAGAACCAGGCATTATGTTCAGGGCCGTAAATGAACATAGTCATGAGAATTGAAGTGTGTTAGGGAGATACCTGTGTAAAGTATATGATCGGCTACACAAAAAGCTGAACAGTTCAAGGACATCGTGTCTACTGATTAGCGAGTAGAGTAAATATATTTTACAAGGGAAGGTTCAAAGGGCAAACCCCTACCTATCCTATGCAGGTGTCAACTGTCGGACTTTATCACCATTTCCTCATTATTTCCTTCATGTGGGGGATTGTTGGAAAAATAGGTGTGTTTGAAGGGAATAATGGTTTATTTCCTAAATGGGTTGTTTGTTAAATGACCAAATTGATTGTTGGGTTGTGTTCTACTCCATGAATTCATTGAAATCATATATTCATTTGTCCAAAATGATTGAGGGATGAATGAGATATTAATGCTCAAAGTTAGTGGGTTGTAAATGGGAAAATGTGGTTATCCCATATTGGAAAAAGATGAAAAAGTGGATTAGTTTATATACTCCTACACTTTAGTAGGGATTAAGATTGTGGTACATAGAGGCTCTCTCTCGCGCACATGTGCGCAGGGGGGGTGCAAATCATGGACCGAAATAGGCTTCGGGCTACCGAACTCATGTGCATGCGCGTCCTGCGGACACGAATGTAGCTCCGAAATTGCCTGTCCGCGCAAGCCCACTTTTTGCAATTTTTTTTAACTTGACCCACTGTAACTGGCGCTTAGGATATGGTTGAATCGCCAGCTGCTCGAGCATCGGCCAGCCTTCGAGCATCGCAAGATCCGGGGCACCAAGAAGCATGTGTGTACCAACAGCATGTGGACACCAGCAGAGCGTATGCATCAGCAGATGCGTGCCAGAAACGTTTTTTTTTTATGATTTCAAACGCATGTGTAACTGCCGCAATAACTGCAGCAATTAAGAAAATTAAAAATGCTTTTAATTTTCAAGCAGTTTTGATTTCCTTGGCAAGTATATAAAGGGAATAACAACAACAACAAAATACACACTGATTTCCAGAATCTCTCAACATTCCACTTCGCTGCATATTGTTCAAACTTCCTTTGGCCTCCTTGCATACTGCATCGTGGTGATACTGTCTAGGCACGCTGCCAATTCGCCGGGAACTTTAGGTGCAAAGTGCCCCCGGTCCGCACGTTCTATCCTGGAAGACTCGCGTCCAAGGCAGCCTCAAGCACTATTGGTGAGGGGACGAATAAGTCTTAAGGAGACTGATTCATCAGGGCTCGTGCAAAACCAATTTGTTGTTGCCATCTTGTTTCTTCTTTTCAGTTTATATTTTTGTTTCAGTTTCTATTTCTTGTTCTGTAATTTTTATTTGTAATTTCTTTTCTTCTGTAATTGCAAATTTTGCTAACATTATCGTCTTTGAAATGTTAAGCTAACCTCGGTTAGCATTTGCTTTGCCTCCTTCGAACTTACATCTTTCAAATAAATCCTACATTATTGACCTTCGTGAAATTAAATTGTTTTCATTAATTTCACACTATTTGTTTTTATATTATTGTATTCACTAGAGAAACTTATTTTGTGATTCGTTATCACTTTTTGTTTCTTAAGTTGCAATCGTTATTCGTTACCCTTTCGTTCTATGCATGATCATATTAAGTTAAACAATCTGTAGTGACGGGGTATATTGATTTGGCCTATTAAGGCATTACACTACTGAGGATTAGTAGTGGGGTGTTTCGGATATACTACTTAGTTTTTGGGGCTCTTTGTGATCCATTTGTGTTCTTCGTGGCCTTTAGTGCTCTCTGTGGGCTTTTCGTACCCTTTCTGGGTTTTAGTGTTTATTGAGGTCATTGGACCTCTTATATGATCATGCTATATGCTATGTATGTGAACCTTTGATTATTCGTTTAGTACTTCGTATTAATAATTGTTAAAAACTTTGTATTTGAGTTTATTTGTTTTTTTGTTATGTCATATTCTTGGAAATCATTCGTAACAAGTATTGTTTTGTGGTCACCTCTTCTTATACCCGGAGAGGCCCATATAAGATCTTGCTGAGCATTGTTCGCTCACCCCTTCCTTTTCTTCTCTACCTTCCAGGTTAGACGGTTGGACGAAGGCTAGGGTGAACTATTGGAAGTTAAAGATTAGTTATTAAGAATATTTGTAATAAATCTATTTTATCATAGGTGTTGTAACCCTAGACTAATAGGGATGAATAAATGTAATGTGAAGAAATTATTTTATAATAAATCTTGAGGTTATTATTTGAGTTTAGTTTTTGTTAGATAAGTAATGCATCTACAATTTGGATCCTGATTTAGGATCGGGTTTTGGGGCGTTAAACCTATGGAGGTGGAGGAAAGAGTAACATAATAGAAAAAGGAACACTTGATGTCACCGATTTTCCTCCTTTAAAAATGTCTTGCATGTAGATGGATTGGTTGCTAATCTAATTAGCATTAGCCAATTATTTGATAACGATTTGGAGGTAAAGTTCAATAAGTATACTTGTGAAGTTTATGATGACACTAATATTTGTGGTATGACATGAACAAGATCAAGTGATATTTGCTACCTTGTTGGTAAAAAACAAATATGCAATTAGACGAAAATTGATGACACAATTTTATGGCATCAAAAGTTAGGACATGCTCATTATAGGAATATTGAGAAGATTGTCAAACTTAGTACTGTTAAAGGTTTTCCCAATCTCAATATCAAAAATATCATGGTGTGTGGTGTCTGCCAAAAAGGTAAACAGTCTTGTGTTGCTCATAGTGTTGGACAACATAGTGAACAACACTCAGGAACAATACATTGTTTTCAACTTTTGCACATGAACTTAATGGGTCCAATTGAGGTAGAAAGCTTGGGAGGTAACAGGCATATTTATGTGATAGTGGATGATTTTTCTAGGTTTACTTGGCTCTATTTTTTAAGAGAAAAATCTGAAACTCTTGATAAATTAAAAAACTTATAATTCAAAATAAAAATCATGTTTGTTCACCTATTTTCCGAAAAAAAATCAGATCATCATAAGGAATTTGATAACATTTCATTCTCTACATTTTGTAGTAAAAAGGAAATACACCATGAATTTTTGGCACCCAAAACACCACAACAAAATGGTGTTGCCGAAAGGAAAAATAGGACTTTGTTAGATATGACTCGTGTTATGCTAATTTCTAGAAATTTTTTTAAAGGATTTTGGGTCGAGGCAATAAACACGTCATGTCACAATTCGAATAAAGTTTTCTTAATACCTGGTACTACTATGACACCCTATGAGATTTAAATGAAAATAAACCTACCGTATACTATTTTCACATGTTTGGGTGTTTGTGTTATGTTTTAAATGAGCTCTCTATTTAAGAAAACTTGATTCAAAGAGTGACAAAGCTATATTTCTTGGTTATCTCAAAACAGTCATGCTTACCGAGTATATCATTTAAGATTAAAAACTATTCAAGAATTGGTAAATATTGTTTTTAACGACTTTTTAAGTGTCACATGTGAACCAGCTGATGATATGCCTCTGATGTTGCTGGAAGAAGCTGCTGAAACAAGAACTGTTTCACACGATGCAGCTACAGATTCTGGTGTTGCCCCAAGTGTTGTCTCTGATACGACAACACATGAGACAACACATGATTCCAGAACAGGGGCTGTAGATAATGTGTTAGAAGAAGAATATGATGTGGTGTATCAACAGGCCAGGAGAGACCCCCGACAAGAATCAGGAATAACCATCTCACTACTCAGGTAATTGAGGAGGTTAATGAGGGTATTCGTACAAGAAACAAGGAGCCCTTCAACTATAGAGAAATGATAAGGTATGTGTGTATGTCCACCACATACTCCAAGGTAAAATACTCTTGTTTTGTTTTTGTTATTGAGTCTAAAATGTGGTTGAAGCTTTAAAAGATAACTTTTGAATTCAAGCTATGCAAAAAGAGCTTGAACAATTTACCCAAAAAAATGTTTGGCGTTTAGTTCCTCGTCCATTTCATACTAATATAATTGGAACTAAATGGATTTTTAAAAACAAATATAATGAATTGGGTAATATTGTTCGTAACAAAGCTCGTCTTGTGGCTCAAGGCTATACACAGAAGTGGAAGTAATCGACTATAACGAGACATTTGCACCTGTGGCTATAATTGAGTCAATAAAACTTCTTTTAGCTATAGCTTGTTACCTTAAAATCACATTACACCAAATGGATGTTAAAGCGACTTTCTTGAATGGGTAATTAGATAAAGAGATTTATGTTGAGCAACCTAAGGGGTTTGAACACCCATTCCATACAAATCATGTATATAGACTTGAGAAAACCTTATATGACTTGAAACAAGCTTCACGTGCATGGTATGGGCGTTTAACAAGTTTTCTAATTGAATATGGATTTGTTAGAAACGAAGCCGATATGACATTGTTTATTATAAGACATGGTAAAGAACTTGTTATTGCTCAAATTTATGTTGATAACATAGTTTATGGATTCTTATCTAAACTTGTTTGCAAAATTTTGTGAAGGCTATGACATCAACTTTTGAGATGAGCATGACAGGTGAACTAAATTATTTTTTGGGTTTGCTGGTAAAACAGTCAAATGATGGGATCTTTATTTCTCAAAGCAAATATGCAAGAAGTTTGGTAAAAATGTTCGGATTGTAGAGTGCCAAGATTTCAAAAATACCTATGGGATCAACACTTAAAGTGGGCAAGGACCAAGGAGGGGAGGACGTTGATCTGACTCTTTATCGATCAATAATAGGTAGTCTTATTTATCTTACTGCCAGTCGTCCTGACATCATATTCAGCGTATGTGTGTGTGCTAGATATCAATCTAATACTAAAATTTCTCACCTAAACGATGTTAAAAAAATCATTAAATATGTTTTCGGGACTAGTGACTTAGGAATTTGGTTGGTTTTAGTGATTCAGATTGGGTAGGGGATATGGATGATAGAAAAAGTAACAATGGGGTTGTTTTTTCTTAGGTAATAACCTAGTGTCATGGTACAGTCGCAAGCAAAATTGTGTTTTTCTCTCGACTGCTGAATCTGAATATGTAGCAGCCAGGAGTTGTTGTTCACAATTAATATGGTTAAAACATATGCTTGTTACTATAGTATTGATAGTAATATATTGACCATTTACTTTGACAATTTAAGTGCAATAAATATTTTTTAAAACTCGGTACAACACTCTCACACTAAACACATTGATATTTGCCATCATTTTTTAAGAGATTTAGTTGAAAATGATTTAATCCAAATAGAGTATATTGATACCAACATCAACTTGCTGATATTTTGACTAAAGCTCTTGACCATGAGAGATTTTCAAGATTGAAAAAATCTCTTGATCTGTGTTTTGTATAATCTGCTGTCTCAAGGTGTTGTCGTATGTGTTGCCAACACAGAATGCAACACTGTGTAACATATAAAAAAATTATATTCTTTCTTTTATTGTTGTTTAAACCCAATGGAATTAAGTGAGTTAAAAATTAATCCTAATATGATTTTTTAGCAATTCTTTTTCACTTCACCTGCTCTAAACCCAAGATTTGCTACAGTTAAAATTATCTTTCCTACTATCCAATTAGGTTAGTAATTGCCTTTAAAAAATTAGGTTAGTGAGATTGAATAATTACTCAATTTCTCTTCCATTTCTTCCTTGTTGGCTCTCTCTCTCTCTCTCTCTCCTTGGTTAGCAATTTCGATTCAATGACTTTAACCTATTATTTTTTTTTAAAAAAAATTATCTTTGTGGAATGAAGAAAAATAAGTAGATAGAATCGTCTTTATCGAACGGAGAATATGCTGCATCCCTTTCTTTTCTCTTAACGTGATTGATCAATTTAATTACCTCGTCTTCACTATAGATTCAGTTTCCTTATAAATTTAGTTTCCTCAAGTGTTGCCCATATAAGAATACCAAAGAGATAATGAATTCGTACTCTTGATATCTACCTACAAAGTTTCCCAAACGAACCTTAGACTTGCACCCCGAAAGAATTTGAAGGGAATGTTCTCCCACAAGAATCCGCTGAAGTATTAGAGAAATATTGGTATAAGATCAAGGTCCACAACACATTGGAAGTCCATGAGATGAAATCCACTCAGAGCTCGAAATGACTACACAACAGCTGTGAAACCCTTGTTATATTTTCTAAATAAGGGGATCCAGAAATCAATTAACTGGATGTGAAGAGATTTCTTCAAAGTTTATCAGAATTTCAAATAAATCTTATGATTCATTTGAAAAAAAAAATAGGTAATATTATTTCACATGCCATTATCAGAATTTTAATTTTAAAGATAGTGAATTCAAAATATATTGAATCTAGTGGTGACATTTTAGTAAACATATAACATAATTATGATTACCTTTTGTTTTATAGTTCAAAGGCAATTTTAACAAAAAAAATAAGAAATGAAATAGAAAGGAATATGCAACACAAATACTGGAAGGTAAGGAAAATGAAGAAATGACTATAAGAGAAAGAAAAATGATGATGTCAAAAACGTTCTGATCAACCCAAATTCAGCGGCAGGTTGTATCCTAGATGTTTGAATAGCCTGAAAAAGATGAACAAAAACGTAAACTAAGTCGGGGCTTCACCGACGAATGCCCTCCGATGTGAGAGTAAGTATTTGTGTGAAAGAGAGCAAATCAATTGACAAGAGTTTAGAGTCAAAAGATGCGTTACCAAAAATATGTGGATTATAGCTTGTATTTATAGGTTTAAGATGTAGAGTCCATATTTGAATAGGTAATTATGTGAGAGGAGGGTTATAATCCAATTGAGATTATAACTTTCCACATTCCTCGTTTGAGTAGAATTAGAATTGACTTCTATATGTACGCATAAGAGGCATGCTACTCGACATGTAATGTTGATCGTCATGTATGAATACCGAGGAAGAGGGGAGCAAGGATATGAAGTCTCATTTCCTTCCATTGATGATGGCCGAGTAGGCCCTTGGTCGTCCTTTGGTGAAGCCCTCGTCGGCTTTGGAGGTGCCTTGGTCGGCATATAAGGTATGCCTCGTCGGCATATGTGAGTATTGTACCTTAGTCATATTATTCACTCTACTATGTATAGGTCAAAATAGTGAAAAATGACGAGAAGGCATGCCGAGCATAGGTAGGAAAGCCCACTCCATATGTCGTATTTGAGACTTGTATGAATTATATTTTGGGCCAAATTATTGAGCCTTGCCCGATTATGACCCAAGTTCGTTCCTCGGTTTATACCGTTCAAAAAAAAATTAGAATTACCTCGATCTAAATATCCTTACTAGCTGAAAAGAAAGTGAACATAAATCTATATGAGAAAAAAATGAACGCAATGAAATAGATTAATGATTAATATTTGAAGTTGCGAGTTTGAGTTTTATTTGAAACATGACACTGAAAATGATTTTCGTTGAAAATTTAATCAATTCATTAGAAAATACTAATTTCAATAATTGTAAAGTGTCTCAATTCTACGAATACAGTATCTAATATATAACATAAGATTTTGGGAGAAACTAGTTTCTCCTTAAGTTATAGAAAGTCCTGTTTTATAAACTGTTCATAAATATTTACTAACTACTTGCAAGTAGAAAAAAAGTGAACTTTTTATAATTTATGGAGAAACTAGTTTCTCTCAAAACTTGCTCAATATATAATGAAAGATAAATCAATTCATCAGGCTTGTTTATAAGAACAAACATGGAACATCTGAAAATAAAAATTGGAATAGAAATAAAAGAAAGAATCTGAAATTACCTCAAATGACAAAAAAAAAAAAAAATGAAAAATTGATCAATTGTTTTCTTAAAAAAAAAAAAAAAAAAAAAAAACCTCAATTGTTTGAAAAAGGAGAGGAATGTAGATGGCTGTGAGAATTTTTTTTTTTTTTTTTACAATGGCGAAGTTTATTGGTAATGAAAGATTATGGGTAACAGACAAATTTGCATAATGTTTTTGTTTAATAAAAACCAAAATTTGAATTTTTTTGAATATTAAATTTGTGAAAAAGATAATAATTACTCATCAAATTATAAACATGGAATTTAAAATAATTTATCATATACTGTACTCCCTCCGTCCCAACGAAAAAGCCATTTATTTCCTTTTTGAGCGTCCCATTTAAAAAGCCACTTTCCCAAAAAGGAAACCTTAAATCACTATTTTCTCCACTCATTCTCTCTCCTACTTTACTTTTACACTCACAACATTCTCTTTCTTACATCACCTCCCACTCATTCTCTCTCCTATTTAATTTTTCATACTCACAACATTTAAACTTTTTCTATTTCCTACATCACATTTCTTATTTTGCGTGCCCGGCTAATTTAGTGGCTCTTTCGCTGGGACGGAGGGAGTATTCATTTAGAGATTAAGGTAGCAATTATTAACCAAAATTATACACATGTCATGTCAGTTACAATAACCTCTCGGGAATTACGTTCCTATTAATATTAATAAGGAATAATTAACATGTTTCCTTGAAGTTTAGAATTGGCTTTTGAAAATTCAAATTGACTTGGCTGCATACTTGACTTATTCTAAATTAAATTGAAAAATGATACTCCCTCCCTCCGTTCTGAAATATTTGTTCCATTTGATTTTTTTGTTGAACTTTGATCACAAATTTATGAGAGATTAATCATGTTCATGAAATTCTTAAAGTTGTTGTTGATAACATTATTAATGGTGAATCAATAGAAATTTTTAGAATTTCATGAACATAATTAAATTGTCATATATTTGTGATCAAAGTTCAACAAAAAAGTCAAATAGAACAAACATTTTGGGACGAATGGAGTAATAATTAACAATCACCGTAAGAAAAGATTTTGTAAATTTTAAAGTTAATAACTTTTGAGTACACGAATTAAATGTCGCCACGTTGATTTTCACGTCATAAAGCCACGTGGCGGGCTGTGTAAATGACATTTTCTTCTACTTTAATATACTTTCTCCGTCCAAATTTAAATGTCTCAACTTTTCTTTTTGGGCCTCCCATTTAAAATGTCTCAACCCAAAAAAGGAAAGTTTTTATTACTATTTCACCCACTCATTCTCTCTTCTACTTTACTTTTACACTCACAACATTCTCTCTCCTAACTATTTCTCCTACTCATTCTCTCTCCTATTTAATTTTTCATACTCACAACATTTAAACTTTTTCTTTTTCCTACCTCACTTTCCTCAATTCCCGTGCCAAACCCATTGTGGGACATTTAGATTGGGACGAAGGGAGTATTATATTGATGATTGATGGGATCCACGTATCATACTCACGACAACAATTCAATTATTATTTTCTATCTCATCTTTACTCTCATACCTAACTTTTCATACTCACAACACCTATTACACTCACACTTTTTCTTAATTCTTGTACAAATAATAAGTGTATTGATTGTAATGGAACAGAGAAAGTATATTTTATCTGTTTGTATATTGCAAATCAATTTAAAAAAGCAGTGACATTATTTCATTGTTTAGAAACATCAAACATGACACTTGTTTTAATTAATGACGAATTAGGAAAGAAAGGAGTATTAAATTTGAAACCTTTAGCTTCAAGTGAAAGGGCAAAGAAGTTCACAGAATATTCAAAGTTCCTTCATGTCATCATAGAATTATTGAGCTTTTTAATTTTAATAAATAGGAATCTCTTTTTCTTTAATTATTAAATAATCAAATAGCTTACCCTTTAAGCAGCTGTACATTTATCTGAATTAAAAATATAATAATAAAAAAAAGAAATTCGAAACCGATCAGAAAGAATCAAGTCATTCCATAGTTTGAGGAGTAAGCAAAGGATGATATGAGTCATGAAATTTTATCCACATAACAATGATAATTATATTGCTCGCCACATAACAAATGTCGCATTTACTTTTATACTATTTCCGTTCCAATACGTGAATTACTAATTTCTGTATTGGGCGTCCTAATATATAAGTTACGTACTAATTTTCTTTTTGGATGTCACAATATAGAAGTTACTAACTCAAAATATACAATAAGACTCACTTGTTATACTTACAACAGAAATTCTCTATCCCATTTTCTCTCTCCTACTTTATTTTTCATACTTACAATAGTTTCTTTTTTCTTAATAAAGCGTATTCACGTGATAACTTCTTTATTGGAACGGAGTCACATTATAACTTTTATATTAAGTCGGATGGAGTATATTATAATCGGTCAAAAAATAAAAATTGTGTTTTCAAATGAAAATTTACATAGTATATATAATCTACAAAATCAAAATAAGTATTGTGTTTCTAAATAAAAATAATAATCATAGCATAATGTACAAGCATACCTAAATCACATTCATTAAAATTAAAATGTCTGATGACAAGTCAATTAGAAAACTTATTACTCACTCCGTCCCAAAATACTTGTAATTTTAGAATTTTTCACGCATATTAAAAAAAAATCAATACATAACAAATATAATTAATTACCTTTTAAATATTTAAAGTAACTAGGAAACTAAATGCTTTTAAAATGACAACTGCATAATCATAAATAAGAGTAGTTTAAGCAAAGTGTGTCAATATTTTATAAAAAAATTGTAATTTGTTATAAAAAATATATATTAAAACTGCAAGTATTTTGGGATGGACGAGTTATTGCTGGCTCAGTATTAAGGAAAGCTGATAAGATTCTAAGCACAGCTGACTTGCCATTTTATTTACTTGATAATGCAAATGTCTCTCTCTTATATAACTAAAATCTCATAATTGATGCATCCTTAGATAATGCAGACTACTGGCACATTGCAATTCAGATTAAAGAAAACATCAAGGATAAGATGCCAAAAAAAGTCTCCATCTTTTGTGTTTATTATGCGATTCAACGCATTCATTTGTGGATAAACACGACACCACTAATATTTTCCCTCTCCCCAACACACACACACTAGAGAGAGAGGAGGGGGGGAGGGAGAGAGAGAGAGAGAGAGAGAGAGAGAGAGAGAGAGAGAGTTTTGAGCTACCTTTGTAGTGTAGGTTTCAAACGGGTCGGTCCCGTAAATGTTGGGGCTTTAATCAGACTTTTTGATCGGAATTCTTATATTTTAATGTAGGTGATCGGGATGCTTATATTTTAAAGTATGTGATTTTAAAATACGATACATAATTTATATAGACTATTTAAACACGCCAATTCTAACACATTTATAAGCAAAATCATGGATCAAATTGAATATCCAACTTTATCTACCATTTTCTTCTGGATCGAAATCATAGTCATTTCACATAAGAGAGAGAGAGAGAGAGAGAGAGAGAGAGAGAGAGAGAGAGAGAGAGAGAACACTTTATCTACCATTTTCTTCTCAGTCGAAATCATTGCTAGTCATTTCACTAGGGAGAGAGAACTTTACCTACCATTTGAGAGAGAGAGAGAGAGAGCTACCTGTAACTTAGATTTCAAATATGAAAAAGGGCTAATTGCAATTTGGTGACATAAGTTTTATACAAAGTTGCAATACCGCAATCAATAGTTCAATTTAGTCAATCAATGCCCTAAGTTTGCAATTTTTAGCAAATTGGTATAAAAACTAACGAAATCGTTAATTTTTTGACGGGATGAATTCCATGTGCCTTTCACGTGAGTATGTAAGGGGTAATTTCGTCATTTCATGATCCATGTGCAAGGCAAGTTTGAACACATCGTTGAGTTCCCCTTTTCCTTCTACATTAATATCGTCAACAACCAACCCTAGACCTCCATTAATTCCTTGTGCTCATCTCCTCCTTAAAAGCGAACCAGACTCTCTTTAGTACTACTTCTTCTCCATCCTTCTGTACTACTTGTCAGCCAGAATGAATTGCCAATGTAGGTTAATAGCAAGAGAACAAACCTCTTAGACTGATACAAATCCTGGTTGGAGGTTTGTCAATTGCCCAAATAATGGGGTAAGTTTTAAATTTCAAATGTGTATATGAATTTAGAATTCTATTTGAGAAATTTACAGTCAAGTGGACATAATCAAAAGGGCATGAACAAACCCAAAATAGCCCAAAGTAAAAAGGCATAAACCACTGCCTTATACAACTTTTTTTCTACCAATGTGACCAAATCAAAGGGCATACCCAAAAACTGTCCTGTACAACCTGTTTTGTACTAAAACCAAAGTAAAAGGGCATAAACAAACCCAAAAGAGCCCTATAAAGTATATGTACCAACATTAACAGCAAAAACACAAATGCATACACAAATCTCAATCACATTATCAGTTGTACTTGAGGTTCTTTCTTAAGTTTCTTCTTTCCTCCTCCTGAACCACTTCCACTTGCACCTCCCTTCTTTGCTTGAGCTTTTAACTGAGACAAGGTAACATAATTCCCCCCCCCCCATTTGAATATATCCTTCCTTATGTTGAGATTGACTATCTTTTGCTAGTAAAGATGGTCCAATCTCTCCAAAGCTCTTATTAATTGCAGCCTTCTCTCTTCCAGATGGAACAACCATTTGCATCACCCCTGGTGGAGGTACATTACACTCTTTATTCACTAATCAGAGTGGGGACTGAGTTGCAGGGGGTGGGGACTGAGTTGCAGGGGATGGTGGTTGAGTTTGAGTAAAGAGCACCTAATAAAACAAGAGAGAGAGAGAGAGAGAGAGAGAGAGAGAGAGAGAGAGAGAGAGAGAGAGAGAGAGTTGTTGTTAGTATTAAATAGTTAGAAGACTGAGCTTGAATTGACCAAAGTAAAAAAAACTGTACTTGCCTCCTCTGGTGAAACATTTAAATTCCCAACATTGGCTTTTCTCTTCATTGGACTCTTTTTCAACATTTCCTCTTGAACAAACTCATTTGCAGCTTGAAAAGCAGCATCAACATCTGCCCTTTCCTTGGCAATTAGACAGCTTCTCTTGTTATGGCCCTCTCCCTTACACACACTACATTTATTTGGCTTTGTATATACCCTCCTTTTCAACCTTTTTTGTTCCATCCCGAAGCTCATCAGTTAATTCCACAGCCACACCATCAGTCTTCTCTTTTTCCTTGTCCTTGTCAAATAATGACCTTCTTCTCAACTTTTTGGGTCTTCCTGCCTTTTTTTCTTAAATCTGGAGGGCTCACATGTACATATCCTGAAGCTGGCCACATATCTGGGCTATTTATGGGGTTTATCAGTACCTATAAACCTTCTTGTAAGTCTCAGTCCAATAACACTCATGCACATAGTTCACAGGATCTTCATCTATCGATGCCATACATGAAATGGCATGACTACATGGGATGCCAGACAAATCCCATTTCCTGTAAGTACAACTTTTATCTCCAAGATGAACAGAGTATTTTGCACCATAAGCACAATCGACTTCGTACTTATGACCCCCAGCTTCTTTTGGAATGCAGTCTTGTGCCATTTTCTTTCTCTTCTCTAACTCCTTAAAAATCTTAGGACATAATTTCCCTTTAAATGTCTTTGATGATGTGTCCCTGTTATTTTGAAGCCTAACCATCATCAATGATCTAATTGCTTCTGGACATGATAATATTGGCATTTCTCTTGCTTGCAGAATGTAACTATTAAAACTTTCTGACAGGTTATTGAGCAAAATATCACACTTCACAGATGTATCAAATGCTGACCTTGACCAGTGTTCAGGTGGCTTATCATCAAACCAATGAAATGCATTTCTGTCATTATCTGCCATTTGTTCCCTCCAATGTTTGAACCTGCTCACAGTTGTTGCCCTTGCTGTATTCCACAATAAATTCTTGTAAGTTACCCCTTTAAATCCTGCATTTCTCATGTTCCCTAACATGTGCATTACACAGAACCTGTGCTCAGCATTAGGAAGAAGATCTTTCACACACTCAATTAAACCCTTTTGTTTATCTGACATCACTGTGAAACCAACATCATTTATTTGAAGATCCTCAATCAACTGCCCCATAAACCAGTTCCATGAATCCTTGGACTCAGTCTCAACCACTGCATAAGCTACAGGGTACCAATTGTTATTTGGATCTATCCCTGAAGATGATAGCAATTGACCCCCATATTCCCCTTTCAAAAAGCACCCATTAACACTTAGTATGTTTCTGCACTTTTTGAAGCCATTCTTTAAACCACTCAAACAAACATAGAATCTTTCAAATTTGGATTTCCCCATTTCCATACTCCCATCAACCAATTTCATCTTCACAATAGAACCAGGATTTCTTCTTCTCAATTCCTCTACATAGTCCCATAACTTAGCATACTGAACATCATCACTTCCATTGATCATTTTAAGAGCCTTTTCTTTTGCTCTGTATACCTGATGAATTAAAACATTTAAGGTGTAATCCTTCCAAACCTTTAACTTGATGGCATTGGCATTTATATTTGCGTTTTCTTTCCACTCATCCAAATATTCTTGAGCAATCCAAGATGAAGTATTAAACTTAGTATTGAAAATTCTACCACAAGTATGTTCTGAATTCAGAGTTTTAATGATCAACTGGGTCTCATTTGGCTCTTTGGAAACATAACAATTCCATTGACAAGGAAATTTACACACTGCTTTAACCTTATCTAACTTTTTGAAAAGGAATTTGATTGCTTTCCCCTTTTTAATTGCATGCCTTTTAACAACTGCTTGAAACTCTTTGCAGTCCTTAAATTGCATCAAAAGCTCAAATTTTGGATCTTCCCAATCAATTCTTGAATCAAACAATCTACCCTTAGGTCTAATATAATCATCATCACTGTGATAATACCCATCTATCCCTTCATCACTTTCATAGTCACTATCATCCATTCTCACTTTTTTCCCCATCACAGATGAGCAAGTGCCCTTAACTTTACCACCAATTGACAAACCATCATATTCAACATTCACATCAACATTAGCATCATAACACATGTCATCTGCTTCACTACCATATTGACTATCATTAATGGACTCAAATGATTCATCACTCATTCCATCATCTTCATTATCTAGCACACCACTACCCATCTTTTCTTTACCCTTACCCTTACATTGTCTTTCTAACACAGCTTTCTTTTGCAAGTTTTGAGACTCACCATTCACTTTCTCATTAACTATCATTTCAACATATATTTCTGCCTCCTTTTCCTCTCTTTCACAAATGTACTTTGGTATGTCTAGCACATCAGTATCATTATTAATTAATTTAAACCCAACATGACCATCCATTATATAAATTTTCTGAGTAAACTGTATGATTTCACTATCTTTGACCCCCAGTTGATTTGCCATGTCTTTAAGGTCACAAAGTCTAGTCTTCTCAGGTATTACATAATCAAACCAACCAACCCCACTTCAACTGTAATAATTTGGAACACTTTCCAAAAAAAATCCACCATAAACCATTCTAACAGTATAATAATTGCTCATTCCTACATAAAATATTCAATAAAGCATCCAGGGACCACAAACACACATGCCAATGAATAAAAAGTACAAAAATGCTTATTTAACCTGTAAAGTTAAAAGTTCATGGACCCATTATACAATGCCCCTAATATTTAACATGTATAACACAAAGGTTAAATAACACAAAAAATGCTAATTTTATACTCACCATATACTGGAGTACCATCAAGCAAGAACTCATCCAAACGCTTGAACCAATTAACGCCATCCGCAGTTGACATTGTAGCATCGTATTTCGCCTTATGACTCTAACAATCGGGAATTTGGGAGAAATGAGGAACACTTTGCCCTAATTACGAAGGTAATAAGTTCAATTTGATTAGGAAATGACTATAGTGCCCTCACAATCAACGATATGTTCAAATCGATCAAACCTGCCTTGCACATTGATAAGTGACTATCTTATAGTCATTTATAGCATCATTCTTGTATCATTTACTTAGATTTCATTACTATTTAGTTATGTTTTAGCTTCTTTTATTGTATATATATGATTTTATGCTTGTGGGTGTATTTTGTATACTTATACAGGTTTTAGGGTCATTTCTATGGAATATAAGGAGTTTATAGATCAAGGCAAGGAAGGACAACTTCAAAATGATCATCCAGGCCAAAAAGCCACTGGAGCGGTCGTGCGCTTAAAATGGAGCGCCCGTGCAAAACCTTCTATCAATCCAAAATTGCCAAAGTTCATTGGAGTGGCTGTGTCTTATATTTTGGAGTGGCCGTGCAAATCTGGAGTGGTCGTGTCTTATATTCTAGAGTGACCGTGTCTTATATTCTGGAGTGGCCGTGCACATGCTGTTGCTGTGAAAAGGCACCTTTTCATTTGAAGCTCTTTGAAGAGATCCAACCCTTCACTCAAATACTTATATAAGAGACCTTTGTAATCAGTATTGGGCATCCAAAAATGATCAGAAACACATCCATAGATGGATCAAATAATACTTAGATAGATATCAAAATACTCTAGCAACATTATACACAATATTCAAAGTTTATCTATTATTAGACACAAATTTTTGTACATCTTTGAAGATTGTGAATGCAATACAAGATTTCTTCCAACCTTTGTTTCTTCTACAATTATGAGAATAAGTATTTCTTTCCTTATTCATCTTTTTATATTTACTTCTTGTTCTTTTATTATGTTCAAAGGCTTGCGAGTAATCCTCCATTTCTTGGAGTTGGAAACTCGATAATTTATAATTCATGCTTCCTCTTCATGTCAATTCAATTCTCTTTTTATTAATCTTAATACTTACAAATAGGAAGACGTCTTTAGTTGTATAACCTTAGTTGATCAAGTGAAAAATATTGATTAGCGGAATTCTAAGAATTGAACTAGGTCAATAATCACAAGCGTAGTTTAAAGACCTAGGGATGATCCTTTAGTGGAGAATACGTGAGTATAACTTGGACTTAACGGATTTTGGTTAATACGAAACCCTCGAGAGGTGAACCGGGTTACTCGTATGACGGACGAAAATACCTATAAACGGACCCTCAAGAGATAGGTCGTGTTGGTCTTAAAATACATGTGCTAGGCTTTCACCCATGAGTAGTTAGCACATCTTAGCGTGTCATCCTTGATTTCTGACATTTTTCATCTCAAAACAATTTCTTCATATCATTCTTAAATGCCTACAAATATAAAGACGTTCGTATTTGTAGAACCCTAGTTAATCGAGAGAAGAACGTAGCTGTGAATCTCGGTTAGCCAAACCATATGAAGTAAACTAGGTTTCATTAATCACGAGAGTAGTTTAATGGCCTGGGGGCGTTCCTTGAATAGAAAGTACGTGGAGTTTACAAGCACTAAGGGATTCTTACTAGTTATGGGCCATCGAGAGATAAGCCGGGTTGCCCGTTCGTGACAGGCGGGAATACCTTAACGGAATCTTATGAGATAGGGCATAGTTAGTGAAGGATACAAACGTTACTTGCTTGATTGATCGTGAGAAGTAGCGTAGGCTTAATGTACCATCCTTGTTATTTTAATGAAAACCTTTATTTAAAGCATGATTACTTGATGAATATTTGTGTTCGAACTTCAATCCTGAGAGCACTTTTATTATATGTTAGAGTTGTTTTTGTATGTTTCTAGTATTTTTGTACAACAATTCATATCTCCCCCAATCATCTTATCTATATAACTATTTAAAGACAAGTATCATACAAAGTATACCTTGTTCTCGTGGGATCGACCCGTAATTGCACTTGCTATATTACCACATCCCGTCTCTTGCGAAAATTAAAAAGACCGTTAAGGTTTGAAGCTATCAAGTTTTTGGCGTCGTTGCCGGGGACAACGGTTTACTTTTTGATAATTGTCTTTATTTATATATTATTATTTATTATTATGTTATATTCTAACTCTGTTTTGTAGGTATTTCTTCACCCTCCCCTCTTTCGTATGTCCTTAAAATATTGAGGACAATGTTTACCTCAAGTGTGGGGGTGTAGGTACCCAAATCTGTCTCATGCCTTCCGGTTAAGTTTCCCGGCAATTCTCCAAGCTTTCATAAAGTTCAGGGGCGATTCGGGAACTTTTCCAAACTTTCCAAGGGAGGACGGACCTGCTAGGAATTAAAATTCCAGGCAGGACCTCGCTAGAATGAAGCTTCCAGCTGCCACCTTGCATGAATCTAGAAGCAGGCTGACTCATCAGTGGATAACGCTGGACGGCTTTTTTTGCAAGAGGTTAACACCGGGCGGCTTCTTTAGGAAGCACACTGCAGCCTATAAATAGAGGCCTCCTCTACCCATTTTAAAAAGAACAATTAAGCATTGTTACTCTGCCAAACTGAAAACTCAAATTTCCAGAAGCTGAAACCTCCCAAAAATCACCTCCCACCTCCATAAAATCCTTCATAAACCATTCCTACATAGGAAAAACCCCCAAGGGAGATAGAGAGAACCACCATTGGTAATCTCTTCTTCCTTTCCCCTTGAAATACTCCTATTATATTGCTCTATTCATTACTTGTCATTTATCTTGCCTTTATTTGTCATCTATATTGATTATATGATATAAAGTTCCTATCTTTACCATGTAAACATCATATTCCCCCTTTCCCTTACACAAGTGATTCATGGGGAATCCTCTCCCAAGGATGAACAAGAGTCCACACGTGGCTTGTTCTACGGAAGATTCATCACATGATGATGTGAAATCCCTTCATTTTATTACATAAAAATGCAATCTTTACTCTCATTAAGTCATCCCCTTCCCTTGACCTAGCTTCCAAGGATTGTCCACCTTATAAGGTTTTAAAGGACATAGGAAAGCCATAAATGTCATCCTTTTACATTATGTCTTTAGCTTTAGATAATATTACTTACGTTATTTACTATAAAAATGCAATTTTTACCTTTCAATGTCATTTCCCACATGTCCCTTTTGGTTGGATCACTCTTCGAGGATTGTCTAGTAGCCTTTTAAGGCACGAAAGACATAGGATGAGTATAAATATCCAATCTTTATACCCCCTCCCCTAGTCCCTTTGGTTCTTGGAGCATCCCGTGGTGTGGATCGGTGTAAAGACCTCATCTTTACATCGTTTTCGCCACTAAAATGTCATAGTCGTAGTCCCTTTAGAACCGGATGGATCTTAGTCCCGACATCTTCGATCATCAATTGAGACGAGCATAAATGTCCCTACGAAGCTCAATCGTCTAGGATTGATAGGCAAAGACTCCTCCTTTTCTAAAGAGTTTCATTCTTGGACTATAAAAAAGGTGTCCCTCTCTCGATCACATATGACCAAGTCCCCAAAGAACGTTGGTTTAAGATAGACCAAGGCTTTTACGCCTATTATGGTTGATTATTCCAACGGGAGGGTAAAAAGGTCACTTTAATGATGATCACAAGTCCAAGATGAGCGTGGGATCAAAATCCCGAACACATCAAATCCAAGGAATCCCGAGCTATAACCTTCTTATATGGTTTATATGTCCGACAGATAACTTGACACATTCCCTCCTTTTTCAAAATACACACACACACACACATAAGCACACAAACAAGCACAAACTTCGGATCTAGGAAGACTTGCTTTCGCAAGGCTCCTTGGGTGAACGCGATCCGTTCTTCCCAAGGAGTAACTTAACCTCCGAACCCTTATCTTTTTTTCAAAGTACTGAGAAAATCAAAATGGCGTGGCGACTCCGTTTTTCAATAAAACCGGTGTCTTCAAACTGAGGTGAAGCGGCGACCCTATAAAAAATGGTTCGATCCCGAGGGCCCACATTCACGGGGGTATCTATCTATTTTTATTACTTTTTAGTTTAATTTTTCTTTTTAGCTTAGTTGCATTTCTTTTTATCTTTCTATATGTATACATCATATTTTTCATTCAAATATATACACACACACACACACACACACACACACACACACACACACACATATATATATATATATATATATATATATATATATATATATATATATATATATATATATATATATATATATATATATATATATATATATATATATATATATATATCCCTATGATGAAAATTTTTTTTTGCTTATTCTTATGCTTGCCAATTGCCTTAGGATAATGTCTTTCCCTTTATCTTCATATTTTCTATAACAACTTAGAATTTACTAGGAAAAGAAACTTAGGGATATTTTAGAAAGTATATTGAAGCTTCATAAGTTAGTATATCATTATATAAGATTTTATTAAGAAAAAGCATTATTTAGATTAGTTGAATTCATTTTGATCATCTTAAGCTCTTGGTTGTTTAAATCTTGTAAAATATTGTAAGTTATTTCTTCAAATGTACACTTTAAAATTTTTGATTTTTATTTCATCTTTAGAAATATTCATATTGTTTGCATCTTTTGAATCACAGCCTTTCACAAAAATCCATCTTTTTATTTTCACTAATAAATCAAGGCAACAAAATTTAATCTTAGTGCTCAAAAGTGACATTGTCACTAATTTTTGAAAAGGGGCAAAAAGCATAAGCTATTATTTCCTTAGTAACTCGCGGCACGGCGTTCGCGACGACGATGCACTCTTGCCAAATGGAAATAGTTTATAAGTGTGTTTTGAAGTAAGTATTAGGAACATGGGGTTCGCGACCACAATGTTTCCTACTTGAAAGGTTAAAAAACACTTAAGTCTTTTGCAAACTTTAACACGTATAACTAAGATAAATTGTTAAGCCTTGATAAATTTTCCACTATCATCCTCCATTTCCATCTTTGTGATTCAAAGTGCATCTCGATTCCCATTAATACTTCTAAATTGTGAATAAATGATCATTCTTCTTAAATTGTACATTTCAAGCAATAAACCCTTTCTCACAAAACACTCTAAAGAGTGAAAATTTTCTTTATACCAAGCTTATGATCCAAAGATTCATCCTACTCTACATTATGCTTTGCTTAGTCAAATTCTATTTACGCTATAATGATTTATTGTCTTGATTTTACTCTCTTAAATATCTTCCTAAACCTCTTTCTAAATAATTTCTAAAGTTATAACAAGTATGAATAGGTAGGTAAAGAAAATCTTCCTGGCAATAAAGGCTTGTAACATTTATTTATTTTCTAAGGGATCCGCTTTATGTTTTATGTTTTATCATTTACATTTCTTCTCCCTCTCCATCTTTTTATCTTAATCTTGCTTGAGGACAAGCAAGAATTTAGTGTGGGAGAGTTTGATAAGTGACTATCTTATAGTCATTTATAGCATCATTCTTGTATCATTTACTAAGATTTCATTACTATTTAGTTATGTTTTAGCTTCTTTTATTGTATATATAGGATTTTATGCTTGTGGGTGTATTTTGTATACTTATACAAGTTTTAGGGTCATTTCTATGGAATATAAGGAGTTTATAGATCAAGGCAATAAAGGACAACTTCAAAATGATCATCCAAGCCAAAAAGCCACTGGAACGGCCGTGCAAAACCTTCTATCAAGCCAAAATTGCCAAAGTTCATTGGAGTGGCCATGTCTTATATTCAGGAGTGGCCGTGCAAAGCTGGAGTGGCCGTGTCTTATATTCTGGAGTGGCCGTGCACCTGCTGTTGCTGTGAAAAGGCACCTTTTCATTTGAAGCTCTTTGAAGAAATTCAACCCTTCGCTCAAATACTTATATAAGAGACCTTTGTAATCAGTATTGGGCATCCAAAAATTATCAGAAACATATCCATAGATGGATTAAATAATACTTAGATAGATATCAAAATACTCTAGCAATATTATACACAATATTCAAAGTTTATCAATTATTAGTGACAAATTCTTGTACATTTTTTAAGATTGTGAATGCAATACAAGATTTCTTCCAGCCTTTGTTTCTTCTACAATTATGAAAATAAGTATTTCTTTCCTTATTCATCTTTTTATATTTACTTCTTGTTCTTTTATTATGTTCAAAGGCTTGCGAGTAATCCTCCATTTCTTGGAGTTGGAAACTCGATAATTTATAATTCATACTTCCTCTTCATTCATGTCAATTCAATTCTCTTCTTATTAATCTTAATACTTACAAATAGGGAGACGTCTTTAGTTGTATAACCTTAGTTGATCAAGTGAAAAATCTTGATTAGCGGAATCCTAAGAATTGAACTAGGTCAATAATCACAAGCGTAGTTTAAAGACCTAGGGATGATCCTTTAGTGGAGAATACGTGAGTATAACTTGGACTTAACGGATTTTGGTTAATACGGAACCCTCGAGAGGTGAACCGGGTTACTCGTGTGACGGACGAGAATACCTATAAACGGACCCTCAAGAGTTAGGCCGTGTTGGTCTTAAAATACATGTGCTAGGCCTTCACCCATGAGTAGTTAGCACAACTTACCCTCAAGAGTTAGGCCGTGTTGGTCTTAAAATACATGTGCTAGGCCTTCACCCATGAGTAGTTAGCACAACTTAGCGTATCATTCTTGATTTCTGACATTTTTCATCTCAAAACAATTTCTTCATATCATTCTTATATGCCTACAAATATAAAGACGTTCGTATTTGTAGAACCCTAGTTAATCGAGAGAAGAACGTAGATGTGAATCTCGGTTAGCCGAACCATATGACGTAAACTAGGTTTCATTAATCACGAGAGTAGTTTAATGGCCTAGGGGCGTTCCTTTAATGGAAAGTACGCAGAGTTTACAAGCACTAATGGATTCTTACTAGTTATGGGCCATCGAGAGATAAGCCGGATTGCCTGTTCGTGACAAGCGGGAATACCTTAACGGAATCTTAAGAGATAGGGCATAGTTAGTGAATGATACAAACGTTACTTGCTTGATCGTGAGAATTAGCGTAGGCTTAATGTACCATCCTTGTTATTTTGATGAAAACCTTTATTTAAAGCATGATTACTAGATGAATATTTGTGTTCGAATTCCAATCCTGAGAGCACTTTTATTATATGTTAAGAGTTGTTTCTGTATGTTTCTAGTATTTTCGTACACCAATTCATATCTCCCCCAATCATCTTATCTATATAACTATTTAAAGACAAGTATCATACAAAGCTTGCACTCACTATATTATCATAGCCCGTGCGCTTGCGAAAATTTAAAAGACCGTTAAGGCTTGAAGCTATCACATATGGACCATGAAATGACGAAATTACTCTTTACATACTCACGTGAAAGGCACATGAAATTTATCCCGTAAAAAAAAAATTAACGATTTCGTTAGTTTTTATACCAATTTGCTAAAAATTGCAAACTTAGGGCATTGATTGACTAAATTGAACTCTTGGCTGCGATACTGCAACTATGTGTAAAACTTAGGTCACCAAATTGCAATTAGCCCATATGAAAAAGAATTCATCATCATTGAACTCAATCCTTCAAATCCATTTTAGACACTTCTAACAGCCAGAGGTCTGCATAAACATATAAACATGGAGAAGAGCAACAAAACGAGTTCTAACATCCTCAGACTACACAAACTAATAAACTTCCCCAGATAACATAATTGCAATACAAGACTATAAAAACAACACACAAAAACTCGAGAAATTATTGGGTGGATACAGGAACATTTCCTTCAGGTGGGACTGCATCAGAAGCAGGTGATTTCTTTGTTAAGGACTTCGGTATATCAATATCATCTTGCATGCACCGTTGCTGAGGGTGTGATAATAAAACACACATGTGACGGTAAACGACACGTGTCAGTCCCTGGCCACTCTCAAATATGTAGCCCTCGAACTCGCTAACTTGCTCTAAGGCTTCCACTAGAGCATCGTAAACCTTCTGGGGACAGTTTTCTGGTCCAGGTTTGTCGTGGAGGTAAACCACATCTAGAGTGAAGAGTTTATCTTTTCCTGACCATTGATTTGTTGGAGGTATGGATGATCTGCAGTATAGTAGGATCTGGAACAACAATAAGAACAAAGCCTTAGTCCCAAAATGATTTGGGGCCCGCTAACATGAATCGTCATATGGAATCATCAATGAAAGAGGTGAGATAACAAGCAAATGATTTCTGGCAGTCCTACAATTGAACCTTTATTTCATAATGAAGATGCATTGCCTTTACAATGGAGGGTGGACAGCATTCGCCCATTTATTGGTTTCCATCAACATTATTCACTCGTTTATTTCTAAACCTTTTTTGTTTCATACTCCCTCCAAACACGTGAACGGATAATCTTTCCATTTCTCGATGTTTCACTTACAAGTTACGAGAGTCCCCACACAAAAATAAGCTTATTCAAGTATACTGAATTACTGTTTTTGTTTTTTGTTCTGTTTTAGCTTGACAGACTAACTTAACAAGCGGGATTATTATAATGTTTGTTACTACCTCTGTCAAGAGCAAATTTGAAATTTTCTTGGTCATTCATTTTGGGGCGGAGGGAGTATATGATAACTGACAGTGGTGTGATCCTTGGGATGTTGGACTTTCAAACATGGTCTTCTTTATGCCCAAAAAAAAAAAAGAAAGAAAGAAAGAAAGAAGAAGAAGAAGAAGAATCCATACAAAGGTGTAGTAATGAAACAGAACAGGGGAAAATGCTATATAAAAAATTAAGAAATTTAAGAGAAAACACACACACACACACACATTCTGCACAACATGAGCAAAAGTTCAATAGGTATAAATGGCCAGAAAGACATCAGCAAGAAAACTAATTATAAATTGAGCACTCACCACCCTGAAAATCCGATTTTGTGCACGAGATTTCTTAGCTTCATGATTTGCTACTCTCAATAGCTGGCTGAGATCCGCTTGACCAGAAGATGATTCAACTGAGATTCCCCGAAGTGCCGCATTTGCAGAATCAATATCACTGGTAAATTCTTTCCGTATCTTCAATACATAGAGAAGTCGATAGAAATAAATGAAAGGATAGGTCCGGAAATCAAATCAAATTATTCAATGCCACCATAGAAATGGTAGGAAATAAGGAAATTAATTAACTCAATAATTCAACCATTTACTGATAAGGAAAAAAAAAGCATTATACATAGTTTAAGGTTGACTATAATAAACCCAGAATTGTACAGAAGTGCTTTGGGGCGTACACATATTTACGTTCTCCAGCCTAACTGACTTCCTACATTAAGCCATTCCATTTAACTACCCACAACATAGTCTCCATGTACGGAAATCCTATGACTATAAGCTTTATGGACCAAGCAATTAGTAGATAAGCCAGGGAGAGAGAAAATCATCAGACACACACATGTATGAATCAACCCATCTCTTCTTTATGATCAGTACTTTCTACACATACGATGCACATTAAAAGTTGAATTTTAACTCCATATATATTAGACATGTGTTATAAATGATAGAGCTATATATATGTGCTATGTTCGTTAGTTATTGCCGAGTACAAAAATTGGCAAGGAAGCTCTTTAAGGAAGTTAGAAAGATTTGAACGTTGTTGGCGTGGGTGTAACCACTGGAACAGGGTGAAGAGAACCTAATTCACGAATCTCATAAACATTGATCTTATTTGGCCTGATATTTTTTAAATTCATTCAAATGGTAAAGGGCCTAGTGGTGCCTCAAAACAATAATAACTTTAAGGTTGGAACATATACATACTTGCATACGCCATACAAGAAATGACCATCTCCATCACCTTGTGATTATGAAACTACGTACCATGTCAAATTTGTAGATTATTCTGTTTCTGTCCATGAATCCTTCTATGGCACTTTATTTGATCTAATAAAAGTTCAGTATCCACATTATATGCAATCATGTACTTACCTAATTTGATCTAATACGTTCAACATCCACACTAAATGCAATCATCTACTTACCTAACTACTAACATTTACTCCGTACATAAACTTTTTTCATAGCTTCAGCAGTATTTTTGTCATTCTAGAGATAATTATGGGGTGACAATGGATGCTTTATCGGTGTTATATATGTATATATGAATGATATCTTAAGGCTTTTACACTCTAGCTACTACGTACTTGCATTAATTTACTAAACCATCTGGGCCGATTGAAGATCAACGCTTTCCCCTTTAGTTTGTAGCAGATGAAGAGACATGTTTCCTTTTTGAAAAAAAAAATGCAGCGCAATAGCTTTCTTCCTACGTGTTTATGGATGAAAATAACCATGTCAATCAAGTAAGTTGAAAATGGAGCCACACCCTCATAAGGGCGTCTTAGAGAATTAATGACTTTTCAACCATTTTGCCAACATGCATAAGTCAAAGTGGTGCTCTCCATTTGGGACCCAAAGAGTAGTGCTTTTTATGGTAAAACGAAGTCACCAAAAAGATTGTTGAAGGTTCACATGGTATATTACAAGAGCCGAAGTAAGGAATTCCCCCAATAGGACATCAGAAGGATTGACCTTTGTAACTAGGACTCCACTATGAGGATCAAATAGGTTAATCCTCCACCATTCTACTCCCACGTCCCCAAATGAATGTCCATTTTTTATTTTATTTTAATTTATTTTAAGAAATGTAGTAGTGTCCATTTTTTACCTTGGAAGACATTTCAAAAAATCACTTTATGCAATTTTAGTAAGCACCCGAGATATGCACCAAAGAGACTTTCAGTATTTGTTAATGGTGAATTTTGTACTCTCTCCATTCCATGTAAATAGTTCACATTTGAAAGTTTGACTAAATAATTTTGTATTTTTACGCTTTTGTAATTCTTGTAGTTATACTAAAGTTACATTTTTTCTACAATATGCAAAAAAAAAATAAAAAAAATAATCATAGTTTGAATATGAAAGTTTTTTTTTTTTTTTTTTTTTTTTGTGAATACTCTCTCCATCCCTAATGAATGTCTAATTTCCAAACTTTTTGTCTCAAAATGAATGTCCAATTTTTGAGGAAGTTACTAAGTCGACCCTCATCAAACAATAAGTTCTATTCACCCTTACACTCGTGATGAAATATGGTGAAACCATTAAGGGTTTTTATGTACTCATGCTACCAAAAATGCTTAAATTTAACATCTTGGCAAATGTCTCTCAAAGTTAAGATTGGACATTCATTTAGGGATGGAAGGAGTAATTTATAGGTTATCTTTTGAATGGGGGCTATTAAAATGAAACGTCCAAAAGAGGAACTGTAGACTATGAACGTGGAATGGAGAGATTGACTTTCTTAAAATGCAGAGTCATTTTGGGACGAAGGGTGATTGTAGGGTAAAACATCCCACCCACACCCCTTATCTTGTTCCAAGTTCAAATAGGGGCACTTTGCAAAATAAAGGGTCTAGATAATATAGAGGACATGAATGTTTCAATCAGAAAAAATGCTCTTCACACTTAAATTGAGAGGAAATAAACACTCTTTTCGATCAGATTTTACAAATATGATTACCGATAGATAATAAGTCAACCGTAAATGCATCTAAGAATATCAAGCAACTAGCTTTGGTACATAGGAAACAAAAGGTATATTTGTCATTTAAGGCAAACAAATTGTGGTTGGAAAAAGAATAAGGAAAAAGGCTCTTTCCCACGGTTCTCAACTTGGTGAAAGATTTGATTTGAACTCTAACTAACATAAGCTAGATATCACTCCCTACCCATGTTGAGCCAAGCTTCTTGAAATGACATTTCCAGATAACGCCCAACGAGTAAGGTAAGTACTTGTATACTAGTCCCAATATCTTATATAAAAATAAAAATTGTGCCATGATCCTGTATTATCGACAACTGCATCAACTCACGTACGTAATTATCCTCCTTTTACCAAGTAAAAGTTCCAATTTTTGTCTCTGCCCATTATCAGGCTGCATGACCATGATATAAGCATATCAAGCGTCACATGTTTCAAATCAAATTTGAACGTTCTCATATCTTCTCATAAAGAAGACCATTCCCACCCACCTCCCGTCAGTACCTTCCCTTAACATGTTCATACAAAATCACAAATATTTATAATGCTTACTTCTGCATACATATAGGGTGTGGAATTCCATACCATTTCAAACACTGACACTTGAGACAAAGTAAGACCGCAGTGTAGTTGTGAGAGGTTTGCAAACTATCCTGCTGGGAAATTGAGCAACTCCGACTACAAATCAGAAAACAGATATTCTTGCTGGTTGATTACCCATTTCAATGGGGTAAAAACTTGTCTTCTCTAATTTTCACGTACTGAAAATTCATTGTCTGAGTGTGATATCTAACCCCCCCCCACATTCAATAGAAACACCAATAATTACCTAACAGAGATAATTTACCGAAACCCGAAAGACAAATAGACTAAAACAAAGGCACAAACAGAAAAAAAAAAAAAAAAAAACCATTTGTAGGAAAAATGAAGCATACAAGTAACAAAAAAGTAAAATCAGCAGATATCCCCTCCCCCCTCCAAAAAAAAAAATGAAATTCAATACACATGAACAACAGAAATCAATTCTTAGTAGTTTCAGAAATTAACCCAGAAGAATTCCAACCCCAAAAAATGAAATTCAGGAAAAAAATTTGAAAGAGATGTAAGGATTGAAGAATACCCAATGAGCAGATTTGCCAAGAGCAGCAAATGCAAAGCGATGATCGGGGTTGATAGTAAGCTTGGCATTGATAAACATAAGTATAGATTGCTTAATTGTATCCAACCTAGTGAAAGGTCTTCCGCTAGGGCTCAAACCTTTCATTTCAACCATTGATTCGCTGTCTATGTCGATGCAAAACAGTATGTCTTCGCTGGAGAATTGAGTCGGCTGTAATAGGTATCTTCCCGGCGGTGGCGCCGAGCTCGGCCCTACTCTGCCTTCCATTTTTCCGGTTGTCTCTCTCACATAGACACACAGTGAGTTTTCAGTGTTTGGGAATACGGAAATCTATGGTGGTGGTAAATGATACTCCTTGTTAAAAAAAAAAAAAAATCAACATTGATTTTTTTATTTTTTAGGGTGAGCTCAACTAATTTTAATTATAAATTTTATAAGCATTTAGATATTTATACGTAATTCAAAATTATTATTTACAATATTTTTAATATTAAAATAATAACAATTTTTTTAATTATATAGAAATATCTAAATTTTTCATAAAGTTGTTAATCAAAATTACGTTGAATTGATCATAAAAATTTAAGCGAGATTAATTTTTCGTGTTATAACAGATCTATTTATAAGACAAAAAATAAATCAATCATACAACACGAAGATATATGTGGTTCACCAACTATGCTACGTCAACTGGGAGAGGGCAAGAATATTATTATCAAATGACAATCATACAATCTCTAATCTAATAAACGAACTTTTTGATCACAAAAATTCACAATTGTGCAAATCCTACCAAAATAACCCTAGAATTATTGATATGCATATCACACTAGAGATTACAAAATTGTTAGGAAATAGGGTGTATTTATACTGCCCATTTCTAACCCTGCAGGGTTTCACAAACCCTGCACAGAATTCGTTGGATCCAGGCCCATCCGCCTGAGGGCGCAATCGCTTCCCTGGAGTGCGCGATCGGCCTCTTTGTCCAGAGATTAGAGATTAGGCGTGATCGCCCTCTTGCTACTACACGGTCGCCACTTTGGTGCAGTCACAGAAATTATCGATTTTCTTGTCCAAACCTCTAATTCGAGCATCCCCAACAGGCCCGTCTCAATAATTATATGGATCATGTGCTAAATTTGAAATTGCGCCCTTATTATTTAAAAAATACACACAAAATATATTTTGTCATATGAAGCTTCACTATTTGTTGTGCGTACAAAACCTAAGAAAGCATTATTTATATTAAAAAATATTATGAGTGGGAAAGAGGTTGCAATTGAAATAAATGAGTGAGATTTATAATCAAGACCCATAATTTAAATGTGTGAATATGACAAGTGGGGTACATATAATTATAATAATAATAATAATAATAATAATAATAATAATAATAATAATAATAATAATAATAATAATAATAATAATAATAATAATAATAATAATAATAATAATAATAATAATAATAATAATAATAATAATAATAATAAAATAATAATAAACTTTTGTCATTGTATAAAATGTGAATTTTTAATGGGACACCCATTTGGATAAAATGGAAGGATGGAGTATATAATATAGGAGTAAGCATTTTTGTTACAAGTAAACGTTTATAAAATTAAGTCCTAAAACTCTCACAATATTTTAATTCTAAGAATTCATTTTATTTATGAGGGGTCAACTGTATTTTTTAGGGGGTCATAAAAATATTTTTAAGAAAACCTCAAGGGCTAAATGTACAAAAATACAAAAGTGAGGCCCCTTGAAATTGTTGTGCCCTGTGCTAAGGAGCTTGTTGCACCTCCTCTTCACCGGGCCTGGTCCCCAAGTTAAATGACATTGAACCCAACAAATTTTCACACTAACTTCTAACCTCCAGATCATAAAACCTGAACTCCCCTCTGCCCCAGATGTGTTAGGTCAAACACCAATCCTGTCCTTTGGACAACCAAATTTTTTTATCTTCCTAGACACTGAAATGTGTTATGCCGAACACTAAAACACTTGCTGTAATAGTTGATAAGACCCGTTCAACAAGTAAACAAACGTGTCTACCAAATACCCAAATGTATCCCCCTGGACACCCAAATTGTGTTGCGCCGAGCACACCAATGTGTCTCTAGGACACCCAAATGTGTCACTGCAGTAGGCACTCAAAATTGTCCCAACCGGCAATTGGGCAAATTCAGTCGACATTGAATCTTGCCAACCCATACAGATAAAGCGGCCATATCCGTGAAATCCCAAATTGTATGTAGCTTTTCCTTGATTCCTTCCTCGCTTCCCAATTGTGTGCGTTGACCTACTAACCGTGGCTTGCCCAGTTCAACTCCACCTTGAGTAACTTGTTGCTCCACCTGTTTGTCAACAACCCCGCACGAAGTCATGCAACATGCTTCTTTCAGATGTGTTTCTACCATACCCTCTGTTGTACGATACTCGACACACAAACCCAAAAACGTAGAACCTTGGAGGACGTACTCGAAACCTTGTACCCCTCTCATAATTACATTCGAACCCCGACAGACATTTACTGCTCTACCTTCACCTTTGAAACTATATCCCATCTTGTCTAGCTGACTAAGTGATATCAGATTTTTCGTTACTTCAGGAACATGTCTAACCTTGTTCAATGTACAAAACTTATCACCCAAAGTTCGCACCCTGATGAAACTCATGCCAACTACCTTGCAAACATAACCATTAACAATATAAATATCACCCCCTTTCGTTTCCTCGTATGTTTCAAATCATTCCATGCGCGAACACATGTGATAAGAAGCCACAGAAACAAGAATCCATTTATCTATCATACCTTTGTCTTCTTCGATTACTAGGGCATAATCCTCCTCCTCATCTTCTGCCATAGCTGCAGTAGACCCAAATTGCTCGCTCTTATTCAACCTGGGACATTCATGTTTCAAATGCCCCTTTTCCTTGCAGTAATTGCAGACATCTCCAGGTCTTGGACCCCTTTTAGAACAACCTTATTTCTCCTACCTTGGCCCCTATTGACTTCTGCAACCAATTCTGATGACTGGGATTCTGTAGATAAACCGCTTGCCTTGCGGCGCAGATCTCTGGTCTTGAGATTATTCTTAACCTCTTTCAAAGTAACCGTATCCTTACCAATAATGCAGGAATCTACAAATTCCTCATATAACAGTGGTAAGGAGACATACAACATAAGAGCAGCATCCTCATCTTAAACCTTAACATCATTATTACGCAACTCAAGTAATAAAGATGTAAACCGATCTATGTGATCCCTAATGGGCGTACCTTCCATCATTCAGAGCGAATACAACTTATGCTTCAAATATAGCTTGTTGGCCAATGATCGTGTAAGATACATATCTTCCAAAGCAAGCCACAGAGCACCTCCGGAATCTGTATCTGCAATATTCGCCAGAATATTATCATCTAAATACCTGATGATCTTAGAATGGGCCCTCTCATTTAACGCGATCAGATCTGCTGCTTCCTTCTCAGCTGCCTTTCCTAACCCTCTGTTGTTGCACCCGCGACAACACCTGTGAAAACTGCTACTGCTTTGCTATTTGAATCCTGACGATTCCTGATTGCAGCAGCCACCGGAGCCCACAAATCCTTGTCTCTCAACAAGGTTTTCATCTTGATCTGCCATAGAGAAAAATAATTATTCCCATTGAACTTGTCAACTAGTGATTCAATTCCTGATCTCATCTTATTCTGCAGCGGAAAACCCCTAGATCTTTATCAACCTAACCGACTCTGATACCTGTTTGTTATTACAGATCTTTGTAGAAGATAGAAAATAAATCAATCACACAACACAAGGATATACGTGGTTTACCAACTTTGCTACGTTCACGGGCAACTGGGTAAAAATATTATTATCAACTGACAATCACCGAATACAATCTCTAATCTAATGCATGAACTTCTTGATCACAAGAATTCACAATTGTGAAAACCCTAGATCTAGAGAAACAAAAGAACCCTAGAATTATTGATATGCCTATCACACTAGAGATTACAAAACTGTTAGGAAATAGGGTGTATTTATACTGCCTATTTCTAACCTTGTAGGGTTTCACAAACCCTGCACAGAATTCGTCGGATCCAGACCTAATCTGCCTGAGAGGTCCAGAGATTTGGCGCGATCGCCCTCCTACTACAGTGCGGTCGCCCTTTGGTACAATCACGGGAATTATCGATTTTCTTGTCCAAACCTCTAATTCAAGCCTATCCAAGTTAGATGGCATTTAACCTAACATTTGATGTTTTTATTGTTGGCACTTCTTGTCTTACTATAAGCTCTATTCTAAGTTTGAGTGCTTCTATTCATACCCCTATTTAATTTTTAAGTACACATTTATATGTTTGAAATGATACCTTTGATTTAAAAAAATCAGTAGTTTTTTTTTTTGAAGGTTAAAAAAATTAATAGTGAAGATTTCTTTCCATTTTAGGTAAGTATCAATTGGTGTGGGACGGACTAAAAAGGAAATTAGTATCTATTGAACTGGAACGGAGAGAGTATATTGTAAGGAAGGAGTTTACATGTAAAATAGGCTTGAGATAATAAATACTGTCCCATGATATCGTAGAAGTTTATTTTTTATTTAAGTTTGACCATACAATAACGAGAAATTAGAATATTTTAATGAAATTTTAAAAGTTGTTATTGTTTTATTACTAACAACACTAATAATTAAAAAAATTAAAATTTAATTATAATATATCAATTTCTCGTAGTTGTATGGTCAAATTTCAAAAAAAGTCAAACTGTCTACATTATCATGGGACGGAGGGAGTATGGGATAATATGTGGCTAAGACGTGATGATGATTTCTGAATTTGATTTGTAAATTTGTCATTTTCATTGTCTAATAATATTTATGATATTGACAACTCTTAAATTTGGGATGAACATACGAATTTCGTGGATAGTTATTCCATTTCTATTCGTTTTGTGTGAATGAATGTTTTATTAAAAAAAAAAAATTTTAAAATGTGAATATGAGTGTAATTAACTACAAAACCCTTCTCGCCTCCTAAGTAAAATAGGGATTGGAGGATGGCATGCTTGCACGATCACAGCTGCGAAGATCACGATTGCTCCTCCGATTGGTCTCTCTACAAACACATTGACATCCCCAAGGTTTTAATTTAATCTTCCCCAATTCCCCAATTCCCCGGTTTCAATTTCATTTCTCAATTCCCTAATTTCATTCGGTAATCATCCCTTTACTTGTCTTTGTTACAATCTAATATCGTTGAAATGAGTGAGTATGTCTGTCTGTAATTGCTAGTATGTAAATTGAAAAATGCTAAAACTTGAATTTTTGATGTTGATTTTCATGCTTGTTTGTTTGCTTGCTTGCTAGTGCAGACTGTAATTTTATTTAAGCAATTGCTTAATTTGTAGAGGAATTTCAATTATGGGTCTCCTAGGAAAACCTACAGAGAGAAAGGAGGAGTGAGAAAAAAGCTTTGGAGGAGAGATGGAGAAAGTGGTTAGAGGAGAGATAGGGAGGAAAGGAATTGAAAATGGATTTGGGGGAATAATAGCAATCTGGGATGTGGATTTGATGTGGGTTTCCACCACAAACAAAAATCCTACCTTCGTGATTTCAGCCCCTTTGAATTCTTTGAATGAATAATTCGATTTCTATCGATTTTTTTCTTATTTTGGTGTCTCTAATTAATTTTATGTATATTGGCCTCATCAAAATCGCTACATGATCTAAACGGGATGCACTTCCAAAACTGAAGCTTTTGATAGTGGAGCAACTCGTCGTGATAGTTCTTTGCAGTATACCATTAGTTTATCATCAGAACTTTTTGTCTAGATCAGGGTGAATATGGAGGCTTCATATACGGGAATGTTAAAGGAAATCTAATGGGGTGTGTATAATATTAAAGGGTTAATATAGTCATTTTGATTGATAGCATGTTCGTAAGAACTGTCATTGCGGGGGTATTTAGTAATTTTGCGGTGTGAATAACAATTCTCGTTTTCGTTTTGTACGTGATCCAATAATGATGTTAATGAATTTTGTTTTATGCAAGTGATATTACCCTATAATATGGTCAAGTTGGAATTTTAGTTGGTACCATGAGGTATATGTTGCAAGTGCAACTACTGGTAGCAGTTGATACATATGGTTGCCATCAGGCGAAGCCAGAAAGTTTTGGGAAGGGATTCAAGATTGTTTGGGAAAAAAAATTATACTTATTTTTATGGATGATTGGAGTAAACGCGAGTCAAAATGATACTCTCTCTGTCCCTAAGTGAATGTCGAAAAAAGTTTCAAATTTTCTCTCGATCAAGAGCTAATTTGATTTTTTTTTTTTTTTTAGACATTCATTTAGGGACAGAGGGAGTATCATAACAAAAAATGTAAAATTTAGTTACTAAAATGACATTTTTTCGTCTCTTATGTGTGGCTTTGCCACTGGTTGCCATGCCCATATTTTTCCCTTGGGAAATACTAAAAAGAGTTTGAGACTATTATGTCGTTGGCTAAATTGTGTGGAGGTCCACTGGCCAGTGAGTACCAATGTCACTATTTAAACCAGTGGTGGATGCAGGAATTTAAGGAAGGGCGGGCAAGAAATTTTGGAGCAAAAGAATGATGAATGGGGTTCAGGGGTAGTGCCACCTTTTTTTTTTTTTTTTCCATATACTATACGACTTTAGAAATAGATATAGTTAAGTACCTGGTTTAATGATGACAATAATACATCCATTGGTGTCTCATACGATTCAACACATGTATAACATAATTACACGTACCAAAAGGTTCAACATATATCATAAAATATATAGTTGTTCAACATCTACAAATCATATCTACCAAAAGAAAATCGTAAATAAAAAACATGTTACTTCAACATATACTTCCTCCCTCCCACTAAAAGTTACAGGAGAGAGTACCCCCACCTCTAATCTCTCTCGTGATAGATGGTGTGATTGACTCGTTACTTCATATTGGTTCTATTCTGTGTGGGTAAATTGGTAGCCAATTGGATTTTCTCCAACTGGAGAGGTCCACAATACGGGAATCTATCCCCACTTCTGTTTCCATGAAAATGAATGCTTTTTGTAGTTGATGAAGAGAGCTGTTGATCATGGCTGTAGATCATGGCAGTTTCTGGGGTGCGGGGTTGTTTATGGAATACTGTTAACAGACACGTTACTTTGATACTTTGTGGCAGAATTCTCTCAAGTGGGTTCTCTGCAACTAATTACAGTTTTATCTTCTTTTAAATTTCCTTTTTTTATTCAAAATTTTATTCCCACCTATTTCTTCTTATATGTAACTTTTTTTTTTGACGATTACATATGGCGATTCATGTAGCCGACCTTAAATCATTTTGGGACTAAGACTTTGTTGTTGTTGTTGTTTTTGTAGCATGGTAAAGAAGAAAGTAAAACAACTGTAAACCTTTTTCTGCATTTCTCTCTCTCTCTCCTCTCTCCTGTGTTACCAATCTCTCAATGATATCTACCTCTTGGCTTTACTTTACCCATCAAACCATACTAAGACGTGAGCATGCTTTCTTTTACTGGATGGGGTATGTTCTAAGCACCCATATTCCCATTTCTGTGTTTCATGACTTTACTCTTTGATGGATTATGCACAAAACTCTTTTACTCAGACCAACTGATGGGCTAACTAGATAGCACACTTATCTACCTAGTTGATAATCTCTATTTCTGTGTCTCATTCATCCCACTTTGGAGTATATAATGACGAAAGAGAGCTGCTATCTTTGTGTCAAAGGTATCGGCATTGAATGAGGCTGTTCCAGGAAGTGTCAAGTCGGTTTTCAAATCCTGGGAGCAGCGCTTAAATTCTTCAGAGGTAAGTGTTCTTTAACACACTATATGTTTCATTTTCCTTTTTGTTGCTCTTTTTTTCCTCTCCGGTCTTTTGCATGAAATTTTCAAACTACAAGGAAATCCAGTTCCATCGAGTGCTTGTTGTTAAGTCCCTCTAATGGTGATGCATGCCAAGCTCCATGTTTGGTTTTCTTACAGCTTACTGTGAGTCAACTGAATATACAACAATCGTTTACTGCATTGCTGTTGTTCAAATGATGTACTTTTCATCCTAGTTTAATGATTAAACTCGGGTTTTGTTAGTAGTTTAATGTGTTTCGAGTCTTCTATGACTATGAGTACTGTGTTCTATGAGTACAGGGTAAAAGACGGAAAAGATGTTGAATTATAGACTTTGGAGGTATTTTGGTTAAGGTTGGGACCAGTGGTACAAGTCAGAGGCAAAAAGGACCTCGGAGGAATTAAAGAGAAGCAGCACTTACCTGAAAACAGAGCGGAGCATCCACTCCCAAACTAGGGGAGCGTCCGCTCCCAAAACGGGAAAATCAAGAATAGTTACTGAAATTTGGGAGCGTCCGCTCCCAATAAAGGGGTGCGTCCGTTCCCAACCCGGCAACCAGTTTTGCAGTTCCCTTGTTAGACAAGGATTGCATAGTGTTGTTGATGTTTTTAGGTCTTATCTTCCCTATGTATAAATAGAAGAACTCTAATCAGTAATTACGAGTTATGTTTTAGTTTTATTCCTCAAGTTTGTAAGTGATTTCCGGATTCAAGCTTTTATTTCATTTAAATCAAGATCTTGTGATTCTACGATGGAGATAAGTGACTAGTTTCCTTCAATCTACGGAGTGCAGGTAGGTATCAAACTTTTATGCATCCATTAATTCTATAATCAATCAGAAAGTTGGGTTCTTTAAAAGTAGTTTAATTCAAGGTTTTCTAGCTACAATCAAATGTGTAGATGCGATTGGCTTTTTAACTAAAATTGTGTATGGTGATTGTCAAGTGATTGCTTGATCAATACAAAGTCATACTTTTAAATAATATATTCTTGGTTTGTCGAGTGATTGCAAAAAAAATTATAGGTTCTTGATTTATAGGGTTTTAAATAATGTGTGGATTTTGTAGAAAACATAATATATTGAAAGTACTAAATTGTGGACGTGTGAACGACCAATTTTATTTAAGTGAATGAACCTCCAACGAGGATTGATTGTATCAATCCTCGTTGGGGGTTCATTCACTTAAATAAAATTGTTCGTTCACGCGTTCACAATTTATTGATTTCAAAATATTATGTTTTCTGCAAAATTCACACATTATTTAAAAACCCTTTAAAACCCTAGTAATCAAGAACCTATAATTTGTTTTGCAAATCACTTGACAAACCAAGATTATATTCTTTAAAAGTATAACTTTGTATGGATCAATCAATCACTTGACAATCACCATACACAATTTTAGTTAAAAAGTCAATCACATCTACACATGTGATTGTATCTAGAAACCTTGAATTAAACCACTTTTAAAGAACCCAACTTTCTGATTGATTATAGAATTAATAGATAAATAAAAGTTTGATACCTATTACGTCCATTCCGTAGATTGAAGGAAACTAGCCACTCATCTATATCATATAATCACAAGATTTTGATTTGAATGAAATAAGAGATTGAATCTTTGAATTGAAGAAATTGAATCCGAAAATCGCTTACAAACTTGAGGAATAAAACTAAAACATAACTCGTAATTACTGATTAGAGTTCTTCTATTTATACATAAGGAAGATAAGACCTAAAAACATCAACAACACTCTACAATCCTTTTCTAACAATGGAACGGCAAAACTGGCTGCCGGGTTGGAAGCGGACGCTCCCCTTTATTGGGAGCGGATGCTCCCAAATTCTAGTAACTATTCTTGATTTTCCCGTTTTGGGAGCGGACGCTCCCCTCTGTTTTCAGGTAAGTGTTGAACTTCTCCTTAATTCCTCCAAGGTCCTTTTTGCCTCTGACTTGTACCACTGGTCCCAGCTTTAATCAGAATACCTCCAAATCCATAATTCAACATCTTTTCCTTCTTTTACCCTATACTCATAGAATACCCTATACTCATAGAAGACTTAAAACACATTAAACTACTAACAAAACCCGAGTTTGAACATTAAACTAGGATGAAAAGTACATCAATTGGACGTGTTCCAATACAGACACACACAAACACGCACGCATATATTCTATGGACAATGAACGTACTATCAAAAGCTACAAGAAACTAGTTCTAGTAGCTTGATGGTAATTTTTTATTTTCTTAAGAGCCTTATGAATCTAATTATGTTTCTGGCTATCTAAGTTCAATTTTCTGAAACTTACTGTTCTCTTCATCACAATATCTTAACTGCCAACATTTACTGTGCTTATCAATATATTTCTAAAGTATGACTTGTGAAAATCGAGACGCTAGAATTGCTGAATTCCGGAGGTATATATGACAAAGAATCATGATAAGAGTTATCTGTTCCACCTTTTACACAAAGCAAGTAATCTATATGCCTTGTGTGTCACATGCCACATGGGCATCAGCGTACTTGACATCTGGCTTTAAGGTTGGGTTGAAACTTAAACAAGCTTAGTAACAAGTTATTATTTAAATTACAATAGAATGTACGTGAAAGACTTGGTGAACTAGTAACCTCAATCTTTGTTTGTTCTCAATCCAGAAATTAGTTATTTATCACTAGCATCTCTCATTTTGATCAAGAGAACTACCAATTGATTGAAATTTGTTATATTCTCTCTTTCTTTTGGTTTCACTTTCCGTTTTCCATTTTTTTTTGGTGGGGAGTTCTTTGATCAAGTATTCCTTTTTTTTCTTTTTAAGATTTATTTTCTTCCTTGTAACAGGGTCATTTGGAAAGCAATGAAGGGGATCCCGAGCTAATTGTTTTTATTCCGTAAGTGAATAATCTGTTGTTTTAGCTGAATATTTCCTTTGAACCAGAAGTCACACTAAGTTGAACTTAAATGGGATATTTTCTTTTATCAATGTACCGTCACTTTGCCAAATGTTGTCCTAGATAGTTGCTACATGTCGATATAGTACCTCTTTATTCATGTCAGTTATTAATGAATCTTTGCAATTGTTTTAGTATTTGTGTTTGCCAAAATTTAAACTGTATTGTCTTTTGTCCATTTTTCTTCTGATACAACTTAATTTTGCCCTCAACAATCCTTGCAATTCTCTTATAATTTGGCATTTTTATAAACTTTTTATGACTTATTGTATTATAATTTGCCATGACTGATATCAAATATGAACATTATGCTTTATGGTTTGGATGTGATTTTTAATTTGTGTATTTTTAATTTTTATTGTTTTAACAAATTTTAGCCCCCCCCCCCCCCCCATTGACCTTAGTTCCTGGTTCCTTCGTTGATGTGCAATTACCAGGATACTTTTATTCCACTTGATGTTTGAGGCCAATATTCTTTAGCCTTTTTGTCATGTTTCAATGCACAAACCTACTAAACCTTACATCCTAGAGAGTACCTACTAAACCTTACATCCTAGAGAGTGATAATTGTCACTTCAATATAATCCTAGACAGAAAAGTCTCCCTTCTGTTTCCTTGAATGTTATAGGAAGATGGTTTGTAGAGTTTGGTAAATATTCAATCATTTGATACAACTCCCGTAAATTATTTACTTTTGTCCTGCTTATTTTTTTATCCCGTTAGCTGGATACTGTTTAATGCTAATTTAATTGGATTTCTAATAGATTTACATCAGATGTTAAGATAAAGAGCATTTCAATTGTTGGCGGTCCTGATGGAACAAGTCCTTCTAAGATGAGAGCGTGAGTATAACTTCATTCACATTTTATTCCCTCACTCAGTCACCAATTTGGAGCTACGATCACTTACCTAACGTATACTACCTCCTTCCCGAAATGATCTTCCCATTTTTTGTCGTTAACACTAAGGTACTTTGAGCAATAATTTTAGGTTGATTTAATTAGACTAATGAAATTTAAAACTTGTTATCGATACGCCATTATAAATACTGTCAATGACAATTTTTAGATGTTCATTCGGATAATTAAATCAACCTAAAATTATTGCTCAAAGTACCTTCGCGTTAACGATCAAAAAAGTAGGAAAATCATTTTGGGAAGGAGGGAGTATCTGAACACCGAAGAAGATCAGATATATTTACATTTAATTCTGTTCTTCCTCCTTAACTGACAACTCTTCTGTTTCTCTATATTGATGTTCGTGGAGAATTATACCCCCTCGTCCCAAAATGAATGTCCAAAAAAGTTTCAAATTTGGTTGTGATTGATCAAGAGAAAATTTGAATCTTTTTGGACATTCATTTTGGGACAATGGGAGTACTACTTATGTTAACTTCCCAATCTCTTCCTTCTGCAGGTTCATCAATCGAGATGGAATTGATTTCTCAGATGCTCAGAGTATGCAGCCTATTCAGGTCATGCCTCAAATTAACTTTTCAAGAAATTCTTCTTATCATTTGAACTTATGTTGACATTTGCTTACTGTATTAAGGAGTGGGACTTGGCGGAAAATTTGCAAGGAGTATTAGAGTATCAGACAAGGTGCGCCTCCTGCACTGCAAAATATCAGCACTTTACATGCTTTCTGTTGGACTTTCTTTTTGTCACTTTGTTCAGTAATGAGGTGGGAGTCTAATACAACACACTCTACCAGATGACACCTAACTAATAATATCGTCCTTGTGATTATTATAGCACCCAAATTACCAAGTATGAAGTTTAATCGTTGTCCTTGGAGTCGACGAGTGAGTTTGGCTTCCTGTATTATCAACATACTAAGGGCTCGTTTGGTAGGCCGATAGGATTAGCCTGTATTAATAGGTGAGGGGATTATTAATCAGGGGATTAATAATACCACCCCTTTTTTTGGGGATTAATAAGAAGGGGATAAGAGGTTACTATCCAGGTTGTTAGAAATAATACAGTGGTTGCATTTAATGTATCAAACACCAAACTTATTGGATTAATAATCCTATCCAGCCTAAGAAGGGCTACCAAACGGCCACTAAGAACGATTACTTGTATTACCTATCCACCTGCCTTCCTACTACTTGGCGTTCTTGGAATGTACTCCCTCCGACCCAGCTCAATGAGGACTTATTTCCTTTTTCGTTCGTCCTAGCTCAATGAGGACGGCCCAAAATGACAGTTTTTTATATTTTATATTCAACGGGATCCACTTGTCATACTCATAATAACAATCCACTTACTAGTCCTCCCTCTAATTCTCTCTCTTACTTTACTGTTGATACTCACTATTGTAATTGTGATTGATAGGGCATTCTTATTTATTCATAATTAGAGACGAGCCGCAGATACAAGTTGCGTCTCTCTTCTCTCTACGCCGCTCTCTCTCAGCCTTCCCTCATTCTTCCTCTTCTCTTTCTTCTTCTTCTATAATGGTTGATGTGTAGTTACATGGTATCAGAGCACGACTAATACACAGGCAACAATATATTGAACAATCTGTAGTCAATCGAACATGAAGAGCATATGAGCGTGTGATAAAATTGAACAACCTACTGTGGTCTAATGGAGATTTCGAGGCCAGGGGTAGACTCGAAATAGGCAGGCGACCCTGTCTGTGCAAGTCGCTGGCCGGAGCAGGTTATATTCCGGCGTCACGTGGCGGAGAGTGGTGGCGCGTGGACATCAATTTGGAACCCTAGGTCTCGGAAATCATTTCGACAAGTAATTGTGATTATTTTTTGAAAGTTTTTTTATTTGAAAATTTTGGGCTGTTAGATTATTTATACATATTTCAATGGATGAAGATGGATCACCGTCGACATGGCCAATCATGACAGTTGTTTTACCCAAAATAAACTAATTGATATTATACTGGATGCGAATGGGTCTAATTTTGCAAAATGGAGGTATTTGGTAAAAGTGAACATGGGTGGTTTACGGAAAGAAGGACATCTTGCTGAAGATTGTCCTACTGATACAAAGGTAGCCAAGGTGTGGTTGGATGATGATAAGGTGTTGTTTCCGAAGATTGTGAACTGTATTAGTAGGAAAGTTATATTGTCTATGCAACACTGCAAAACAGTTAAAGAGGTGTGGATACTCTTGCATAAGTGGTTTTCTGGAGCGAGTAACCTGAATAGATTGTACAATCTGTCATAGGAGGAGGTTCATCGTCCTAGTCAGAAAGGGCGGAGCATTATGGATTACTATTATGACTTCATGCGTGTGAGCGAGAATTTTACAGCCGCTATGCCGATCTCTGATAATGTCGAGGAGATGAAAGCTCAACGTGAGAAGTTATTAAATGTTTAGTTGGTTATCAGGCTTGGAGAAGGAGTATGATATGGTTCGATCTCAGCTCATGTGGAGTAAAGATTTGGGTACTTTGTCTGATGCCCTCGATAGAGTTTTGACTGCTACTAAGAATGGGAATGGTGAGTCATCACATGTGGAGGCATCTGAGAGATCTGCATTGGTCTCACAAGGTAGTGGTTATCGAGAAGGTAGAGATGGAGACCGAGGTGGTTTTCGAGGTAGGACTCGTGGCGGTAGAAGTTTTGGAGGTCGTGGAGGACCTAAAGTGTGTTACAATTGTGGAGAACAAGGTCATATCAAAAGCCAGTGTCCTAGGCCTCTTACTCAGCAGCAATTGGAGTATCAGCAAAAGCAGCAGCAATCCAGGTTTGCCCATACAATTTCGCAAACAAGTGAACATATGTCTCAATCGGAGACCCGTACAGTTGTTACGAGTGATGAGGAGTTTGCCAAGTTTACACGGTATCAAATGTCTCAGCAGCGTCTTCCTCCTCCTCCAAAGCAACTCTAGCCAAGTCAAGTAAAACCATAACATGTCTTGTGTCTTTGGCTCGGCACTGGGTGATTGACTCAGGGGCCACTGATCATATGACAGGTGATTCAAGTTTGTTATCCAGTTATAGGTCGTCAAATAAGCTTACTACTGTTACTCTTGCTGATGGATCCTCTTCCAATGTCTTGGGTAGTGGTAGTACTAGTGTTGATTCTTTATCATTGACATCTGTGTTAATACTTGCCTAAATTTCCATTTAATTTGATATCTGTGAGTCAAATTACAAAGGCCTTAAATTGTTCTCTTTCTTTCCTGGCTATTGTCTTTTTCAGGATCTGCGGACTTGGAAGATTATTGGTAAAGGAAGTGAATCTGATGGAATGTACCTCCTTGATGATGTTGTTCTTTGCTCCTTTACGTCGTTACATCAGTTGCTTGTCGGAGTACTTTGTCTCCTTTCCAACTACATTTGTCGTTATGGTCATCCATCTTTACCTGTCTTGAAGAAATTGTGTCCTGAGTTGGGGTCTGTTTCTAGTTTACCATGTGAATCTTGTGAGTTTGCTAAACACCATCGTGTGTCGTATCCTCGAGTTAATATACGGGTTGCGTCCCCCTTTGAGTTAGTTCATTCTGATGTTTGGGGTCTGTGTACTGTACCGTCTAAAACGGGATTCAAATATTTTGTTACTTTTGTTGATGATTATTCCAGAAGCACTTGGTTATATTTAATGAAGTCAAGAGATGAATTGTTTGAGCTGTTATGTTTTTTAAGTTAAGACTCAATTTAATTGTCCCGTTCAAAACCTTCGTAGTGATAATGCTAAAGAATATTTTTCTGGCATTTTTTCTTCTTATATGTCTCAGCATGGAATCATTCATCAATCCTCATGTATTGTCACTCCTCAACAGAATGGTGTTGCTGAGCGAAAAAATCGCCATCTATTAGAGGTTACTAGGTCATTAATGTTTGAGATGAATGTTCCTAAGTCTTTTTGGGGTGATCTTTGTTCAATGCTATTTGCGTTTCTTATCAATCGCCTTCCATCTTCTGTTCTTAAAGGGCAAATTCCCTACTCTATTCTTCGTCCGTCGCAGTCATTGTTTCCAGTTTCTCCTAAAGTGTTTGGTAGTACATGTTTTGTCCAGGATGTTCGACAACAGGTTAGTAAGTTAGACCGACGAGCACTCAAGTGTGTATTCCTTGGATATTCTCGGACCCAGAAAGGGTATCGTTGTTATTCCCCAGATTTGGGACGATACTTGGTGTCTGCTGATGTGACATTCTTTGAGTCTACCCCGTACTTTAGTCGGTTATCATCATCTTTATCTCGGTCCGAGTCTGTGCGTCCCGATGATTTCCTCACTTATACTTTGGTTCACACCCATTGTCCTGTGATTGAAGTTGATTATGAGGCTCCGTCTCATCCCCCTATAACTCAGGTGTATACTTGGCGACCTCATGTCTCAGTACAAGAGCAAGCAGTAGTAGAGGTTCCAGCAGATTCACTCCCGGTACCGACTTTCACGTCATCCGATCCATCTCTTGATCTTCATATAGCACTCCGAAAAGGTACACGTACTTGCGCTCATCCTATCGCCTCTTGCATCTCTTATGCTCACTTGTCAGATTCCTCTCGTTCTTTTGTTACTTGTCTTGATTCTGTTGTCACTCCTAAAACTGTGTCTGAAGCTCTCTCTCATAGTGGTTGGAAGTCTGCTATGAAAGAGGAAATGAAGGCTCTTGAGACTATAATGAGACTTGGGACTTGGTACCACTTCCTGAAGGGAAGAAGGCTATTGGGTGTAAATGGGTGTATGTGGTCAAATTGAATCCTGATGGGGCTGTTGCTCGGTTAAAAGCTCGATTAGTTGCTAAGGGGTATGCGCAAGTATATGGTGTTGATTATACTGATACTTTCTCTCCAGTTGCTAAGTTAACTTCTATTCGTCTTATGATATCCTTAGCTGCTTCTAACAACTGGGTTTTGTATCAGTTAGATGTCAAGAATGCATTCCTTCATGGTGATTTACAAGAAGAGGTCTATATGGAGCAAACTCCTGGGTTTGTTGCTCAGGGGGAGCATGGGGGGAATAATGTATGTAGGTTAAGAAAGTCATTGTATGGGTTGAAGCAGTCTCCGCAGGCTTGGTTTGGGCGATTTAATGCTGTTGTGTTAGATTTCGGGTTACAGAGGAGTATATGTGATAATATTGTGTTCTTTCGACAGACTGATGGTGGTTGTATTATTTTGGTTGTTTATGTAGATGATATTGTGATTACAGGCAGTGATTTACAGGGCATTGAAGCACTCAAGTTGTATCTCAAGACAAAGTTCGAGACAAAGGACTTGGGTACTTTAAAGTACTTTCTTGGAATCGAAGTGATGCGATCTAAGAAAGGGATATTTTTGTCTCAGAGGAAATATGTTCTTGATTTACTTGAGGAAGTTGGGATGCTTGGTGTGAAACCGTGTGACACCCCGATGGATCTTAATTTAAGACTTGTAGCCGGAGAAGGGAAGCTGCTTGTAGATCCGGAACGATACCGGACATTGGTTGGTAAGTTGAATTATCTTGTAGTGACTCGTCCGGATATTGCTTTTCCAGTAAGTGTAGTGAGTCAGTTCATGGTAGCTCCTACAATTACTCACTGGAATGCCTTGATTCGGGTTGTGAAGTATTTGAAAGGAGCTCCTGGTAGAGGTATCTTGTATGCAAACCATGGGCATATGCGGGTGGAGGCATTTACTGATGCTGATTGGGCAGGATCACCGGGTGATAGAAAGTCAACTAGTGGATATTGTGTGTTTGTGGGTGGAAATTTAGTGTCGTGGAAGAGTAAGAAACAAAATGTGGTGGCGAGATCAAGCGCACAGTCGGAGTATCGTGCAATGGCTCAGTCAACTTGTGAACTTATGTGGATACAACAATTGATGGAAGAGATTGGCTTTAAGATTGCTTTGCCAATGAATTTGTGGTGTGATAATCAGGCAGCCATGCATATCTCTACGAATCCAGTTTTGCACGAGAGGACTAAACATATAGAGGTTGATTGTCATTTTCTTCGAGAAAAGATTCAACAAAACATTGTACTTCATATGTACGAAAGGGGCGAACAACTAGCTGATGTGTTTACTAAGGGTCTTACACGGGTAAATATATTTGTAACAAGCTAGGCATGTTAAATATTTATGCTCCAGCTTGAAGGGGTGATAACGAAAGAGAGGTTATATGAGAGGTTATATGAGAATGAGAGGAATGACTGAACGGAATATTAGACAACAAGACGGGATTTAAACCTTCAATAATAGTTGCTCACAGCAAAACTATATTTTCATAATTTCAAAATCAATAGCTGTCTAAAACAAGAGCTCTGCGGCTGTTTAAATACTAAACCTAGGATTATTCTAGAACCCTACCCAAAATAAACCTAATTGAAAATCAATCAAAATATTAATAAAATAACAATTCTAAAATACCATTAAATAAAATAAGGAAACAACTAAATTAGAAAAGGAAACATGTGTTGCTGAAGTTTTGGTTGTCTACTGCTGAGTCCCCGTCTGTGTCCCAGGCTGTTGTTCCTTCCGTGCCTTCATACTGCATCATTCTCCTCTTCTTAGAAAATTCGACCTCGAATTTGAGTCGTTGCTCTTCGAAAATACCTCGGAAAACTTAAGCTTCAAACGTCTTCGAACTGTATACTTAGTAGCACTTCTCATCACATCCATCCAATCACACCATTGGAATGATAGGGAGAATTCAACAATTATTTTCTGAATGATGTATCGAGCAAAAGAACGGGGCACATACGTGTCAAACGGATCTTCATACGGAGAGAAAAGAACGGTTTCAGAGTTCCATACCAAATCAACATGTGAACCAAACATCAATACCTTTTCACTGTCAACGAGGCGCTCGCCTGCCATCAAAGGAGGCGCCCGCCTCAAGCTCAGGTTCTCGGCCGTGACTTCCTTCAGGTCTCCTAGGCTGATGTCCGTCCACCCAGGCTGCAACATAATGGTTTCTGCTGGGTCAAAACCTTCAAAATCTTCTTCATAATTATCGTCATCAAAGATTGGTGGTTTTGACCAATCAATGACAACGTCGGAACCCGGCGAATCAACAAAGCAATCCACGGGAACAGGATTCAATCGGTCACAAAACTCGTCAAGAGTCAGAGGATCGGCCTCTCTCTTGCACTCAAGTTCTTGATCACGATCGAAAGGATAGATATCCTCATCATCATCAGACCACGAGATCGACTCAGGAGCCCTCTTCATCAGACGATACGTCTGAATCCGAGTCCTCCAACTGCGCTAGTTGTCGTTGGATTCGTCGACCCTCCACCCGATCAAAGTATCTTTGGAGTTCTCGAATCTCGGAACGCAACAAACGAAGTTTGAGATCTTGAATCTTTCTTCGCAATTCGTCCTTCTTGATTTCATATAAGTCATATTCGTGATGGGGATCGTATTTCTGGGGAGTCGCTTTACGAACCCTACTACGAACACCATGAACACCACGACCATGCTTTCGTTCAGCCATCAATTCGACCAGGAAACTGATACCAAATGATAACGTGGGCTGAAGTTAAATGAGAATGAGAGGAATGACTGAACGGAATATTAGACAACAAGACGGGATTTAAACCCTCAATAATAGTTGCTCACAGCAAAACTATATTTTCATAATTTCAAAATCAATAGCTGTCTAAAACAAGAGCTCTGCGGCTGTTTAAATACTAAACCTAGGATTATTCTAGAACCCTACCCAAAATAAACCTAATTGAAAATCAATCAAAATATTAATAAAATAACAGTCCTAAAATACCATTAAATAAAATAAGGAAACAACTAAATTAGAAAAGGAAACATGTGTTGCTGAAGTTTTGGTTGTCTACTGCTAGTCCCCGTCTGTGTCCCAGGCTGTTGTTCCTTCCGTGCCTTCATACTGCATCAAGGGGAGTGTTAGACATTAAGGTCAATATTGTAATTGTGATTGATAGGGTATTCTTATTTATTCATAATTAGAGACGAGCCGCAGATACAAGTTGCGTCTCTCTTCTCTCAACGCCGCTCTCTCTCTCTCTTCTTCTCTCAGCCTTCCCTCATTCTTCCTCTTCTCTTTCTTCTTCTATAATGGTTAATGTGTATTAGTTACACTCACAACACATCCCCCACTAATAATATTATACTACTTTTCCTAATCACTGTGTCCAAAAAGTTAGTCCTCATTGAGCTGGGACGGAGAGAGTATACGATTAGATGAGGAAGCTCAAGAAAAAATAAAACTTGAAGAAGGATAAGCCTACCCTGTAAAGAATCACTAAGAAATGAAATAGACTGATAAGTTACTGCAAATGCCTCATCTTCATTCTGGCAAAGTTAAGGCATTAAACCATTATCGAGAGGCTAGTCCTGGAGTGGGACTAGATTGGCACCTGAGAAATGATAACTATATAACTAAGATCACCCATCAAGGTAATTATAGAATAGTTAGGATAATTTTGTATGCACATGAAAAATAAAAGAAAAAGAGGATAATATTTTGTTTGATTGTGGCTTTCTGACGCTATGTTGATGCATGTCTTGAACCAGATACTCTAGGTTTCAAGGTGTTGGAAATCTCACTTTGCATTTTCCCGAGAGTTATGGTGGAGAGACAACTCAAATACATTACATTGGCTTAAAAGGTGAAGCCACTCAGGTGAGTTGTGTATGGAATTCTGGATTCTTTGGATTTTTTTGTTCTTAACTGATGGATTTCTTTTACGAATTAACAGTTGAAGAGGGATGTTGTTGCGACAATTGTTTATGAACTGATGCCAAATCCTTCTGATCACAAGTGAGTACCTTATAACATTGGAAATATGTTTTTGCCCTATAATTGTTATTGATGCACAATGAAGTTTGGTCGATTACAGTATTCAGTGCTTAACTAGCTTGTCTACTAAATAGAATGATCAAATGTTCAATGTTCAATGCGAGGTTTGTGATGTCAATTTTCTTGTAAGTGGGACCAAGATTAAAAGGATTATGTCCTGTAAACTGCTTGATGGTGGGTTATTAATGCCAATTCCTGCATCTTTCTTGGCTCCTGGGTGTATAAACTTCAACCAGTGGCTTTTTAAATTGTCCGAAGATCTATCTGCAGATGTAGAACTTGTGATGTAAGATCAATTATTAGGAATTCGAAACCGATCCCTTTAATGTATCTTTGGGTTTTAGTCCTTGGGTTCTTCAGTTTAATTTACGATTAGGTTAGACCTTATTTTCTACTCCCACCGTCCCTAAATGAATGTTCATTTTTAAGAAATTTGTCCTAAAATGAATATCCTTTTCGTAGAACACTGTCCCTAAATGTTTTTTACCCAATTTTTTTTCACTAGTCATTTTATACTTGCAAAACTAAATGTTTAGAAATCGGATAACAAAAATGTTTATGCATCTTTGACATTTAATTGAATAAAAAGTAAACATTTTCGGAATGACCCCCTAATGATTTTGGACATTCATTTACGGACGGAGGGAGTAGATCATGGGTTTCAATTGTAATAAAGAGACAGTATTTGTATGGTATTTAGCAAATGATCTTCGCTCATCGATTGCATATGGTCGCTTGGATCTAATTAATTTGTACGGAGTATTACAGTTAGACCTTGAAAGTTGGATCTCAAGCAGTCTGCATCAGCTTGCTTTTAAACATCACTAGACAAAATTTGCAATGTTATACTTGCCAATTACCTCATGGATCATGTTCATGTCACAGCTTTCATACACTTTAAAGACTGCCAGCTAGAATAGTAGGTCTGACCTCTGCAATTGATAAGTCCTTTTGGCCTAAGGCGTGCATTCTTTGTACCCCCTTGGTCCTAAAAATTCTGAGTCCCTAAAAATCAGTCTTTCTTACTATTGTAAATTTGGTTTCTATATTAAATTGCACTGAGAAGTGTTCATTTTTGTATGATTCCTAACAGAAGTACCATGTTTCTTGAAAAGAAATAAATGAAAGAAGATTTATAGCTTAAACCTTAGAAATTGCAATAATTTGACTTGACAATCATATTTCTTGTTTTGTATTTTGTGTTCATCACTAAGTGTTGACTTGTATGCAGGACCAAAGCTGAAACTGGAGGGGGCATGTCACATGTGGAATGAGGGATGCAAGTGCTTCCTACAAATAGTTTGACTTTCTCAGTGTAAAACTTTATCATCTAACCTTAGAACTTGTGTGTAAACAATTCTAGAATGTTTACTTTTACACAGTTCACTTACCCTTTTCTTATACTTTTTCAATTATTAATATGATTACCTAATGTTTCATTATATTTCCTCCTGTTGTCTGATTAAAGGAGCTGTTTTCATTTGAACTGAAAAATCCTTATTGAAGATAAAATTCTGAAGATTTCCTAATAAAAGATTTGGAATGCCATTCGTGCTTGTAACAAACAGGCTTCCAGAGCCCATTAAGTTTTCATGGCCGCCTATTTTTCATACTAGATTGGCAAAAGGACAGTTCCGAGTTTGTTTCTTCCATATTTTGCTTTCCCCTACCCTGAACTTTACTTGAAATCTAATACGTTCTACTCTGATTAGTAGTATTTCTAATGGATCAAAAATGTGCTTAATTTTAGACATGCTAAGGAAGTTTTTCTATACATTTGCAACTCAACAAAGGAGATCTCTCTTGCTCTTTATGTTCACGGAAAGTATTACAATGTATCACATGAAATACTTAATATTCCTTCACTGGTGGTATGTATCATTACTTCATTATCTTCATCTTTACGTTTATTTCCACTTGTTTGTTGATATTATATGTCTTTTATGTTTTTTTTATTTTTGGTACAAACGGAAAATTAGTATAGCATACTTGTATCACTATTGATTCGACGTCTTTTATGTTAGTTCTAATCACTAGAATGTGCATTACTGGCATACATGGACTAACGGTTCCATCAGGACTCTCAATTCAAGATCGGTTAGGACTTTGGTAGATTATGATGGGGTACTTTAGGTATGTAAACTTTCTTTTTCTTGGTAAGTTAGGTATTTCATGCTGGCCTAGGGTTCTTTAAGTTTGATTTTACTCTGTCAACAGCCATGCTTTATTTGTGGGTGATGGACCGACTGTTTCCAGAAGCCACTGGGATTGGTAAACCTGTGATGATGTCACTGCCCACTGGAGGCTTCTTTTGGCTATTTTAGGAGTAGTTTTAGGTTGCTGAAGTATTTAAAAATTTTGCTGTTATAGATAGCTGGAGCATTTTGGATATCTTCTGTGAATGTATAGAACCTGACGGGCGTAATTTGTGGCGAAATTAATTGCACTTCTGTTCTTGACCATTATGAGTCTGATTGTTATTTGAAGTAGGCGTGCCTCGTTTTCTCTTGATGAAACATGCAAATACGAAATATGTAGCCTTTAGACCGAGTAGCAGATTCAAATAGAAAGAAAATCCATTTCTTCACAAGGGAACAACTACATTACATCATACGTCACACTAAAAGGGCAACCTGGTGCTGTAAAAGCTCCCACTATGCGTGGAGGTCCAGGGAAAGGCCGGAGTGCCGGACCCTAAGAGGAAAAACTATTTCAATCTAGATTACATCATACATCACAGATTCACAGTATCACACTGAGAAAAACCAATTACAATCGAGGTCATGGATCTTACTACTGAAAGTTGGATAGGAACTGTAGATTCCAATTGCTGCTGCCATGTGAGCTTTCAAAAAACCAGCTCCATCGTTGTTTCAGTGGAACCTTAAATCAAGAAGATGTTAACTCCTAGAGTGTTGGGTAAGTTTGACCTTAGTTGACCATATCCTATCACAGAAAAGAACGTGGCTCGAGTCTCATCAGTTGCTTTTGCGGCAACCCATTATTAGCCAGGGGTATGATAGATTAACATTTTATTATACAAGCACAAGGCTAAAAATATATGATATTTATAGACCCTATTATATAAAAATAACACACACAAACACACACTAGTTATGTATTTTTCGAAATCCACACTAGTTATGCATTAAAAAATAGCAATCGAGGTTTTGATAAGGGGTTCTCACAGTAGGTTCATTAGATACCCTAAAAGATGGTGTCTTAGTAGGACGACCTAGTCAGATATGTTTTGACTTTATGAATAGGAAGCTCTCCCGGGCGGAGAAAGTACTATGCATTTGTTATATTAGAGGTCATCTGAATAATGTCGAAAAAGTAAATAATAGATTTTTTTTGTAAAATTTGGTCATTTTTCTCTATGTTGGTTTAGTTTTTGTTACCTAAGAACCCCAAAGGGAATCATCTGGTATCTCTTCCCAGACATATGCATCAGTACTGTTAGTATAAGGATTCGAGAAAAACATGCGTTGCTCTAACCCAAGTGCACAGGCCAACTCGGTCCATGTTTTTGGTGAGTCAAGTGGTGACTCATTAATGGCTTGAATTTGGCTTTGAGATAGTCCTATATGGCTCGAGTTTGAGCTTGAGCTCGAGTCACCTTCCCCTCCAGTGGAAACTTTGATTCTGGAAGCTTCTTGAGCTGCCAAGCGTATATCGTCAGCACTTGAGCTAGCTGGCTTGGGGAGCCTGCCAGCCAATTCTGGGAAGTTTAGCCTTGCACTATCCCCTCTAAGGTGCAATGCAGCTGCATCATAAGCCATGGCTGCCATTTCTGGTGTCTTGAAACTTCCTAGCCAAATACGGGTTTTTGTTCCCGGCTCTCGGATTTCAGTTACCCATTTCCCCCATTTTCGCTTTCGGACACCCCTGTAGGCTGAACTTGTGCCTCCTGCATTAGTGTTTGTATCTGCCATGTTTTGTTTGTTTGTTCAAGGTTTTGAGATAATTTATGAATGAGTGTTGTCCAACCATGTATATATAGATGTGGATATTATCTAGTCATTCTGAGTATGATGGTGTAATTTTGACATATGTTAAAGGTTTGGGGGTGGGGGAGGGGGGTGGTGGGAACTTCCAAGAATTTTCAGAGGTTTCTTGTTCATACCAGTGGAAGATGATACTCTGATGAGATCTTTTAATGTCTACATCATCCACTTATCTTTCAAAATGCTGCAATATATATATATATATATATATATATATATATATATATATATATATATATATATATATATATATATATATATATATATATATATATGCAGGGCGGATTCGGGGGCGGGCACTCGCCCTGCAGGCGGAAATGCGAAATTGGAAATTTTTTTTTTCGCTCCACCATATTTTTGTTATATATGTATATATATAATTAAGCTTCAAGATTAACACCAGGTGAGTGGTGTGGTTACAAATAGAAGGGTGAAATTAAAGTTCCTTTGGTGTTTCCTTTCAAATCCATGTTCAAACCCCGCTACCTACATTTTCAATTAATTTTATTTGTCTTCCATCTTTGCTATTCTTTCTCTTAATTTCCTCACATTTTTTCAATCTTAATTAATTTGTTAGGCTTTTCCCATTTTTTTTTTTGTTTTTGGTCTTTCTTCCTATTATCCCAAGTTTAATTAGCAAATTTGAATTTCTTTTGTACGAGTAATATATTTTAATAAATTGTTTGCGTTAAATACTTCAACATTATTTCAATTGTTCTTTGAATTATTTACTTTTATCATTTTTGTTAACTAAAATACATTGTATTTCATGGATCCGACCCATTTTTTTACTTGTCCGATCCGAATTTTGGGGACGCCCGAACCCAGTGTAATCTTGCCCCCTCGGCCAATTCCTGGCTCCGCCCACTGTATATATGTATATATATATATATATATATATATATATATGTATATATATATGTATGTAGTATGTACTTCCTCTATCTATAAACTATATAAAGACTAATTTTCTTTTTCGTGCATCTCACCCTAACAGAGACTACTAAAAATGACATTTTTTTTATATTATACCTCTCACGTATTCTCTTTTCAACTCTTGTTCTATACTCCCCCGTCCCAGGAAATCCGTCATTTTTTACCCAAAATGGCGTTCCGTTTGAAGCGTCACCTTTCCTAAAATGGAAATGTTTTATTAATATTCTATTACACCCACTCACTATTTCCTCCACTCATTCTCTCTCCTAAAACACTATTACACTCATAACACTTTTTTAATTTACCATTTCCTCCACTAATTCTCTCTTATTTTCAAATTACACTCGCAACATTTTTTCTTCCCACCTATTTTCTTAATTTGCGTGCCGGGCTAAAATTGGTGACGCTTTTTTTTGGGACGGAGGGAGTGCTCACTAACACCCATCAACTTGAACTTACTATTTCTCCACTCATTTTCTCTTATATTTTATTTTCATACTCATAAACACCTTCTGCCACTAATTTCTCTTCTACTTTTTCTAAATTTTTGTGCCCAAATTTTTTTCTCTATTAGTGGGATGGAGAGAGTATATATATTCCCGTCGTCTCAATCAAAACTGCACATTTTACTCAAAACTGAGTAATACTTTTTTATTTAATGAGACACTTTCATATAATAACTTTTCACTTACTATTTTCTATCTCACTTTCTCTTTTCTATCGTATTTTTCATGTTCACAACACTTAATTCACTAACATTTTTCCATAATTTTCATGTTCAATTCAAAATGTACAGTTTTGATTGGGACAGAGGAAGTATACTAAGTGGGTGGCATTATTATATGCAATCCTCATAAATGGTGGTGGTGAATATTGAAATATTAGTGTAATTGAAGCTGGTTGTCATGGTGATGTGGTTTGGGTTGGTGCACTTTCTCTGTTTATGGACGCGGTTTCCTTGGAGGTGGTGGACCTGGTGGTGGTGGCTTGTAGGGGTGTTCACGGTCCGGGTTGGTCCGGTTTTTGTCAAAATTTTAGAAAATCGTGACGGACTCAAATACTTCTGGCTTCGTAAAAATTTAGGATCGTGACCGACCATTATATTATAGGACCGGTCCCATCGGTCCGGTTCCAATGGTCCGGTTCCGATCCGGTTTCACCGGTTCTACAAATTACAATATAATATAATTTTTTACAATAACAAAATCTACAAGTAAAAGCATATTTAAAAACCAAATTGTTGAACAATATTACAATAACAAAATCAACAGTTAATTACAATATAATATATTTTTTTTACAATAACAAAATCTACGATATGATATTCATTTTGGAATTAAAAATATTATTGAAAACGTTACAAATTGAAATAAGTTAGGGGGGTGTAAGTGAACTTTTAAAACTTATTTTTACAGACTAAGTAGACGAAGATTTAAATTGCAACTTAATTTCTTTCACAAGGTTTTTTATGCATACCAAGTCTTTTGTTGCAATAACTCCGAGAAAATGACAAGAGTCTTTCATGAAGACCAACAAAGTTAATTTTATATATATACTCCCTCCGTCCCAGCGAAAGAGCCATTTATTTCCTTTTTGGGCGTCCCATTTAAAAAGCCACTTTCCCAAAAAGGAAACCTTAAATCACTATTCTCTCCACTCATTCTCTCTCCTACTTTACTTTTACACTCACAACATTCTCTTTCTTACATCACCTCCCACTCATTCTTTCTCCTATTTAATTTTTCATACTCACAACATTTAAACTTTTTCTCTTTCCTACATCACATTTCTTATTTTGCGTGCCCGACTAATTTGATGATGCTTTTCATTTGGGACGGAGGGAGTATATATATATATATATATATATATATATATATATATATATATATATATATATATATATATATATATATATATACTCCTCCGCCCCAAATAAAGAGCCATTTATTTCCTTTTTGGGCGTCCCATTTAAAAAGCCACTTTCCCAAAAAGGAAACCTTAAATCACTATTCTCTCCACTCATTCTCTCTCCTACTTTACTTTTACACTCACAACATTATCTTTCTTACATCATCTCCCACTCATTCTCTCTCCTATTTAATTTTTCATACTCACAACATTTAAACTTTTTCTCTTTCCTACATCACATTTCTTATTTTGCGTGTCGGACAAATTTACCGACTCTTTCATTTGGGACGGAGGGAGTATATATATATTTATATATATATTCGGTCCGGTCCGGTTCCGGTCCAGGACCGCGTATATTTTTTTCAAAACCAGGATCGGACCAAATAATCGGTTCCATAAAAATTTGGAACCAGGACCGGACCAATACTATTTTTTCGGTCCGATTTTTACTGGTCCAGTCCGGTTTCACTGGTTCGGTCCGATTCCTCGAATTTTTTGTACAGCCCTAGCCCTAGTGGCTTGTATCTGTTGGCCTGGGCAGTGGGTCCCAAATTGAGCCATTGATTTTATTACATGGTCATTCATCCAGGTACTACCTAGTACGTACTAAAAAGTAGTGCTCTTTACAAGAATCAGTCCTCATTTTTCTGACAGGACTCAGCTCAGTAGGAATTTGGTTTGTTTAGTATGGGGACTCATGGTAACCAATTTCTTGAGTGTTTTTTTTTTTTTCCTTCTAATTAGAATGAAAATCTAATTTGATTCAAGGAAAAAGCTAAAATGACTGTTCCATGCCTTGAATTATGGATTAGTATTTTTAGATTGGAATTTGACATTGCTCCTACGAGCTGGTGCTTCTGAAATGAAAGCTGCTGCAAGCAAGTGGCCACAATTTGACAACGTCGTCTTTTTTTTTGAGTTCGATGAATGAGATGTATTTGGTATTAAATGAGACCCACAATCATCAAATACATTTAGCACAAATTTTGATAATCACAAATATTATACTTCATTCGTTCCAAAGTAAGATTCTTATTTTTCTTTTTAGTCTGTAGCAATTTAAGGTTCTTAATTACTTTATTAATTAAAATAGAACAAAAATTTTCTGCACACTTTCCTTTTATACTTTACTTTTTATATTTGCAACATTTATTTATTCTTATCCGAATAAAGTTAAATTAAAAATCTTACTTCCGAGAGGATATAGCAGGTAAAAGCGAGTATATGCAGACAGCTGGATATAGCTAATCTCCCACTTAATTATTTGCATTTCATGTTTGTCTCTCTGTCTCTTCAATTTTGGATAAAATATTATTTAGATTCTTAAAGTGTACACGTGCATGAATCTTAATAAAGAAATACAGTACACCTTATAATAAACCCATTAAAAGAAAAATAAAAAAAATATATTCATCTTTTCATCTTTTACTTATAATTCTTTATCCGTCTAAAAAATCTAACTTTTTTTTGTCAGCTTAATTAAATTTGATCAATAATATATAAAAAGTCAGTAATTATTATGAAATACAAAAATAACTATTGATAGTATTATCATTTATTAATCATGTCACAATGACAAATTTTAGAATTTATTAAATAAATTAATATTTCTATAAATTTTTGATCAAAATTTAAAATTTAATGAAGTTAAATTATTATTTCTATTAAAAAAATTATATATTTGGGAAAGAATAGAGTACTCCCCCGTCCCACCCGACTTAGGATAATTTGTCGTTTTGGACGTTACACTCGACTTATTACGTTTCAATATGGCAAATTTATATTATTTTTATATTCAATGGAACTCACTTGTCATAATTACAACAACAATTCTCTTACTATTGCTCTCACTTATTCTCTCTCCTATTTTACTTTTATACTAACAATATCTCCAACACTCTTTTTCTATTCTGTTATTATATTAATATTTTTTAATTCTAGAGTCAAAAAGAGAAAATACTAAGTCAAATGTGACGGAGGGAGTATATATTAATATGTAAAACATATTTGTGTTCGATAAAACATGCATTTAGACGTGTCCATTTTATAAACCGAATCGGTCAATCGGGAGGTTGAAAACCGGTCAAAACCGGTCAACGGCGGTTAACCGGAACCGGCTAACCGTAACCGGTTATTGGCCGGTTCGGTTAAGGTTGAGAATTTTGAAAAACCGGTCAACCGCCGGTTAACCGCCGGTTTTTGACTTGCTCTCTACGGAGTCATATGAGTTGCTCTGGCGAGAACCTTCCGGTTTGTTATTAACAAGCGGAAGGTTCTGCTCGCCGAGTCATATGAGGTGCCTCAGCCGAGCATAACGCCCGTAACATGTTTCAACGGCTACTTTTTCAAAAACTAGCTGTTATTTTTATAAACTAGCCGTTAATTTTGTTATTGGGCAGTCAAAAATTAAAAAAAAAAGTTTTTTTGCCTAATTTACTAACTATAAATATCACCCTCCTCCTCCCATTTTATTTCCACCTTATTTCTCTCTACTCTTTCTCTTCTACTCTCAAATATTCACATATACTCTCACCCTCATCCAATTTTCAGTTAAATATTGTTCCATTTTCAGTTAGTTTTCTAACGAAATTAGTGCTTTTCTCCATTTTCATCCATTTTTAAGCTCTGTTTTGTTTTCAAACTTCATTTTCTCTTATACAAATGGCTGCAAATCAAAGAAGAAGCAATTTAGGCAAGTCCGTTGTTGATTCTTCCTCCCCCAACGATGATTTTGATCATCAAAATCCAAATATTCAACAAAATGAGGAAGAAGAACAAGTTGAAATTGAAAGTGGTAATGCTAGGAGTGGTAGGGGCAGCCGAGCTAGGGGAGGTGGTCGGGGTCGGGGTCCTCGGGGACAACGACAACCCCCTAGAGAAAGAGAGCCACAATCCGATACCTTTGCCATCCATTTCACCAAAAGAAAAATTACTGCCGAGGATGATTATAATTTTCGAGCATGTTGCAACTATTGTAATGCGACTTACGCATGGAAAAGAGGTGGAGGGCATGGGACGCTCAACGGACATTTGGCGGCAAAACATCCCGAGAAACTTGGCATTTCCGCTTCGCAAACTCAATTACAATTTCAACGTAGTTCGGATTCGGGTGCACAAGGTTCGTCTTCCCCTTCTTCCGTCCTTTTTAAATTTGACAAGTGGGTTTATAGGGATGAACTAGCCAAATTTATTTGCGTTAAAGGTCTTCCTTTTAATTTTGCGGATTGTGATTTTTATGAAAATTTTGCTCGCCTTTCTTTGAACCCCGCCGCCACGAGAGTACCACGTACGAATCTCGTACGTGATATTACTAGAGTGGTTGAAAGATATAAAAAAGATTTAATTGGTGTTTTATCAAAATTAGAAAATAAAGTTTCAATTTGTGCCGATGGTTGGAGTGATCATTGGCAAAGAAATACTTATTTGGGCGTTACTTGCCATTGGATAGATAATTCATGGAAAATCCAAAAAAGATTAATTGCTTACAAAGATTTTGAGCCACCGCATTCCGCGGAAAATATTTGTGCGAAATTGCTTGAGATTTTTCTTGAATATGGTATTTTAAATAAAATATTTACTATTTCATTTGACAACGCAAGTGCTAATACGGCTAGTTTGCCCGATTTAATTACCGTTTGTCAACCCTCACTTGGGGATAAGTTTTTTCAGATTAGATGTTTATGTCATATAATTAATTTATGTGTTAGAGATGGTTTAGATGCATTAGAAACTCATGTTAAGCCAATTAGACGAGCTCTTCAATTTATTTCAAAAAAAAAATTCTAATACAAAAAAGTGGATAAGGTTTTTACGAAGTAAAAGTGTGCCGGACAAATATTTTACTCATGATGTTCCAACTAGGTGGAATTCCACCTATAAAATGTTAAGCGATGGTTTTGCTTATAAAGATCTCCTAACGCAATTTTTTATGTCAATTGGCTATCATAAACCTCTATTTACTCATCATTGGAATGCATGCATTAATTTATGTGAATTGTTAAAGATTTTTAATACCGCTACTTTGGCTTTTTCGGGAGTTTATTATCCAACTTCCGTTTTGGTGCTAGAGCATTGTATTGCAATTGTTACTATTTTTGACAATTTAAAAGATTGCCCTATTTTAAACCAATGCATTTTTAACATGAGACAAAAGTGGCTTAAATATTTTGACACTATTCCATCTCTTTTCTTGGTTGCAAAGTTATTAGATCCCCGAGTTAAATTAGATGATTTAGAGTCCATTATAACTTATTATTATATGAAATTATATCCCGATGGTGACGGTATGTATGAACTTCCGTCAAATATTGTTAATGACACAAAAAATGATTTGATTAACCTTTTTAATGAGTATAATGTCTTATATGGAAACACTTTTCAAAGGTAACAACATGAAGATGATTCCTCTACTCTCCAACCAAGTTTTACTAGTGGGGATCCATATAGTTTTATTACAAATTTGTATAGTAAAAAATATGGTCCTTCTCGAGGTTCATCTTCATCATCATCAAACCTTCCCGTGGAGTTAGAAACGTATTTCACTACAAACTTTGAATTAAATCAAGATCCAAATTCAAATGAATTTGATGTTTTACAATGGTGGTCAAGAAGGAAAGACATTTATCCTATACTTTCCATAGTTGCTAAAGAAGTATTAGCCTCTCCCGCTTCAACGGTGGCGGTTGAATCGGCATTTAGCGTTGGTGGAAATGTTTTGGATGAAAGACGTTCTCAACTAACAAGTGAAAACTTGAAACATCAACTTTTACTTGGCGATTAGGTTAGAGCGGAAAAAAGGCAACAAGACATGCCTTATGATGAGGATCTATTGGATCCAAGATATCAATACGATGTTGAGGACTCCACGGAAAGTAGTGATGAATGAATGATGTTTTAGATTAATTTTTATTTTAATTAGATTAGTTTAGACTTTAGATTAGATTTATTTTTAATTAATTGTAATAGTTAGGTTGAGGTAAAGGCTCCTAAATGTCCCCCCTTATTTATAAAAGGGTAAGGTTGATTGTCCCCCTCTTTGTAATTTTATTTTGATTAATAAAATTTAAGGGTACCGTCCCTTTTTTCTTTTATATACTTGTTTCTTTTAAAAAAAAAGTTAAGTTTTCTTTTTTTCAAAATTCATAACTTTTTTTATAAACCTTTTTTCAAAAAATGTATGTAGTAAACTTATGTCTAAAATAGTCTTATTTATCAAAAAAAAATTTGAAAAAATTAAAAGTTAACTTTTTTCAAAAAAACCGTTAACTTTTATTTCTTAAAAAATTCATAACTTTTTTTATAAACCTTTTTGCAAAAAATGTATGTAGTAAACTTAAGTTCAAAATAGTCTTATCTATCTAAAAAAAAATTGAAAAAAAATAAAATTAATATACTACATACAAAGTTAACGAAAACTGTTAAAAATTTAACTGAAAAATGATATGCTCGGCCGAGCAACACCAAAGACTCGGCCGAGCAACCCTAAAAGGGTTGCTCGGCCGAGCAACACCAAAGACTCGGCCGAGCAACCCTCAAAACCCTAAACCCTAAAAGGGTTGCTCGGCCGAGCATCACCAAGGACTCGGCCGAGCAGATCCAAACCGTCAAACCGGAGGTTAACCGGATAACCGTTAAAACCGTGAACCGCCTAAATCGTAACCTGTTTAGCCGGTTAGGCGGTTCGGTTCCGATTGAGGATTTGAAGGTTTGAAACCGCCGGTTTTCAACCGGCTAACCGCCGGTTTGTTCAACCAGCCACGTCTACATGCATTATTATAGGATGGAATTGAGTAATTCAAACACCTTTTTACGATTCAAAGCAAAAATGCAAAGTTGATACTAGTTGAAGCTTAAGAGGAATAATGTTAGAGATATTATTTTACATTGAAAATTGACTAATTTTGCCTATAATATATATAATATATAAAGATTTTGGGCCACTCCCCTTATCACCAATTGGCTTTAAGGTGGAACCTCAAACTTTAAGATGGTATCAGAGCAGGTCCTTACACGTGCAGGCCCAACGACCCACGATGTTACTCCGCGCCACCTGATTAATAAGTCCACGTCGTAAGCTTTGGCAAAGTCTGCTACACGTGAGGGAGCGTGTTAGAGATATTATCCCACATTGGAAATTGACAAACCTTGTTTATAATATATAAAGATCCTTGGTCACTCTCCTTATCACTAATTAATTTTAAGGTGGAACCTCAGGCTTTAACAAATAAAGAAGTAAGTTTCCATTGGCTTGATTTAAATCATAGTACCTCCGTCTCGTTTGAAAAGATACAAATTTTTATTTTGGGTGTCCCATTTAAAAAGACACACTCCCAAAATGAAAAGTTTTTAATAACCTGGGAGTCACTTATCATACTCACTATTTTCTGCCCCACATTCTCTCTGCTACATCATTTTTTATACTCACAACATTTAATTCACTATATTTTCTCCTTAATTTTTAATTTATGTGTAAAATCAATTTTATTCCTTTTTCGGGGGTACGCAGGGAGTAGTTATTAATTTAGTAAAGCCCATTTTTAATAGCACTTCCTACTTTATAAACATCAAAGAAGAATAAGAACAATTATTTTTGTCTCTGCCGACAAATATACTTTGGGAGCTACTAATATATTCATAAATATTTATATTTTAATGCTTAGGGATTCTTAGGAATATTTCTAATCCTTGAGAATTATATTATGAAATAATGATTATATTTTGAAAAAAAGGGATAATTATTTAGAACGATGAGAGCAGTGGAGAAGCCACCATGTATTGATATGATATGGGGGTCATTCGACCCATTCAATTTTGAAATGTGTTAATTTAGTATTTTAAAGTTTTTTTAAAAAATAACTTTATATTATTAAAAATTGATGAATTTATACGATTTTACCCTCCTTTAATAAAGGTTGTACTAAATTTTAATTTGACTCCCTGATATACTAAATTTGAATATCTCAATTATAAATTGTATTCTAAAAGCAGTCTTGATCATATTTCTAAAAAAAAAAAAAAGGCTTTGCCACCGGATTAGATGACAATAGAGCTATATAAATAAATGCGATTATCTTTCTTAAAGTAATTAATTTCATAGAAAATAAACAATTGTTTGGAAAAAATAAATAATTACTTTAGAACAATGAGAGTAAATATTATATTCTCTTTATCCTACGTGAGTGAAAACTTATTTCTTTTTTTGTCTGTTTTACGTGAGTGAAGACGGCCTAAAATTGTAAAGTTTCTACACTATTCCTTCCGCTCATATTCTCTCCTATTTTATTTTTATACTCAAAAATCGATCAACTTACTATTCCTCCTACTCATTTTCTCTCCGATTTTATTTTTCATACTCACAAACACCTTATTTGACTAATTATTTCTCCTAATTTTCCTTAATTATTATGCCAATTTTTTTGATCACGTGAGATTGAGATAGAGGGAATATCGACGTAGTTTGACTGTTTGAGTAGTCCAAAAAGGTGACAGCCATGCACGCACGGGAGTTGATACGTAAATGTAAGAAAAAGAAAATAAAAATCGCTATCAGATATCCGTTCAAACTAAGTAGTCGTGGAACAATTTCATGAAGAGAGAAGCAAAGAGGTGAATTAAAAATAATAAAAGAAAAGTTGAGATTATTATGATTTATTTATTTATTGTTTAAAAAAAAGGTTGGGATTATGAGGAAAACAGCTGCCATGCATTTGACCAGAAAGAGAACTCAAAGAGGAAGAAGAAGAGAGTCAAATGGAAAAGAACAGTGTCTGAAAGGAGAATTTATTTCAATTATCATAAAGAAAAAAAACCTTGAAAAATGTCAAAAAAAACAATGGATTGACTGACTGTTAAGTTCTGACAAATTAGAGTTCTCCAAGTGACAAATAATGGTGAGTTCCAAGATTCTTGTGTTGATTTTGTAGGGTCAAATTATCCAATGCCGGTGCTTGTGGCCCAAATATTGTACCTTTTCATATGAATTTCGTATGCATAAATGTTTTGGATATAAGAATTAAAGAGAAAAGTTTAGAAGATGATATGTTGGAGTTGGATAAAAAACAGAAAGTGTGATAGTAAACAATAAGTGGGTAATTGTTTTGAATATAACAAGAATATTTCATTTTTATTTTGAGATTTTGTTGAAAGTTCAAAAGAAATATTTTTACGAATTATTGTGGGACGGAGTGAGTACTGTTTAATTAATTTCAAGTGTGCAACTTGAAAAGGATATCTAAGACATCTCTAATGGTTTAGTGCAAAATTTGCACTATTTTTTTTTTTATAATGGTGTAATTATTACATCAAACTTCTTCAACAATTTATGTCAAATAAAAATATTTTTAAAATATTCATGATTATTTCACTTATATAAGTATATTGCGTTATTTATATTTTATATTATAAAATATTTTCATTTATATATCGAAAAAAAATTTCTAAAAAACAGAGAGGAAAACGATATAGCGCAGCTATATTTTTTACACCAAATTTGGTGCAAGAAATAGAGTTACTTCATAATAAAACAGGGTTTAGAGTATTTTTGGAGCAAAATAATTAATGCCGAATAGGTTAGAGAATAGAATGACTGAACGATAAAACAAGAATCAATTTACGAAAGCTTCAAGCTTTTCTTTTCTATTTCATAAAATCAAAGTCTGCCTAATAACAAAGTCCTAATAATGTTTAAATACTAATTCTAAGAACATTCTAGAACCCTACTAAACCCTAATACAACTTTTCAAAGAAAAGACCAAAATACCCTAACTTAATAATTCATAAAACAAATATTTAAACCCTAAACCCACAAAGACTGAAGCCCATTGCTGCTCTGTTTTCTGCCGTTCTGCCTGGCTGCTGCCCAGGCGCCTGCCTGGCCGAAGGTGAGGCGCCTGCCTCGCTTTCAGCTGTTCTGTTTCTGTCTTAACCTGCATCATCATCCCTTCCTTAGAAAAGACTCGTCCTTGAGTCAATATCCTCAATAGGAACACTACGATAATCCGAAAAATTCGAACTTCATCTGCAAAAGTAATGATATGTCCTTGACGAACTCTAAACTTCATTGCCTTCGTGACAACATCTATCCAATCGCTCCATTGTGTTGAGACGAAATACTCAATAATCAATTTCTGAACGATACACAAAACAGAAGAACGGGGGGTATACGTGTCAAACGGATCTGCGTACCGATGGTCAATGGTAACCGCTTCCAACGTCCACACCAATTGATTATGTGATAATTCACTATCAATTGTTTTAACACGAATAGGTCCTGCCAACACTTTCTCGGTCTCCTTATCTGACTCAGCAACTGATTCAACGTCATCAACATGATCGGATGTCATCGGTTAAGAAACGTCACAACAACACACATCAAAAATAGGTGGTTTGGACCAATCAACAAGATCTTCTTGACTTGAAGATTCGAACAAAAAAACCTCTTTATACTCAACAGTATCAATCCAAGAATCAATCAAATCTTCAGGATTTGCATCAAACATAGGGGGTTTTGACCAATCAACAAGATTTTCTTGACTTGAAAATTCGACAAAAAAACCCTCTTTAAACCCAATAGTATCAATCCAAGAATCAAAGGAATCATCAGGAGTTGCCTTACCTTCGATCTCCGGAATTTCGATCCTCACATCGACATCCCTAGAAGGGTCAGCTGCATACCTGTTATGATGTCCACGATTTTGGGCGAAGGAATCCATCCCCTCTCGATACTCCCTATCCTCGGCTGGAACAACCGGATCTGAACCCTTCTTCGCTGGAAGCACCACGCGATCCATGCGGTTCTGGAGTATTTGAATCTGTCTTCGTATCTCATCTATCTCGATATTGCGACGGCTTCGTTTGCAATGATGGTCATCTTCTTGGGGCTCCGCTGCACGACTGCTCCATCGATCACCTCATCCACCACGACCAACGCGTCCTCGTTCAGCCATTGATATTTGAACCAGGCTCTGATACCAAATAATGCCAACTGAGGCTAGAGATTAGAATGACCGAACGATAATGACAAGAAACAATAATTGAAAGCTTCAAGATTTTTTTTCTATTTCGTAAAATCAAAGTCTGCCTAAAAACAAAATCCTGATAATGTTTAAATACTAATTCTAAGAACATTCTAGAACCCTACTAAACCCTAATACAACTTTTCAAAGAAAAGACCAAAATACCCCAACTTAATAATTCATAAAACAAATATTTAAACCCTAAACCCACAAAGACTGAAGCCCATATCACCGCTTCTGTTTCGCCGTTCGCTCGTCGCCGCCTGTAGCGCTCGCCTGGCCGAAGGCGAGGCGCGCCGCCCCTCGCTCTCGCCGCTGTTTCTGTCTTAACCTGCATCAATAATGCCCTATTTGAAATTTTAGAGTACCGTTGGAAATGCTCTAAGATGCGCCAACAGTCGTAATGGGCGTATACGCTTACCGGCCGCAATAATTCTTGATCATGATGCTTAGTGGCCGTTTGGTTCGCGGAATTGATCATTCCGCCGATGGAATGGAATGATCAATTCCGTTTGACCAATTCCATTCCCATGTTTGGTTTAAATTTTTCATTCCTCCGGAATGGCAAATTCCATCGAAGGAAGGAATTAGTCATTCCCTCCAAATATGGAAGGAATGCTCAATTCCTTCGCAATGGAATTGTAAATTTTTTTGATCAAAATACCCCCAAACCCAAATCACCCCTGCCTACCCACCCCCACCCAGCCCCTGCCCTACCCACCCCCTACCCCCCTCCAATTTTTTTTTAAAAGATCCCCGCCTACCCCCATCCATCCCCGCCCTACCACCCCGCCTAACCCCCACCCCCACGAATTTTTTACTTATTTTGCATACCTCTGCCTACCCCACCCATCCAACACCTGCCCTACCATCCCACCCCCACCCCCACAAAAAAAATTACTCATTTTGCATACCCCTTGCCTACCTCCCCCACATCCACTCCCCGCCTCTACCACTCCCACCCCCCACGAATTTTTTTTACTCATTTTACATACCCCTACCTACCCCACCCACCCACCCACCCCCGCCCTACCCTCCCCCAAAAAAAAAATTTTTTTTTTTAAAAGAAGGGTAAATTGGACATTTTATATGCTTTCATTTCATTCCTATAATTTGTATTTTCAAACCAAACATGATTTGCCAAGGAATCGAATGGCAATTTCATTCCATTCTGTGCCAACCAAACGGAGGGGTTTGATCAGTTTTTTTTCCATTCCAATTCCTTCAGGAATTCAATTCCATTGACCATTCCATTCCTTCACTTTTTTTCCATCGAGCCAAACGGCCCCTTAGTATTCGAATTTGGAATCGATCATTTCTCGCAATTGTTTCTTGTGATGTTGCGAAACCATGGCAATTAGGATCTCAAGACTCAACAACACCATGATGCAAGGAATAATCAACTTACATCATACATCACAATATTATTATTTTTTTCCTCATTCTAATTTTTGTTTTTTGTATCAAATATTTTGGTTCGCACTTTATGACATTTCCACTATAAAAGAAAATCAAATCCCGTAAAGGATTGTTCATGGAAATGTTATCGAGATTCTTCTAGTATAATCTCTATACCATCATTTGCTCTCTTATACTCGATGGACGAGGTAACAGTAGATCCGACATTACTATCAAAGCTATTGGACATTGATGGTATTGGACTTATGAGTATTCTAACTATAACGGTTAAGAAGAACAGTCACTCACTTTTAACAGTCACTCACTTTTAACAGTTATACAATTTTTAACAGTCACTCATTTCATTAATTGAGCATCAAACTAAGAGCATGATTAATGGTGAACGAAATTTCGTTCACCAAGAGTAATTCCGTGAACGAAATTCGTTCATGGCAATTAGTGGTGAACGAAATTTCGTTCATGGCCATGAACGAAATTTCGTTCATGAGTTTTGTTCATTTCATGAACGAATTCGTGAGCGAAAATTTCGAAATTTCGTTCATGACCATTAACGAAATTTCGTTAATGAGTTTTGTTCATTTCATGAACGAATTCGTGAGCGAAAATTTCGTTCATGGCTATATGTGTATTTTGTAATTTTGACATTTTTAAAATTATGTTAATGTTAGATCATGTGTTGCCATGAATGTTTTTTTTTTTTTTTTTTTTTTTAGGCTTGCCCATCTCGAGTCAAGCCCCCTTTTTTTGTGTAAGTCAATTTACTAACAAATCCCTCAATTCTCTAAAATTCCCTTAAACCCCCCCCAGAGGCGCCTAAAGGGATAATCATCCGCTCTAACCACCCAGTTGCCATGAATGTTTTGTATACAAGAATTAAAGAAAAAAGTTTAAAAGATGATACGTTGGAGTTGGATAAAAAACAGAAAGTGTGATAGTAAATAATAAGTGGGTAATTGTTCTGAATATAACAAAAATATTTCATTTATATTTTGAGATTTTGTTGAAAGCTCAAAAGAAATCTTTTTACGGGTTATTGTGGGATTGGGTGAGTACTGCTTAATTAATTTCAAGTGTACAACTTGAAAAGGATTGAAAGTTTCGTGTAGCTAGGAAACCTAGTCAACTCAACAGAATACAGATGTGAGTACAGATGTGAGTTACAACTGTCCACACATCTACCAATATGCAGCGGAATAAAATAAAATAACTCAAAGATATAAACGTTTACTGGTTTGAAACCCAGCAAACAAGGCTTTAAGCCTAAAAAGCTTTTCACTATAAAACTGTTTTACAAAAATAATATCGAATAAGTGAAAACAAAAAGATTAAAATACTAAACAAGTTCTAACCACCTTCTACACTAAGAATAATCTTCCTTTCCTAAGGAGAGCCTATTTTAATCAGAAGTAGAACAAAGAACTTGATGAAAACCTAGATGTGAGTTCGAATGTAAGACACAACCTTCACTCACAACCTAAAAGGCAATATGAATCCGTGAAAAACAAAAGCAATTGTCCTCCAAATAATTCTCTAAAGCCGTGTCTTCTCTATGTGCTGAAGTCTTGTATTTATAAGCACATTTGAGAAGATATTTAATCAATCAAACTCTTCCTTCTTTAAGCAATCCAATTCCTACAAGGAAATATAAAGTACTCATAAGGAAATAGATTTGTTAGTATGTTAGTCCTAGTCTAAATATATTTACATAAATAAAAGATATTTACATATTTAACAATGTCCTTTTTCAAGAAGGACAATATAAATCTTTGCAAGAAAGTCATAAAATCTTCTTACCAAAAATACCAATTGGATCGAATTAGGAAACCAAGTATTTCCTAAAATCTCACTCTTTCAATCTCCCCTTATTTTGGACTTTCTGTTTAAAACAAAGATTTTCACAATATAGATAATGTGACCAATATTTTCAAAATTTAAATCTCCCCCTGAATGGATGTGTGTAGATGTGTCGACACATCCACACAAAAACTACATAGGCAAGTGTTAGTTCCAAAAGTTGCCGTTTAACAAACTAAAAACTAAAGTATCATCCAGACAATTGTTTTAGAGATTACAGACAAAAATAAAAACTAACAAATAACAAAAATAAAAATTGTTTACGAGTTTCAACCATCACAGCAAGAACACACAAAATAAAACTCCCCCTGAGTTTATGAATCCCAAACTTCTCCATTCCGAAGCATCAAAGAAGCAGTTAAAGAAAGACATTATCAGCATCATCTTCTCCCCCTTTTGACTAGAAAGAGTAGTCTTCCATTTCTGGAGTCCTACCTTCAAAGCCTTTAAATTTTTGGCATGGTGATTTACTAGAGATCAATGTGATTCGTATTAGACTCGGATACGAGTAAGGGAAAGTGTGGAGTACACACTCGTTTGAGCTGAAATGAAATCAATCTTGAATAAAGAAGTAAAGGTTAAACGGTAGCACATTTGACTTTGCTGATGTGCTCGGTCGAGCAGAGCCTTGACTCGCCCGAGCACAGCTTAGTAGATTGTCAAAGTTTCTGGACAGTCATGCTCGGCCGAGGCATATGCCTTGCTCGGCCGAGGCATATGCCTTGCTCGGCCTAGCAGAATGATTGACACGGCCGTGCAGTTCAAATGACACGGTCGTGCAGCTGGGTAAATTGTCTTAGGACATCTTTGCTCGGCCAAGCAAGTCCCTTGACTCGGCCGAGCAGTTCCTGAACTGGTGTCTTTTCAAACTGAAAAGACACATCACTTGGCTAAAGTCATGACTGTTGCCTCTCCATCTGTTTAAATACAGAAGTTTGATCTTTTTTGTACACACACAACATACATGAGTGATACAACAACAACGAAAACACAAACAATTCTCAAGTTTTAGATTTGTCTTCTTTGCCTAGAAACAAATTGTGTGATTGTCTTATCCCAATAGAGATTTCGTGTAACCCAGGCAATAAGGGTCGAAATACTTTATTTGGAAAGTGGATTATACACGATTCAATCATATATCCGGCCTTGGTATCAATATCGAGACCCTATATCCCCAACAAACGAATAAAATATTTGGTGATACTCATGGCTGGAGGAAGTACTGTGAAGGAGATGACCACTAAATTTGGGAAGCTAGACAAATTTGAAGGACAAGATTTCAGGCGTTGGCAGAAGAAGATGCACTTCCTTTTGACAACATTAAAAGTGGTGTATGTTCTATCTAACCCAATTCCAGAATTGCTGGAAGATGATAACTTGGAAGCTGTCAGACGTAGATCGAAGTGGGAAAATGATGACTACATCTGCAGAGGACACATATTAAACGGTATGTCTGATTCTTTGACATTTATCAAAATGAGGAATCTGCAAAAGAGTTATGGAATTCTCTTGAATCCAAGTACATGGCAGAGGATGCTTCTGGTAAGAAGTTCCTTGTAAGTAATTTCAATAATTACAAGATGGTCGACTCAAGGCCTGTCATGGAACAATCCAATGAACTCCTTAGAATCCCTGGACAATATACACAACATGGGCTGAAGATGGATGAGTCAATATCTGTTTCAAGTGTGATTGACAAGTTGCCTCCCTCCTGGAAGGATTTCAAACACACTTTGAAACATGGTAAAGTCGATCTGTCTTTGGTTCAACTTGGTAGTCACTTGCGCATAGAGGAATCTCTTAGGGCGCAAGAGAAAGACAAAGGCAAAGGAAAAGAAGTTGCTGGACCCTCGGCTAATATGATTGATGAGGGTGGAAACAATAAAAACAAAGTAAAGAAACGTAGATTCAAAGACAATGATTCTGGTCCCAACAAGAAGCCTAAATTGGCATGTTGGAAGTGTGGCAAAATTGGTCACTTTAAGAAGGATTGTCGTGTTGGAAACAAAACGAATGGCGCAAGCACCAGTGATTCGAGAAAAGGGTCTAAGGACCATTCTCAAAACCAAGGTCAGAATTTAGTACATAGTTGAAACATATTTATTAAAAATTATGTTTCACTAATTTCTGAAGCATTTTATGTGCAGGATGATGCTATTGCGTGCACTACTAGAAACTGATGCTTTAGCGACGGAATCAACAGCGACGGAAGCATTTCGTCGCTATTTAGCGACGAAAATTATGCTATAGCGACGGAATGATTTTGGCGTCAACTTTACCGACGGAATTGAATTCCGTCGCTAACTTCCGTCGCTAAAAACGAATATTCTTCGAATATTCTTCGAATATTCGTTTCTTTACCGCCACTAAATTGGCGCCTGATTTACCGACGGAATATTCCGTCGCTAGTTCTTTCTCAGAGACGAAATTATTCAGTCGGTGAAAAGTTATTATTTTTTTAGTTTTTTATTTATCAGCGACGGAATTATTCCGTCGGTGATTATAATATTTAATTTTTAATTATTTTTAATTAATCAGCGACGGAATAATTCCGTCGGTAAAAATTAAATATTTTTTAATTTTTTTTAAATAAACCAGCGACGGAATATTTCCGTCGGTGATAAATTTTTTTTTTAATTTATCAGCGACGGAATTATTCCGTCGGTGATTATAATATTTAATTTTTAATTATTTTTAATTAATCAGCGACGGAATAATTACGTCGGTGATTAATTAATTTTTTAATTTATCAGGGACAGATATAATCCGTCGATGATAAATAATTTTTTTTTTATTTATCAACGATGAAAATATTCCGTCGGTGATTATAAAATTTAATTTTTTAATTATTTTTAGAACTAATTAACAAAATAACTAACTGAAAATATTAAAAAATTTAACTGAAAAGTTAGAAAATTGACTGGAATTTCAAAAAATTAACTGAAATTTTGAAAAACTAACTGAAAACGTTAAAAAACTAACTGGAAACGTTAAAAAACTGACTGAAATTCTAAAAAAACTAACTGAAAACGTTAAAAAACTGACTGAAATTTCAAAAAACTAACTGAAAAAGTTAAAAAATTGTCTGAAAACGTTAATTGCCCAAGTTCTATTATTGTTGCAAGTATAATTATTATTTGCATGGTTGCACCCACCCATATTCCAGTTATTAATGCAAGCACCGGTAAAAAAAAAACAAATCGCGTATAGAGTATAGGGTTTAGGGTATAGTATATAGGGTATATAGTATATGGTATAGTATTTAGGGTATAGGGTATAGGGTATATAGTATATGGTATAGGGTATATAGTGTATGATATAGGGTATAGGGTATATAGTATATGGTATAGGGTATATAGTATATGGTATAGGGTATATAGGGTATAGTGTATATAGTATATGATATAGGGTATATAGTATAGGGTATAGGATATAGGGTATATAGTATATGGTATAGGGTATATATATAGTATAGGGTATAGGGTATAGGGTATAGGGTATAGGGTATAGGGTATAGGGTATATATTATAGGGTATAGGGTATATAGTATAGGGTATGTAGTATAGGGTATAGGGTATATGGTATATAATATAGGGTATAGGGTATGTAGTATAGAGTATAGAGTATATAGTATAGGGTATATAGTATAGGGTATAAGGTATATAGTATATGGTATAGGGTATATATATAGTGTATGGTATAGGGTATAGGGTATATAGTATATGGTATAGGGTATATAGTATAGGGTATATAGTATAGGGTATAGGGTATATAGTATATGATAATGGGTATATAGTATAGGGTATAGGTATATATATAGTATAGGGTATATAGTATATGGTATAATATATAGGATATAGGGTATGTAGTATAGGGTATAGGGTATATAGTATATGGTATAGGTGAAATTACCCGGGTCCGGCTCGCGCGCGGGGGCCCCGGCATCTCGCGCTTTCGCCCGCGTTTGGAAGTTGCCCGGATCCGAGAGGCAGCGCAATCGCGCCCCGGCATCTGGCTATTCCGTTTACGTTTTAGCGTGTTGGATGGAGGTGTCTCGCTGTGTTTTAGTAGAGTCGTCACGCCGTTTTGATTAAGCTCAAAACATTGAGAAAAGGCATCAGTTTAAAAATAAATTGTTTTTGTGTGATGAGATTTTTGAGTTCGGAGGTCAGATTACTCCTCGGGAAGAGAATATTAGAATATTAGAGCTCACCCGAGTCGCCTCATAAAAATGAGTCTTTCGGTACCCCTTCTTTCTTTAAATGTTGTGTGTGTGTGTATGTGCTTTTAAAAATGCATGATGTGTCGGATGTCTACATTGTACACTGCGTATTGAAATGTATTGAAATAGTAATGGAAGGAAGCCTTACCAATATTGGTTCGTGTCTGACTTCCGCTAAGGAATAGTGTTTGAGGATGGAATAGTGTTCCGGAACGGACCGGGATTGCTTCGGGATGTGCCGATTGTCTGCGGACAGAGCTTCGGCGTGCCTCGGGATTGTCAGGTGTGCACTCGGGCAGAGTTCCGCGTGCAGGATCGCTGGGATCGTTAGGTCTGGATTCGGGCGAGAGGTTCGGCGTGCGCTAGGTGCCAGTTTGGCTCGAAAAGGTCGGGATGCCTCGGGAAAGACCAGGCAAGGCCTCGAAGTACCACGAGGGGCCTCAGAGTACCTCGAGAGTGCCTCGGGGCAGCGCGAAAGCGCTTGGAAAGGCTTCGGAGCACCACAAGGGAGCTCGGAATGCCTTGAAAGGAACCGAAAGCGGCCGGGAGTGCCTCAGAAGGACTTAGAAGGGGAGCCAGAAGGCTAAGGGAGAGAGGAGAAGAGGATGGTGTCTGAAATGAGGGAGGGAGAGCCCTCTATTTATAGTGTGGGGAAAACTGCAATAAGGTCCGTACGGACCTCCTAGGTGATCCAAGGTTTTAGTTTTCCCAGATTTAGGGGAATCTGGTGGACTTTAAAGGGATTTAGTAATTATGAGGTTTGGTAGCAAAGAGGTCCGTACGGACCTTTTAGCATGCAAAGAGGTCCGTACGGACCTTCTATGCTTTTTCAATTTTTGCATAATTCTCAAAAAGTCCTTTTGTGTTTTTTTGTCCCAGAAAGGCCCCCCCTTGGTTTGGTTGGTGGTTTTTTGGGCCTTTGAGGGTTTTTTGAGGGTTTTTTGAGGGTTCCGGGTGTTTGAGACTGCGTTTGAGTGAGTCTGCAGTGTTTCCCGGGTGCTCGGAAGAGGGTGATCCAGATTGGGGTACTTACAGAAGCCCCTCGACGACGTCACTTACGGAGGAAGTGGGGTCATCGATAAGATAAGGGTCCTGATCTGGATCGCGTGAGGACGTGGTGGTGTCCTGAGGTGTGACCGTTTAGGTTAGTTGACTGGACCCTGTTATAGGATTCCTACGTATCCCTGGCGGGAATCAAGCCTGATCGTAGTTCGTGTGTGGGGTGAGCGTTGTCGTGTACGAGGACGTGGGATGTCCTCTAACTGAGACTCAGTGGGTGGACGTGTCAGTGTCCTGTGGGTGACCGTTTAGGTTGGTTGTGTGGACTTGGTGGCGTCCTGTGTGACCGTTTAGGTCGATTGTGAGGACGTGGTGGCGTCCTGGGTGACCGTTTAGGTCGGTGGTGAGGATGTGGTGGCGTCCTGGGTGACCGTATAGGTCGGTTGTGAGGACGTGGTGGCGTCATGGGTGACCGTATAGGTTGGTTGTGAGAATGTGGTGGCGCCCTGGGTGACCGTATAGGTCGGTGGTGAGGACGTGGTGGCGTCCTGGGTGACCATATAGGTCGGTTAGCTGGACCCTGTGATAGGATTCCTACGTATCCCTAGCGGGAATCAAGCCTGATTGTAGTTCCGCCATCGTGAAATTGTGAGTGTGGAGGCGTTTGTGCTTAATTGTGACTGTTTGAAGGGGTCTACCTAGTTGTGACTGTTTTGGGACATTTATGCGGTCTTCTGGACCGAGTGATTTAGAGCCTTCCGGGCTGCGAATAGTGATTTGGTTGATTTATGCAGTCTCTCGGACTGAGTGATTTAAAGCCTTTCGGGCTGCGGATAGTGGTGAGGACGTGTTTTGCCCTCTAACTGAGGTAGTGTCGTGCGTGAGGACGTGACTTGTCCTCTGACTGTGGTTGTGTCGTGCCTGGGGATGTGTTGTGTCCTCTGAATGTGTTGTGTCGGGCGTGGGGACGTGTTGTGTCCTCTGACTGTGTTTGTGTCGTGCGTGGGGACGTGTTGTGTCCTCTGACTGTGTTTGTGTCGTGCGTGGGGACGTGTTGTGTCCTCTGACTGTGTTTGTGTCATGCGTGGGGACGTGTTGTGTCCTCTGACTGTGTTTATGTCGTGCGTGGGGACGCGTTATGTCCATTGACTGTGTTTGTGTCGTGCGTGGGGACGTGTTGTGTCCTCTGACTGTGGCGGCGTGATTGCCTTGTGCTTTGATTGTGAGAGGCGTGATTGCCTCGTGTTTTGTCAGCTGGGGAAAGGTTGGACTTACGATGACTGCCGGTGTTCGTCTGCTGGGGACGCGTAGTCTCGTATGGGCTTTATCCGCTGAGAAGGTGATTTCGGGCTTACTTTGATGGCCGGTGTTTGGTTCACCGTTTTGTGTTTTGGGGGCGTTTTGTGCCTTGAGACTTGTGTTTGGAGGCGTTTGCGCCTTTTGTGTTTGTTTTACCGTTTAGTGGGTGAGGTTCGGGCTTACGATGACGGCCGGGTTTTGTGTTACCGTTTAGTGGGCGAAATTCAAACTTACGATGATGGCCGGGGTTGGTTTTGTTGGGTTAAGGACCAAACTGCATTGAATCTGCTGAAATAGGCCTTTGGACAGCTAGGGGCAAAGATTATAAGGGCAAAGGGGTAATTTGGCCCTAAAATGCAAAGAGGTCCGTACGGACCTTCTAGGTTTGCAAAGAGGTCCGTACGGATCTCTGTGAAATTTTAAATTCCCCAGAATTTGACCAGTTCCATAAACGAGGCAATCCCATTTCTTCCTCTTCTAGTTCGTGAACAATCGAAAGAGAGGGAGAGAAAACCTCCATTTTGATCCAAATTCCCCAAGTAAATCCTCCACTGACATAAAAATTTAATTAAATCATATTAATTCAGCGACGGACATTTCCGTCGCTGATATCAAAAGATCACCGACGAAATTTAATTCCGTCGGTAAAATCAAAAGAATACCGACGGAATTTGGTCTGTTGGACCACTGCGGCGGGATCTTAGCGGCGGACCACCGATGAAATTTTTCTGTCGGTGATTAACTTTAGCGACGGAATTTTGATTTTAGCGGCGGAAATTTTCGCCGCTAAAACATGTTTTTCTGGTAGTGGTGGTGGATTGATTTCGGTGCCACAACTCATGTTTGTAAAGATCGTTGTTGGTTTAAGACATATGAACCAATGGAAGACGGATCTGTCCTTTACATGGGTGATGACCATTCCGCTCCTATTCAAGGAAAAGGAAGTGTGGTGTTGGAATTCAGTTCGGAAAAAACTATTTCTTTGTTTAATGTATTGTATGTACCAAAACTTCGTAAGAATTTAATTTCTGGTCCTGTATTGAACAAGTGTTGATACAAACAAGTATATGAATCTGTAAGTGCTCCAATTTGAGTTGTTAGTATTTCCGTTAGAAAACTAACGAAAGCCTTAACATTCTTAACCTAAACCTTAACTTTTCTAACAAAACCTAACTTTTCTAACAAAGTAAGGGTAAGTTGGGGATTGCTATTTAGAGTTAAACAAGGGAAAGAATCTTACAAAAGGTAAAATTCCGAAACCAGTAAGCTGTAAAACACAACTGATTGAGTGTTTGAATAAAATATTCCTCTTGTCCAAAGCCTGGAGCAGCATTTAATGAACAGTGCACGCCTTCAATCAGGTCCGCGCGGATGCTTTTGAATTTTTCAGAGGCCTATAAATAGAGCCCCTTAGTCTCAGAAAAATCAGGAAGAACAATTCACTCACACAGCACCTTGGCGAAAATATTGTAGAAAACAGTGGGAATTCCTTTGAATTGCCACCTTTTTCTTAATCATTTTCCCAAATCTCACTCACCAAACACTCATCAAATTCAAGTCTCAAACACAAATCCAAGGAAGATAGGATACCACCATTGGTAAACCCTCCTTCTCCTTACCTTAAACCTCCCTCATCCATGCATGCATCTCATACTTCAAAGATGTAACTTGTTCTTGCCCTAGATCCAAGAGGATCTCCATGGAAGTTCATCTCCATGGATGATCTTCTATAAGGATCAACATTCCTTCCAAATTGTTTTTACTTACTTGAAAGCATTTTCTTAACCTAAAATCAATTTTCATACATAAAATCTTGATTTCAAGTTAAATCTCCCCCATCCCAAGCAAATGAAGTGCTTTAAATCATAATGTACCCTAAGGATGGCTTGATATAGTAGATCACCACTAAACATGTTTACTGATCACTAATCAAATCCTAAGAAAATGGGGACAAGCATGTATGCAAAACCCCCTTTAAATCACATTTTCCTTCTTGAGAATGTTGCTGTCCAGTAGCCTTTCTCTAAGACCTCTGTCCATTGTCTAATTTTTTGGACACAGAAAAACTTGGAATTTGGTATTGACTACAAAATACTTTTTGTAGCCAACATCCATAGGATTCCAGACATATTTTTACTTTATTTTTTACGTGAGTATAACTCCCTTTTTCAAATTATTTTTCAAAAGTCAGTTTAGCAGTCTCTGGAAATCCAGATTTCATATCTGTGATTTCCAGAGGGTTTTGGTCCCTCAAATCATCTCCAATCATGAAGATCTTTTACAGTAACCTTATTTAAGATGTTTTGAACAACTTTCATTCTCTGACTTTCCCCATATTCTGAATTTTTAAAATTAAATCCATTTTAAAATCAAGTGTCCACTGTCTTTTTCATTCTGGCAGAATTGACTTTCAACTTCAAGGAGTCTTTTGAGTACCAAAACTCAACCCTAAAATCATACCAAAAATCATGGGACTTGTTTGATGTCTTACAAAGAGTTCTCAATTTTTAGTTTTCTCATTTTGCATTTATTTTAACCAAAGAAACACACACACACACACACACATACACACACACACACGTATAAATGGTTTTAAATTAGGAAGACTCGTTTTACGAGGCATTCCGAGTGAACCCTAACGTTCTTCCCGGAGTGTAACGTGACCTCCGAACCCAAATCTCTAATCTCGGGCATTTTTCAAAGTTTTGGCCCTTAAAATAAAAATGGCGTGGCGACTCCCGTTTTTTAATGATTTTCAAAAGAAAAATCGCGGCGGGGCACATTCATCACAGTGGCGACTCCGCTGGGGACAAAATGAGCTTTATTTTTTTTTAAATAAAATAAAAAATGGTATTTGGTATATAGGTGGAAACCATCAAGCTTCCTGTACCGCTCCCTAACCCGGGGCTTGGGATAAATTATGGTCTAACAAAGCCACGTACCGGTATCATTGTTTTTTTTAAAAAAAAGAAAAAAAGAAAAGCTTTTGTGGGTCAAGCTTCCGTCCCGGCATTTGAAACCATTTGTACTGTGTGTGTGTTTGTTTTGCACATTTCGTGTTGTTTTGACCGTCCCGAAAAATTCAAAATTTTGACTGTCGGACCCGTTTCCTTAATTGTTTGAATTATGTGCTTATGTGTTCATTTGCCTTAAAAAAAAATTTCAAAAAAAAAAAAGAAATTTTCAAAATCATCAAAAAAAAATTTTCAAAAAAAAAATAAAATCATTTGCATGCATCATACTCTTTAAGGCACATGTGAAAATTTCTATTTTACTCACAAAAAGAAGATAGACTGCTTTCACACTACGCGCACTTGGCCTTACACTGCACACTACGTCCTTAACCCGAGGAAATCCCAGTAGCAGCCCGTTTGGCCTTATTACGCCTCTTGGTACGAGCACGGGACTACCCAAACATCCCTTGGAGCCTCGTGTCGACCATGCACTTGTCCGTGACACACTTTGTCCGAGACCCGGTTGGTTTTTAGTCTGGTCCGTGTCGTGCCCTGTCTGTGCATACACCTTTCCAGTCGAACCTTAGTCGGCATGCTAAGTCAATATCTTTCGGAGACCCTAATCAGTCGAAGTCATGAACTTTGACCAGATCTTGACTGGCGCCTAAGCCAACTTATGCACCAACTCCCGGCATGACACTGAGTCATCAAGGATTAACGATTATTCCATGTCTAATTATGACTTAACTGACGACGGATCAAGATCAGTAACGGAAATTTATCAGTCAAAACCATGCCGACTTTTCGTCGAGCCCTCGGATACGATCTTGGCCTTTGACGTCAGCTCTGTCCGTAATTTACATCGAATGCTCATTAAGACTAGATTACCCGCCAGACTTTAGGATTGTTTTTCTTTTCGGTCGGTGGGACGTGCTTGCCCTACGGAACCCTTGTTCGAGGTTACAGTTTGAGGGTCCGCAGGCATAGTGATGGGGCCCACTGATCCAGGATTCAGAGTAGTTTGCGAAAAAGAAGAGCAATCTTTTCCAACCGCTTAGGTTAATAAAACATTCACTCCGCCTCCCGGGACTCCTCAAACAATGAAGAAAGGGAAATCGGTTAGCGTAACGTATGAGATTGCGACAGAAGCACAAATTAATAGCCTTATGGAAGCCATCGGGAGCCATGGTTTGGCCGCCGGTCTCAATCCCGATGGCACCTTCACCGTGGAAGAAGAAGAGGACCCCAATCCCACTCTCGCCGCCCGATTACTCCAGGATGCCACCACCCACCTCCTATGGTACTACTACCGTAACCCATGCTCCTCGATCTTTAGGGTCAGCCCACTCCCCGCCTACTGCACTCACTGGATCCATGCAGCCTGACGGGCGAACTGGGCCATAGCTTCCTCGGCTGGGGACAAAATCGCACGGAATGTCTTCTCACGCTTGGGGATATCTCTAATGCCACAACAAATTGGGATCCCGTCTCGGTTCGGAAACGACCAAGCCGGGCCTTCACAACAGCGGTTCAGTACCGCAGCAACGGTTTGGGATGCCACCACGGTTTGGTTCGGGACAACGGTCGAGCCCCTCCTCGTAATGATGCCGGTTCACTGCTCCTAGCACGGCTCCTACAAACCCATTTCTCACTCAGGGACAAATGGGCCACCAAGCCCCTAATCCGGTTTCATCGAATCCCTCGAACCGCAATACCCTCTCGGCTACACACCCTCGCCACGCCCGGCATACAATTCGACAAACTGTGGACAATGACCCGCACCTATGCCAACCTATGAATCACAGCTCGGAAAACCAAGCTACCCGGCTACATCAGGCCTGCCTCCGCCCACTCTGCCGGTTGAAAGTCAACAAGCCGCAAGGTTCTATCCCTATGCCCAGGCTCCTACTCACGCTCCCCAGGGTAATTCGGGCCAAGGACAGGTTTTTACCTATGTCCCCGGATCGGCCATTCCCTCCACTCTGCCGCCCGGTGGTAGCTCCTCGCTCTAGCTCAGTCACTGGTCTGAATGCCATGGCTCCACCACAAGACCCTAACCTGGCCTGGTTCGTGGAGCAACACAAGGAAATGAAAGCACAGATTGCCGAATTGACTACTAAGAAGTCTGCCTTCCGACCTACAGACCCAGATTCTATTGTTCCCCTGCCCCACAAGTTTGTAATGCCTAATCTGGACCTCTTTGACGGGACTGCATTCCCGAAAACTCATTTGGACATATATACCTTGGCAATGAAGGCCAAAGGATGCACCAATCAGCAGTTGGCTGACTATTTCAGTCTCTCCTTGAAATCCAGTGCTCTAAAATGGTTCTTCCGCTTAAAACCCGAGGCCAGGGCTACATGGGATCAGATCACCAGTGCCTTTACAGAGAAGTACAAAGCTAATTTGGAATGGGAAACAAATAGAGTTGACTTGCAGACAACCGTGCAGGGTCCCGATGAGAATGTCGGGGATTTCTACAAGCGGTGGAATCTGAAACTTAGCGAGATGGCCATCCCTCCTTCTGAAGAGGAACAGTTAGACATCTTCCAGTCGTGCCTGAAATCACATCTGAGAACCTCCCTCAGTCATTTCCCGTACTCAGACTTACGTGCTATGGTTAACTCCGCGGCTAAGTTTGAAAAGGCTTACAATCAACAGTCGGCTGCCGCACCTGCCTACAGATACCAGACTTCTTCCACCTCCAACACGACTTCTGCCCAGCCCTATTCGGGACAGGACTGTAACAATGCCACTCCCTTTGTTCCCAAGAAACCTGATGCGTCCAGATCCCGGCTCCAAGGCTTGGGAAGCTTTGGGATGCCTTTGAGTGATATCTTCAGAGGTTTGGTAAAAGAAGGTTTGCTCCGGCCTTTAGATAATTATCAGCCAAGAAACCCCAATGCTCCTTTGGATACCTCCAAGCATTGTGCCTTTCATCAGTACCATGGGCACCTGACAGATGATTGCGTCCCCTTGAAAAAGGCCATCCAAAGTTTGATTGAGCAAGGGAAGTTAGAGGTGCCTGAAGGGCCCAATACTATCAGTAACCCGTTCCCTAGAAATAACAACATGAGTGTCAACATGGTCGAGTTTGGTGATTCAAGCCTTGTGGGCATAATGGAATTTGACTCGCCCCTTTGCGAGGTCGGTGAACCAGCCATCACAGGCGATGAAAATGGTTGGGTTAAGCAAGAAATTGCCAAGGAAATTCTGATGGAAAGATCTGCAATAGCTCCCATCTCCAGCGTCGAAGAGCAAATGCATGGTCCAACAGAAAAGAGAGGCTAGACTAGGGGCTACCTATCTTCAAATTAAATTGAAATATTAAAATAGTCTTTTAGTCAACTTTTGTAGGTTCTAGTATTTTTCTCTTTCACCTAAGTCCTTCCTGGACATTTGTCGTTTTAGTCCATTTTGGACATAGTGGTTAAATGTCTAACTTTTATATAAGTCTTTTTTCTTTTCTTACTAGACTCAAGACATCACTTGCACGCCCACATTACACTTAATTGAAATGGTTTTATCCCAGATGATCACTTGTGCTGCTCAACCACTAATGCTTTAAAATGACTCATGTTTAAATTAATCGGAATGAGAAAATCAATTGATACCCTTCTCAAATTGGGGTCAGCCAACTCCCCATCTTGCATCTCATATGCTCACATCTCTTTCATCATCCTCATCCTCTCGCTGCTCGATGAATTGGCACAGATCTTTTCTCATTTAAAGCTTAAGCAAGCAATGAAGACTTAATTTCGTTTAGTTCATCCGGTAGGGATTGCGGTTGAAACCTTTCACCCATAGGAAAGCCACTACCTCACCCCGCTAAACAATACCCTTTCATTTCAAGATCGGCGTGTTTTGAAACCCCATTTAGCCATCATTTTTGCTCCATGCTAAGAGAAGTCCAAGCGAGCCCAAGAAGTTAGCTTCGAGAGTCGGCGATGCGCAAAGTATCTCAAGCCATGAAGGAAGGACAAAGATAATCCTCAACTCCTCAAGAGGCCTTCCAAGTTATAAAAAAAAAAAAGGAATTTTAAATCCTCACAATCCAGAAAAAAAATCATCAATTTCTCAAGGGACCCTAAAAAAAAAGGGTCCTCGACTTCTCAAAAGGCTCTCCAATATTCAAAAGGAGCCCGAATCCCTGCAAAGTTCTCAAAAGTTATGATTTGCTTGGACTTTCTCTCACCAATACCTACTAACCAATCCCAAGCCATCCTCTCGATTTTAGAGGATATTCCCATTACCATTACCCTTGCTCTCGGCCAAAGCCAAAATTTAGAGTCAATGAAGATGCAATCACAGATTTCCTCACCTTAAAAATCCCAAACACATCCTCAAAAGCCAACCTCTCATTTTTAGAGGTTCAGTCAGTAAAGGGCCCAGCCGACCTCTCCTCTTAAGAGGTCAAGTAAGAAAATTAATGAGAAAAATGCCCAAATGACCGCTCTCATGCAAGAGCTCCATGAGATGAAAATCAAGAAAGGAAGAAAGCAAAAGCAGAAAGATGGATCATCCTCCGATGAAGAGGAATCCTACCTCAAGAGGAATAGGAAAACCAAGAAGTCAAGCAAGAAAGAGGAAGAATTCGATTCATCTTCTTCCTCATCCTCCTCCGATGATGAGGTACATATCTCCAAGGGTACTAATGTTGGTGATTTTTGTGTCATCAGCTATTTTATTGTAATGGTGATTTACTAGAGATCAATGTGATTACGTATTAGACTCGGTTACGAGTAAGGGAAAGTGTAGAGTACACACTCGTTTGAGCTAATACGAAATTGATCACGATAAAGAAGTAAAGGTTAAAGGGTAGCACATTTGACTTTGCTGATGTGCTCGGTCGAGCAGAGTGCTTGACTCGCCCGAGCATAGCTTAGCAGATTGTCAAAGTTTCTGGACAGTCATTCTCGGCCGAGGCATATGCCTTGCTCGGCTGAGCAGAATGATTGACACGATCGTGTAGTTCACATGACATGATCGAGCAGCTGGGCAAAAGTCTCTGGACATCTTTGCTCGGCCGAGCAAGTCACATGACTCGGCCGAGCAGTTCCTGAACTGGTGTCATTTCAATCTAAAAAGACACAATGGTTGGCTAAAATGATGACTGTTAATCAAACCCTTTAACTGATACCTTTCCATCTGTTTAAATACAGAGTTTGATATCTTTTGTATTACACACATAAGTGAAATACAACAACAACGAAAACACAAAACAATTCTCAAGTTTAGATTTGTCTTCTTTGCCTAGAAGCAAATTGTGTGATGTCTTATCCCAATAGAGATTTCGTGTAACCCAGTTAATAAGGGTCGAAATACTTTATTCAAAAAGTGGATTATACACGATTTAATGATATATCCAGCAATATTATCAACACCGAGACCCTATATACCCAACACATGAATAAAGTATTTTGTGATAGTCATGGCTGGAGGAAGTACTGTGAAGAAGATGACGACTAAATTTGGGAAGCTGGACAAGTTTGAAGGGCAAGATTTTAGACGTTGGCAGAAGAAGATGCACTTCCTTTTGACAACATTAAAAGTTGTGTATGTGCTATCTACCCCTATTCCAGAATTGTTGGAAGATGATAACTTGGAAGCAGTCAGACGCAGATCAAAGTGGGAAAATGAGGACTACATCTGCAGAGGACACATATTAAACGGTATGTCTGATTCTCTGTTTGATATTTATCAGAATGAGGAATCTGCAAAAGAGTTGTGGGATTCTCTTGAATCCAAGTATATGGCAGAGGATGCTTCAAGTAAGAAGTTCCTTGTAAGTAATTTCAATAATTACAAGATGGTCGATTCTCATGGAACAATTCAATGAACTCCTTAGAATCCTTGGACAATTTACACAACATGGGCTGAAGATGGATGAGTCAATATCTGTTTCAAGTGTGATTGACAAGTTGCCTCCCTCCTGGAAGGATTTCAAACACACCTTGAAACATGGTAAAGACGAACTGTCTTTGGTTCAACTTGGTAGTCACTTGCGCATAGAGGAATCTCTTAGGGCGCAAGAGAATGACAAAGGCAAAGGGGAAGAAGTTACTGGACCCTCGGAGAATATGATTAATGAGGGTGGAAACAATAAAAACAAAGGAAAGAAACGTAGTTTCAAAGACAATGGTTCTGGTCCCAACAAGAAGCCTAAATTGGCATGTTGGAAGTGTGGCAAAACTGGTCACTTTAAGAAGGATTGTCGTGTTGGAAACAAAAAGAATGGCACAAGCACCAGTGGTTCGGGAAAGGGGTCTAAGGACCATTCCCAAGACCAAGGTCAGAATTTAGTACATGATTGGAACAGATTTATTAAAAATTCTATTTCACTAATTTCTGAAGCATTTTATGTGCAGGATGATGCTATTGCTTGGTGGATTGATTCCGGTGCCACAACTCATGTTTGTAAAGATCGTTGTTGGTTTAAGACATATGAACCAATGGAAGACGGATCTGCCCTCTACATGGGTGATGACCATTCCGCTCCTATTCAAGGAAAAGGAAGTCTGGTGTTGGAATTCAGTTCGGGAAAAACTATTTCTTTGTTTAATGTATTATATGTACCAAAACTTCGTAAGAATTTAATTTCTGGTCCTATATTGAACAAATGTGGTCCTATTATAATAATGGGATGTTTATGTTGAATTTGAATAAAATTCCTGTTGACTCTAGTTCTGTTTATATGACTTCTTCTATTGTTATCAATTCCTCATTATGGCATGCTCGGTTAGGACATGTGCACTATAAAAGAATGCTTGAAATGTCTAAAGATAGTTTGATTCCTGCTATTGATAAAAATACTGGAAAATATAATACTTGCATGTTGACAAAAATCATTAGAAAACATTTTAGAAGTATTACAAGGAAATCTGTAAAACTTGAATTAATACATAGTGATTTATGTGATTTTCATGCAACTCCATCTTTAGGCAATAAAAAGTATATTGTCACTTTTATAGATGATGCTTCTAGGTTTTGCTATATTTATTTGCTGCATGCAAAAGATAAAGCCCTAGATAAATTTAAAATTTATAAAACAGAAGTTGAACTTCAACAAAATGGCTTGATTAAAATCTTACGCACAGATAGAGGTGGTGAATATTATGATCCTAAATATTTCCAAACCGTAGGGATAATTCATGAAACTACGGCTTCTTATGTACCACAACAAAATGGTGTGGCTGAAAGGAAAAATAGAACTCTTGAAGAAATGGTTAATGCCATGTTATCTTACTCAGGCTTGAGTGACGGGTTTTGGGGAGAAGCCATGTTAACGGCTTGCTATTTATTGAATAGGGTTCCTAATAAAAGGAACAAAATTACCCCATATGAATTTTGGTATAAGAAACGACCCAACTTGACATTTTTGCGAGTTTGGGGATGTAGGGCCGTGGTTAGACTTTCGGTCCCTAAAAGGAAAAAGTTGGGAGAAAAAGGTATTGACTACATCTTTGTTGGATATGCTGAGCATTCCAAGGCATATAGGTTTTATGTTATAGAACCTAATGATTTCATTTCTATTAACACAATTATAGAATCGAGAGATGCAATCTTTGATGAGAATCATTTCTCTTCAATACCTAGACCAAAGGACATTATACCAATTTCGGCTGAATCTCAAATGAATGATCATTCAGTTGAGGTATCAAGTGAGACACCCGAACCTCGTAAAAGTAAAAGAGCACGAAAAGCTAAATCATATAGTTCTGATTTTCAACTATATTTAGTTATGGGATCAAGAGATCAAATTGAATCTCAATACTCTTACTGTTATAGTATAGAGGATGATCCAAAAACTTATGATGAAGCAATAAAATATCGAGATGCTGGTTTTTGAAAAGAAGCAATTGATGATGAGATTAGTTCTATTATGGAAAATAATACATGGGTCTTATCTGATTTACCACCAGGCTGTATACCTTTAGGGTGCAAATGGATCTTCAAAAAGAAGATGAAAGTCGATGGAACAATTGACAAGTTTAAGGCTCGATTGGTAATCCAAGGCTACAGACAAAAGGAAGGGATCGATTACTTTGATACCTATGCACCGGTTGCTCATATCACTACTATTAGATTACTGATAGCTTTGGAAGCTATTCTATTGATCCATCGAGCGGATGTCAAAACAGCATTTTTAAATGGTGATTTGAAAGGAGAAGTGTATATGAAACAACCTGAAGGATTTGTTATGCCAGGTAATGAGCATAAGGTTTGTAAGTTAATTAAGTCATTGTATGGGCTGAAGCAAGCACCTAAACAATGGCATCAAAAATTTGATGAGGTTGTTTTGTCGAATGGTTTTATATTAAATCAGTCAACAAATGTGTATATAGCAGATTTGATGAATCCGGCAAAGGTGTAATCATCTGCCTATATGTAGATGACATGTTGATTTTTGGCACAGACCAAAATGTAGTTGATAAAACTAAGAAGTTTTTGTCATCAAAATTTTCTATGAAGGACATGGGAGAAGCCGACGTAATTCTTGGTATAAAGATTAAACGGATGAACAAGGGAATTGCAATTACACAATCTCATTATATTGAGAAAATTCTCAAAAGGTTTAATTGTGATGATTGTTCTAAAGTTAGTACTCCCATGGATCCAACTGAAAAACATGTGTCAAACACTGGTAAACCTGTATCACAACTCGAATACTCAAAAGCCATTGGCAGTTTGATGTATGCTATGATGGGCACTCGACCTGATATTGCTTATGCAGTTGGAAGATTGAGCAGGTTCACTAGTAATCCTAGTAGACAGCATTGTCATACAATAACAAGGGTGTTCAAGTACTTAAAAGGTACTATGGATTATGGTTTGTGTTATTGTGGACATCCTTCTATATTAGAAGGTTACACAGATGTCAGTTGGATCAACCAAGAAGATTCATCTTCTACTAGTGGTTGGGTGTTCTTGCTTGGAGGAGGTGCCATTTCTTGGGCTTCCAAAAAGCAAACTTGTATTACACATTCTACAATGGAATCTGAGTTATAGCATTGGCTGCTGCTGGAAAAGAAGCAGAGTGGCTTCGAAACTTGATATATGAGATTCCATTATGGCCAAAACCGATATCACCAATATCTATCCATTGTGATAGTGCAGCCACGTTGGCTAGGGCTTATAGTCAGATTTATAATGGCAAGTCTAGACACTTAGGTGTCAGACATAGTATGATTCGTGAATTGATCATGAATGGTGTGATTTCAGTTGAGTTTGTTCGGTCTCAACAAAATTTGGCTGACCACTTGACGAAGGGGTTAGCTAGAGACTTAGTAAATAAGTCAGCAATGGGGATGGGATTAAAGTCCATTTAATCCTCTAACTGTGAGATACCCAATTCCCTTCTAATACAACGTTAGAAGCCTGAATTCAATGTGGAACGCTCACAGTTGGAGATTGGAACACATGTTGTTATCTTTCCCAAGGTATGTGTTCAGACCTGCAAGTGATGGTTTGGTTGAAGAATATCTTCTTAATAGTTCCTTTGAAAAATTGCAACTGCAGGTGCAAGATTAAAGGAACTACCTATGTGGACATGAAGTTTTGTCGCTTCAAGAAGCTAGGACTTGGCTTCCTATATGTTCACTATTGGATATGGACACATGGCTTGTAATAGTGTCAAGATTAAACAATAGAGAATTGTACAAAACTTATGTGTATAGTATCTTCAGGTATTCAGATGAGTTGACGGGTTCAATCGTTGGGACACACCGATTCTCAAGTATTTGAAATGTGTATTATACTAAGATGAAAATTCAATCACAAGACATTTTCATTTATGAATTCGTTTGTTTCGTTATTTATAAGAGTAGTAAATCAAAGGATTACACTAAAATGGAGGGGATTTGTTGGTGATTTTAGTGTCATCAGCTATTTTATTGTAATGGTGATTTACTAGAGATCAATGTGATTACGTATTAGACTCGGATACGAGTAAGGGAAAGTGTGGAGTACACACTCGTTTGAGCTAATACGAAATTGACCACGATAAAGAAGTAAAGGTTAAAGGGTAGCACATTTGACTTTGCTGATGTGCTCGGTCGAGCAGAGTGCTTGACTCGCCCAAGCATAGCTTAGCAGATTGTCAAAGTTTCTGGACAGTCATGCTCGGCCGAGCATAGTGATTGACACGGACGTGCAGTTCACATGACATGGTCAAGCAGCTGGGAAAAAGTCTCTAGACATCTTTGCTCGGCCGAGCAAGTCACATGACTTGGCTGAGCAGTTCCTGAACTAGTGTCATTTCAAATTGAAAATACACAATGGTTGGCTAAAATCATGACTGTTAATAAAACCCTTTAACTAATACCTTACCATATGTTTAAATACAGAGTTTGATCTCTTTTGTATTACACACATAAGTGAAATACAACAATAACGAAAACACAAAACAATTCTCAAGTTTAGATTTGTCTTCTTTGCCTAGAAACAAATTGTGTGATTGTCTTATCCCAATAGAGATTTCGTGTAACCCAGGCAATAAGGGTCGAAATACTTTATTCGGAAAGTGGATTATACACGATTCAATCATATATCCAGCATTGTTATCAACACCGAGACCCTATATACCCAACAACTAAGACCAAGACGGAAGGTAGTAATGAAACTACTAAACTTGGTAATCATGTAACTAAGAACTACCTTGAGAAGAAACTTGCAACCCTTGACACTTCAAAGGGATCATTTGTCCCATTTTATCTCGATGCTCTTCAACAATCTATCTCCATGTTTCCTCGCAAGTACAAGACTCCTGATATTTCCAAGTTTAATGGCACTACTTGTCCTCGAGCTCATGTTGAGACCTACATTTGGGCTGTGCTTCCAATGGGCATTGATAACACAATTTTTGCCCAATGCTTTCCTCAAAATTTGGAGGGTGGTACAAGGATTGGTACATGTCTCTTCCTATGACTACAAGGCTTGACTGGACGTCTGCATGTTTAGTTTTCCAAAGGCAGTTTGAAGACAACTCCACTTATTGCCCTACTAGGAGGGTGTTAGGTTTTGGGGTTACAAACGCAGCAGAAAATAATTTTACAACAACAAAACCCTAGCCCTTAAATCCATCTAGCATGAATAGATAGAAAATATGAAATAGAATTACATACCTTGAATGCGATTTACGTTACTCAAAACAGATCTCAAAATTCAAGCTTAGAATTTCGATGTCGAATCTTCTATCTTCCTTATTCTGAATATGTTGATAATCCAAATACATTTGATCTCTATCAAATCACTTGTGTGTGGCCACACATTTCATCAACATCATTCATTGAGAGGCCCAAGCAAATATCTCTCTCAACGAGAGGGACAAATCCCATCTTGACTTATCATTCTTCCCTACAAGAATCCAATCGTGCCAACATAGCCCTTATTGCTATCCAATTAAAGATAGTGTTAGACTATATCAAACACAATGTTCATCATGTGGAAGATGATGATAATCTCAGGTTCAAAGGATTTAATGACATGACTATTATGAGATTTAATCATGACACATATGACTATAGACCATGTCATAAATCTCATCGGTAGGTCATGTCCAATACTTGTTCTCTAGCAAGTATCCATAAGTGTAATGTGCATCACATGCATATAATCATCTCCATGATTATCCACTACCAACTTATACTAGTTATTCATAATAACAAGGGACGCAGTTCAATAATAAACTTGCAAACATATAGTGAACCAAATAATACTTTCTCTATAATAAATGATAAAGACGATTACATAGCGATTTAGTTTATAAGTCAAACATAACTAAACGCCTAGGGCACTACACCAACAATCTCCCACTTGCACTAGGCTCCATCTATGTATCGTATACCCATGGACCTCACATGACTATCATGCTTTGCTTGTGCGAGGGGCTTTGTAAGCGGATCCCCAATATTATCATTGGTTGATACTTTGCATCTCTTAACGTCTCCTCGATCAATGAACTCTCGAATGAGATGGAAATGTCTAAGTATATGCTTGGATTGCTGATGTGACCTTGGTTCCTTTGCATGCGCAATGGCACCATTTTGTCACAATAAAGTTCCACCGGATTAGTGATACTTGGAACAACTTCCAAGTCACTAATGAACTTCTTGATCTAAACTGCCTCCTTAGCTGCATCGGATGCCGCTATATATTCAGCCTCGATTGTAGAATCGGCTATGGTACTCTGCTTGGAACTCTTCCAACAAATTATTTCACCTCCGTTAAGCATAAACACAAATCCCGACTGCGATCGGAAATCATCCTTGTCGGTTTGGAAGCTAGCATCAGTGTAACCTTTTACAACAAGATCTTCTTCCATCCCTCCAAATACCAAGAATGCATCCTTAGTCCTTCTTAAGTACTTAAGGATCGTCTTGACTGCCATCAAATGGTTCTCACCAGGATCAGATTGGTATCGACTCGTCATGCTTAGGGCATACGAGACGTTGGGTCTAGTACAAATCATAGCGTTCATTATAGATCCAATAGCCGAAGCGTATGGAACTTCATTCATCCTCTTTCGCTCATCAGTTTTCTTAGGACACTGATTCTTGCTAAGAGTAACACCATGACCCATTGGCAAGTTGCCTCTCTTAGAATTTTCCATCTTGAATCTTCTAAGAACCTTGTCAATGTAGGTACTTTGACTCAGACCAATTATTCTTTTAGATCTATCTCTATAGATCTTGATGCCAAGGATTTAAGCGGCTTCGCCCATATCTTTCATTGAAAAACATTTCCTTAACCAAGACTTGACAGTCTGAAGCACAGGAATGTCGTTTCCAAAGAGTAAGATATCGTCGACATACAATAAGAGAAATAGTACTACGCTTCCACAGAATTTCATGTATACACAAGGTTCATCTTCGTTCTTGACAAAACCCAAATCTTTGATCTTTTCATCAAAACGAAGATTCCAACTCCTAGAAGCTTGCTTCAACCCATAAATGAATCTCTGCAACTTGCACACCTTGTTAGAATTTCTTGGATCGACAAAACCTTCGGGTTGTGTCATATACACATTCTCGAGTAACTTGCCATTAAGGAAAGCCATTTTGACATCCATTTGCCATATCTCATAGTCATAATATGCAGCTATGGCAATCAAAATTCTAACAGAATTAAGCATGGAAACAGGTGAGAAGGTTTCATCATAGTCTACACCATGAGTTTGCCTATATACCTTTGCTACAATCCTTGACTTGTAAGTATGCACCTTCCCATCCATGTCAGTCTTTATCTTGAAGACCCACTTGCACCCTATAGTTTTTACACCTTCGGGTGGCTCAATAAAATTCCAAACTTGATGATCCGACATGGATTGCAATTCGGATTCCATGGCTTCTAACCATTTATCCGAATCGGGATTGAACATCATCTTTTGATAGGAAGTAGGTTCATCATTCTCAATGACTTCCACTTCATTACTTTCCGACGCGAGAAACCCATATCTCTCGGGTTCGTATCGTAACCTAACCGATCTACGATGGACTTGTGGATCTTGAATCGGTTCCATAAATTCTTGTGGACTTGGTTCAGTCTCTACTATTGGTTCCATGCTATTTTCAGGTTCTTGAATTTCTTCAAGATCAACTTTACTCCCACTAGTGATTTTCCAAATCAACCGATGGCCGATCGAAGCCTTGAAACCCAGCTACAGTTCCTACCGGATAGCAGTTTCATTCTAATATCTTCAGGATCTAAATCAAATTAATGCTTCAATGCTTGCTTAAATCAGAGCCAAATCCATCTCGGCTCAAAAGATCATCAATCAAAGATTGTGCAAATTCAATCCATTCATTCGGCATTTTATGTGAGCATAGTTCATTTCTACTCCACAAACACTTGCCGTGGATGTCCCACTGGGGCTCCGCATCCGTGTCTTCCATTGACACTCCAAGGAGACATGTTCTTAAACTCTCCAATTCTCCAAAAATCCTCAAAGGTCCTCGAAATCTCGAATTTTCACATTCATTCTCTCTTCAATCGGGTTAAACCCGAACTACGGCGACCTGAGCTCCTCATAATGAGGGGAACGTAGGCAACCATCACTGGTCCGGTCGAAATCACAAACAAATCTCGAAAAATCCGGTCTTATCAAGGGCCGTCCCCATACGCAAATCCTCTTTAACTCTCGATATCAGTTGGCTTTCTCCTCGTGATTAATCAAAATATTTGTTCATATCAGATTTAGGGGTTGAATAACCCGAACATTAACAAATGGTTTTAAGCAGCTTTGTGATCATCACGAATAAGACAAATTTTCAAGTGTCTCGACAAGTCTTCTCTTTCTACATTATAGGAAGATAGAGCCAAACACTGTTTTTCTGTTAGCAGGGGCTTCCATACACTTTTCCACACCTTGTTATGCTTACACTCTCTCAAAAGAGTCAAACCCAAAATCGAGAGTGTCATACACAAATTCGGGAGACATTCCCACCTTTCAAAAGATATGCCCCTGCACGTAAACATTTCCGAGTCTTGTCCAGCGACTGATTGACTAAGATCCGAAAAGATGGGTGCCTCCTCGGCCACATAATGACTCCGTCTGCAATAATACGGCTCTAAATTTCTTCACGCTGGGGCTTTGCTAAGCGGTTCTCCCAGGTTCTCCTGTATCAGCTCTTCAAGCTGGGGCTTCTATAGTCATCTTTGGGTCCACATTGGGTTCTTCACTACGAGATAGATTCGATCTTCATCAGATTATTTTCAGGATCGCTTTGCATTACCAATCAGATTGGGACTCTGCTAATTATGTCGGAATCACAACAAGGTTATAAGATTGGGGCTTCGCCAAGTCACTTCTTCAAAATCTGGACTTTGCCAAGCTGGTGTTAGTACCCGGTCCGAAAAAAGGCATTTTAAATGTCTGGCCCGGTTATTTAAGTGAAACCCTAAAAAACCTACTCTTTATTCTGTCAAATCCGCCGTCGGCCGTACGCGTGGAAAGTACGCCAGGATATTGTGCCGATCGGCCCTTTCCCTGTTGAATGGCCGATCGAATCTTTATTATTGTGCCGATCGAACCTAAGATCTTTGTGCCGATCGGACCTTTATTTTAAGGCCGATCGAACCTTATATTTAGGGCCGATCGACCCTTCAGCTGGCCCAGCCCAAATACCGAAGCACTATAAATAGGGGTGCCCGGTTACAGTTTTCAACACACAATTTATTCGGGAGAAACGAGATTACACTTGTTTTACCCGTATTTCTTCCCACATTCTTCGAATCGCCCTAGATTCGATCCCAAAGTCTTGCTACAATTGGTAAGGCTCTTTTTAATATTTTTGTTCTCTATTATTATTATTGTCGTATTATAATATTTGCATGCTTATTTTAATTATGTATTTATGCTAGATGTAGGATATTTTTAATAGATTTTTAATGCAATAGCCGAGGATGATCTAAGGTTTCGCCCAAAGAAACCCAATGGATCTAGGAACTATTTCTTTCCTTCCACCTTAGTTATAATTATCCCATGATCAACAATACCCCAAGGATGAACGTTGATTAGTGCACCTTCCGAGGGCCTAACTCAAAGGTTCTAGGGTGTGATCATTAACTAATTCTTTCTCTCCCCTCCTCCTTATGCATGATCCCGTTTCTTCTATCTATTCCTGTAAACACCGCACACAACCAACACCCCACATGCTAGAAAGACCGATTCGTCGGGCAATAGGAGTGATAGCGTTTCTTCTTCTGTTGTAACTTGACCCCCGAACCCAACTAACTGTTTAGCTTTTTTTCAAAGCTTTGGGCTATATCAAAGTGGCGTGGCGACTCTCAAAATTAAACTAATATTTTAATATGGTTTAAAGCGAGTGTCACTAAATGAATATCCCATTTCGATTCGACATTATATGATTAATTATTTCAAACTTCCGAATGCGCGTTGCATCGGGACGGGGTATTCACAGTGGCGACTCTGCTGGGGACTGTTTTGAAACTTTTTCAAACTAAGTGGGTCAGACTTTCGTTTTCTTGTATGGTGTTGTATTTTACTTTCTTTTTCTTTTCCTTCTATTCTTAACTGTTGTATTGCATGCATGCATCTCCTAAAAAAAAAAAATCTTTCTCTTAAAAAAGAATTAGACTTCTTTACCTCACACTACCACTGTCCGTGTCACACTGCACAACTACCCCTTAACCCATCGGAAAAGCCAAAGTGCGGGAAGTGTGGTGATCATGTCGCCTCCCTTCCGAGTCTCACATGGCCATCCACTCATCAGCGCGCTTCGGCTGCACGGTGGGAGCCTGAAACCTAACCCTTGTGTCACCCACTTTGCTAGGAGTACACTCCCCGTGACCGGTTGGTTTGACTAGCTTTTTCATGTAGACAATTAATAAGGTCTTTGTGTTAAGTCACTACGAATCAATGATAAGTCAAGATCTATAAAGAAAATAAAGGCACTAAAAAAAATTGATTTTCCTTTTAAAGGACGTACCATGTAAAGTTTGAATGCTAGATCTTGTCTTATCATAGGTCTGTAGTACTTCCCATATATATCATCTTAAATGTCTATATGAGACGGTTAGTCATTAGGATCCACCACTTTAGGACCTTTAGTTAGTTGCGAAAAAGGGGTATCCCTTCCAACCAAGAGTAGGTTCTATAAAAAAATAGAGGGCTTTTTTGTAAATAAAATGCTTAACTGCTCCTCATTTCTAGGACCCTCCGAGGTCCACTCCTCATTTCTAGGACCCTCCGAGGTCCGCTCTTCATTTCTAGGACCCTCCGAGGTCCGCTCTTCATTTTTAGGACCTTCCGAGGTCCGCTCCTCATTTTTAGGACCTTCCGAGGTCCACTCCTCATTTCTAGGACCCTCCGAGGTCCACTCCTCATTTCTAAGACCCTCCGAGGTCCGCTCCTCATTTCTAGGACCCTCCAAGGTCCGCTCCTCATTTCTAGGACCCTCCAAGGTCCGCTCCTCATTTCTAGGACCCTCTGAGGTCCACTCTGCATTTCTAGGACCCTTCAAGGTCCGCTCTTCATTTCTAGGACCCTCCAAGGTCCGCTCCTCATTTCTAGGATCCTCCGAGGTCCGCTCCTCATTTTTAGGACCCTCCGAGGTCCGCTCCTCATTTCTAGGACCCTCCGAGGTCCGCTCCTCATTTCTAGGACCCTCCGAGGTCCGCTCCTCATTTCTAGGACCCTCCGAGGTCCGCTCCTCATTTCTAGGACCCTCCGAGGTCCGCTCCTCATTTCTAGGACCCTCCGAGGTCCGCTCCTCATTTCTAGGACCCTCCGAGGTCCGCTCTTCATTTCTAGGACCCTCCGAGGTCCGCCCTTCATTTCTAGGACCCTCCGAGGTCCGCCCTTCATTTATAGGACCCTCCGAGGTCCTCCCTTCACTTCTAGGACCCTCCGAGGTCCGCTCTTCACTTCTAGGACCCTCCGAGGTCCGCTCTTCACTTCTAGGACCCTCCGAGGTCCGCTCTTCATTTCTAGGACCCTCCGAGGTCCGCTCTTCATTTCTAGGTCCCTCCGAGGTCCGCTCTTCATTTCTAGGACCCTCCGAGGTCCGATCTTCATTTCTAGGACCCTTCGAGGTCCGCTAGGACCCTTCGAGGTCCGCTCTTCATTTCTAGGACCCTTCGAGGTCCGCTCTTCATTTCTAGGACCCTCCGAGGTCCGCTCTTCATTTCTAGGACCCTCCGAGGTCCACTCTCCACTCTTCATTTCTAGGATCCTCCGAGGTCCACTCTTCATTTCTAGGACCCTCCGAGGTCCACTCTGCATTTCTAGGATCCTTCGAGGTCCACTCTTCATTTCTAGGACCCTCCGAGGTCCGCTCTTCATTTCTAGGACCCTCCGAGGTCCGCTCTTCATTTCTAGGACCCTCCGAGGTCCGCTCTTCATTTCTAGGACCCTCCGAGGTCCGCTCTTCATTTCTAGGACCCTCCGAGGTCCACTCTCCACTCTCCATTTCTAGGACCCTCCGAGGTCCACTCTCCATTTCTAGGACCCTCCGAGGTCCACTCTCCATTTCTAGGACCCTCCGAGGTCCACTCCTCATCTCTTGGACCCTTCATGGTCCACACCCTCTACTGTGGACCGCCCTAGGTCCAGTCTCCCAATCTTGGACCATTCAAGGTCCACTCCTCATCTCTTGGACCCTTCAAGGTCCACACCCTCTACTACGGACCGCCCTAGGTCCAGTCTCTCTATCTTGGACCGTTCAAGGTCCACTCTTTGACCCTTCGTGGTGCTCTTCCTATACTAAGTCCACTCTCCCAATCTTAGAACATTCAAGGTCCACTTCTCATCTTTTGGACCCTTCTAGGTCCACTTCTTCTACTTTGTACCATTCAAGGTCCACTCCTCAATTTAGGACCCTTCGATGTCCACTCTCTCTATCTAGGACCATTAAAGGTCCACCCTTCCACCTGAGACTCTTCGAGGTCCACCCTCGTCTCTTGGACCATCCTTGGTCCACTCCTCTACCTTAGACCCCCATGGTCTACAAGTTAGGACCCTTCAAAGTTCTACCTCTCATCTCTTGAACCTTCCATAGTCTGCTCCCTTAGCCTTAAAACCATCCATAGTTTAGATCCTTTATCTCTAGCACCCTTCAGCCAAAGACCAACCAAGGCCAATCCTCACCCAAGCCCAAATTAACTCACCTAGATCACCCTCATTTGACCAAGGATCGAGTCATCTTCCTCTCCCTTTTTCACCAAACGGACTCTTTTACATTCATCCTCTCTCTTTCTCTAAACTTAACCCTGGTTGTATCATCAATTGGAGCCCCCTCGAACTACGGTGACCTGAGACTCGTATCTTAAATGGTAAGGGTTACGTAGGCAACTTCAGCCCGGTCAAACTCAAAATTGTGGAGGTCAAATATTTTCTCAAGGATGCCTTAAGATTAATTATGAATCTAATTCAACTCATTGGTTTGACTCCGCCATATGTTCTTACAGAATTCCACATCATGTCTCTGGAGAAAAGCATTGAAGCCCTCAAAGAAGTCTCAAACATGAGGTTGGGAGTGATCAACCTCCTTAAAGACATGCATGAAATTGAGCAGCACCATTTGTCTTACATTCAGGAATACTTGAGAAGAGTTCCTCCTCCTATTCAATTACGGGGTCCCTATCATCCACATGCTTATGGTTCCCCTTATGGTCCTACACATCAGAATTTCTCATTCAGGATGCCTGCTGTGGCCACCAACCAACTAAAGGCATCAATACCCGAGAAGAAGATCAACAAGGAACATTTTGATGACTTAGGAATGCCTGTGGGTGAGTTCTTTGACATTTTGGTGGGAAAGAATTTGATCAAGCCGCTCGAGAACTACAAGCCTATTAACCCAAGGGAAGACTTAGATACATCCAAGTTTTGCAGATACCACAAGTACGCTGGGCATACCACTGACAAATGTGTGCAACTGAAACTCTTAATTCAAAGATTGATCAACCAAGGGAAGACCCAAGGCCTCATTGATGAAGGAACCCTCACCCTTCGAGGGAAGATTTAGATTCATTCAGTCTTGTAGGTTCTAGTGCGTCTTTTTTACGTCCATTTTGGGCATTGATATGTAATGTCCACTTTAGATTAGTTGCTTCAATAATAAAAGAGTCTTTCTTTCTTTTCTCTCTAGACTTGAGACATAATCTCGCATTACTTTCAAGAAGATTGTTTTATTTATAATTATCACTTGGTTGCTAATCTCACTGATAAACTCACCGGCTAATAAAGTAAACAATGAATGAATGCTTTGATTGGAGTAAACAACTCACCGTTCCTTCTTCATACACACCATCTCTATACACCATCTCTATACACCATCTCTATACACCATCTCCATACACCATCCTATACACCATCTCTATACACCATCTCTATACACCATCTCCATACACCATCTCCATATACTCTCTCCATACTCCACCATACACTTTTCATACACTCTCCCCACTTGACCTCCTTTCCATATGATCAAGACAAGCACAAAGACCGTTGTTGCTCATCATCGAGAAAATAGCTGCTCACGCCACTGCAATTTAAAGAAGATGCAAGGAGTTGTTCCTATCCTTCACAAGTGCTACATAAATATCAACTAGGGGCTCACCAACCCCCCAATCTCGCGTCTCCTCTGTTTTTTCCATTTGATCGATAAGCTTTCATTGAATATGCTCACATATCTTTCGCATGGTCTCGAATATATTTTGCCTTACATTAATAAGTCGGTTAAATGAGTTTGCATTTATTTTAAATACTCTTTTGAGAATGTTATCCAAGAGCGATTGAAGCTTAAACCTCTCACCATAGGAAGCCATAACCTTATCCTCACTAAATAATACCCTTTCATTTCAAGATCGACAAGTTTTGAGACCCTAAGGAAGAAGCCCATACTAGGGGCTCTCTTGATTCACAAAGGAAGTAATCACCTCAAAGCTCAAGAAAGGCGGAATGCAAAAGAAACTCATACAAGGGGCTCCCTCGAAGGGACCACCTCCAAGCCCAAGAGGGAAAAGGTAAAACCATCCCAAGGCATACACTAGGGGCTATCGCGAGCAAACAAATCCGAAGGCTTTTCTCGAGAAGAGGGTGTTTGAAAAAAAAAAAAAAAAAAAAAAAAAAAAATAAAAATTCATCACCCCGAAGTGAACCTCCCATCGCAAAGGTTGTGAAAACGAGACATCGAGTGAAGGTCCTATCGTGATCAAGTTACCTGCTGAAATCACAACAAACTCGCGAGAAGAAGCAACAAAAATTCCCTCTTGGACAAATCCCGTAAACCAATTCCAAAGTCCATCCTCTCACTTTTAGAGGATTCCATCACCATCCTTGACCTTATCAAAATCAAAGTTAACCTCACTCTTAGAGGTTCTGAAGAAGCAACAACAAGAAAATCCCCTCACCTTAGAAATTCCAAACACATCCCTCAAGCCAACCTCTCAAAGAATGGCCCCGACCTCTCACTTTAAGAGGTCATGTTAAGCATCATCCAATGGTCGATCGCAACCCAAAGACCAGCTACAACCGCTACCGGATAGCATTCTCAAAAGATTATTTAAAAGAAATGCATATTCATATTTTTGAGTCACTTGTTATCCTACGTGAGCATATTACATATTCTCTCAAAAGTTTGGGAACTCGTCCTATTCTTGAAATTCGTTCATTCGACTCCTCAAACACCGTCTCGCAAAGTCTCACTGGGGCTTCGCATCCGTGTCTCTCGCCGGCACTCCGGTAAAAGCAAGGAGACACGCGCCGGGGACTACTCCCTCGGCTTGCGAGAACAAAGGAACAATGAATCTTCACTTGAAGGAATGAAAAAATCTTTGGGTTATAATCACCAATTCCCACCTTTTCTTCCACCCCAATCTTTTTTCTATTTTTCATTCTTTCCCATGAAGGAGATCAATGCAACGGCAGCCCGCACCACAATTACCACCGAACAGAGCAACAAGCAACAACGGAACATCCTTCTCCTTCTAAAGACAAGCCAGATTTCACCTTCAAATCAAAACATTCATTTGTTTACTTATATAATTGGAATTTGACAAACCAATCAGTGAGGTCCATTCACGAGCAATCAAGATGTAATTCTGAATAAAATAAATTCTTCAAATGTCTCGACAAGTCTTCTTTTTCTACATCATAGGAAAATAGAGGCAAACACTGTCTTTCTCGTCGCCAGGGCTTCCATACACTTTTCCACACCTTGTGATGCTTATACTCTCCCAAAAGAGTCAAACCCAAAAGCGAAAGTGTCATACACGAACTCGGGATCCATTCCCACCTTCGAAAAAATGCGCTCCTGCACATATACATTTCCGAGTCTTGTCCAGCGACTGATTGACCATTGTTCGAAACGAGGGGTCGCCCCCGTGGCCGCAAGATGACTCTGTCTGTAAATAGGGATGCATTGAATCTCTCCAAGCTGGGGCTTTTGTTAAGCTGTTCTCTCAGGCTCTCTTCAAGTTTGCTCCGCATCATCAACTGGGGCTTCGCCATTCCCTTCAAATTTGCTTTGCATCATCAACTGGGGCTTCGCCATTCATCATCAACTGGGACTTCGCCAAGGTCACTTCATCAAACATTGGGGCTCCCCTCAACAAAAATGGGTCGACTATGTGCTCTAACAAAAATCGGAGCTCCAATGAAATCATATCTAGCATGAAGGACATCCCTTGTCATCAAGATCAGCATGTGGCAAACTCTTTGAGTTAGTTAGAAACATGATTAATCATAAGGCCTCTTTATCAAATAAACATGCTTTCAAAATACTGTCCTCCTTGGTACCTTGTTTACAAAAATCACTCTTTGGTCTCCACAAATTTTCAAACTCTTCAAGTCTATCAAAGATGCCTCTCTCTCAAGATGACTCGGTCCTTATCTCTGGACATCAAACTTACCTAATCCCACCTTCTATCATCGACACTTACTCGGCCTCGCCTAGTTTAAACCAATAACCTTTCTGCTCAAACTGCCTTGTTTAGACTTACCGCAAATGTAAAACCCTAGCCTCAAACCTAGGTGACAAATACCTCTCTAAACCCTAGCCTTAAGCCTAGGTGACAAATACCTCTCTAAACCCTAGCCTCAAGCCTAGGTGACAAATATCTTTCTAAACCCTAGCCTCAAGCCTAGGTGACAAATGCCTCTCTAAAACCCTAGCCTTAAGCCTAGGAGACAAGACTCCTCTCTAAGCCTTAGCAATAATTATCCCAATCTTTTAATCGCTTGGTTCTTCGGCTCGGGAAGCCATAATAATCAATTCACACAACTATTCTTCATCAGTAAACAGTAGCCTAAGTCCTTTGGCAGCTACAGTTTCCCGCATTTTAGAGGTCTATCCTCCATTTCAAGGGTCCGTCCCGCATTTCAGAGGTCTATCCTCCATCTCAAAGGGTCCGTCCCGCATCTTTCAAAGGGTCCGTCCCGTACTTTCAAAGGGTCCGTCCCGCATCTTCAAAGGGTCCGTCCCGCAGAAGTCAAACTCTCACAAAATCTTTGGGTGACTCCCACAAAGTCAAATATTTGGCTTTTGATTCCCACACAGTTTTTTCCCACATTGCCCCATACACTTTCTCTCAGTACGCGAATCAAGACTAAACTTGGTTTATTTGCACAACACACGGAGAAATCAAGACTACACTTGATTTGTTCCATCACACACAATTTTCAAAGGGAAAATCAAGACTACACTTCTTGAATTTCCTTTCCACATATTTTCAAAGGAAAAATCAAGGCTACACTTCTTGAATTTCCTTTCCACATATTTTCAAAGGAAAAATCAAGACTACACTTCTTGAATTTCCTTTCCACATATTTTCAAAGGAAAAATCAAGACTACACTTCTTGAATTTCCTTTCCACATATTTTCAAAGGAAAAATCAAGACTACACTTCTTGAATTTCCTTTCCACATATTTTCAAAGGAAAAATCAAGACTACACTTCTTGAATTTCCTTTCCACATTTTCTCACACGGAAAAATCAAGACTACACTTCTTGAATTTCCTTCCCACATATTTTCAACGGAAAAATCAAGACTACACTTCTTGAATTTCCTTTCCACATTTTCTCACACGGAAAAATCAAGACTACACTTCTTGAATTTCCTTTCCACATTTTCTCACACGGAAAAATCAAGACTACACTTCTTGAATTTCCTTCCCACATATTTTCAACGGAAAAATCAAGACTACACTTCTTGAATTTCCTTTCCACATATTTTCAAAGGAAAAATCAAGACTACACTTCTTGAATTTCCTTTCCACATTTTCTCACACGGAAAAATCAAGACTACACTTCTTGAATTTCCTTTTCACACATTTTCTCACACGGAAAAATCAAGATTACACTTCTTGAATTTCCTTTCCACATATTTTCTCACGGAGAAGGCAAGACTATACTTGACTCTCCTTTTCGAACTACGACTTGGCTTGATTCCTTTTGGGATACGTAGGTAGCCCGACGTGGGTCCAGCCGCTTGACCTACCTGGTCATCTTTTTTTGCGACTCAGATCGAGTCCCAACCTCACATTCGCAAAATCACTTTCCTTACCTCCTGAAATCCCTTTTTTCAGGACGGATCCTATTCTTTTATCGTCGACCCCACCTGTCTTACAAGAAGCGTCGCCGAGGGGCTACTGTTAGTACCCGGTCCGAAAAAAGGAACTGAAGTGCATTCGGAAAAATCAGGGACTAAATTGGCATTTGAAAGCTTTTGGACCAAATTGGAATTTATGGAAAATTCAGGGACTAAACGGGAAATATGGAAATTTTGGGACGAAATTGATATATTAAAATTCCTGGGATTAAATGAAAGATAAAATTCCAAAGAGCGAAGTGCAAAAGAATTCACTAAAGTGGTCAAAATGGACTTGAAAATAACGGGAACGAATCGAATAAATAATGGTACAAAATGTTACCATGACTTTGTGCTTTGTTAGGAAGTGGCCGACTGTGCAATCCAAGGAAGCAGGGCATTGGCCGGCCAAGTTCAAGAAGCTTCTAGGCAATTAGGGCCGGCTGGGCAAATCAGTTTGGGCCAAATAACAAATGGCCGATCGGCCCTTCTCCCTTTTCCCACATCGCGTCCGTACCTCTTCCTCCCCAATTCTTTTCACTATATAAACCCCACTCCGTCTCACACTTTGAACACAGAATTATTCTACGGAAAACTCAAGACAAAACTTGAGGTTTCCTCCATAGAAAACTTGAGACTAAACTCGAGTTTTCTAAGTCTAAATATTTTCTCAACACACAATTTCATACGGGAAAAGCGAGACTACACTTGCTTTACCCTCAGTTCTTCTTTTTCCTCTCGAATCGCCAAGATTCGACCCCAAAGTCTTGCTACAATTGGTAAGACTCTCTTTTTAATATTCTTGTTCTTTATTATTGTCTTTATTATTATTGTTTGCATGCTTAGTATATTTTAATTGCTTTATTTCTTGCTTATGCCATATATGCTAGATTTAGGGTTGTTTTAATATATTTAATTGTGTAATAGCCGAGGATGATCTAAGGTTTCGCCCTAAGAAACCCAATGGATCTAGGAACTATTTCTTTCCTTCCACCTTAGTTATAATTGTCCCATGATCAACAATTCCCCAAGGATGAACGTTGATTAGTGCACCTTCCGAGGGCCTAACTCAAAGGTTCTAGGGTGTGATCATCAATAAATTCTTTCTCTCCCCTCCTCCTTATGCATGATCCCGTTTCTTCTATCTATTCCCGTAAACACCGCACACAACCAACACCCCATATGCTAGAAAGACCGATCCGTCGGGCAATAGGAGTGATAGCGTTTCTTCTTCTGTTGTAACTTGACCCCCGAACCCAATTAACTGTTTAGCCTTTTTTCAAAGCTTTGGGCTATATCAAAGTGGCGTGGCGACTCTCAAAATTTAAACTAATATTTTAATATGGTTTAAAGCGAGTGTCACTAAATGAATATCCCATTTCGGTCCGACATTATAAATAATTATTTCAAACCTCCGAATGCGCGTTGCATTGGGACGGGGTATTCACACCCTCAAGGCCAGCGCGGCCGCCCTCAACAGCCGAAGCTTATACTCCCTCGTTGAACCTCCAGCGCGGTCGCCCTCCACCACGAGCGCGGCCGCTCTCAACGACAGAAGATCCCGACGAGTTTTTCCTCCTTCGATCTCACCACCTCCTCCGACTTAGGCTCCTCCTCTTCCTTGTAGTTTAGGATCCAATCCCAACAATCAGCCCTAATTACTCGTAATCATTGGATCACTTTTGGTATACAATGTAATACAGAAAAGTGATACATGTGAAAAACTTTATTGTGGTGTGTTGTTGAATGCGAAATCATACACTTATTTTTACCTACTTAACCTTAGAACTCAACAGTTATTAATAATAACATATAATAAAACAATAAAATAAATTTTAATATTATTTTATTGATAAATGCCATTTATAGCAGCATAATAATTTCCAAAGATACTCAAAATAAAATTTAATATTATTTTATTATAGGATTAATATAATTTGATCCCTCATCTTTGCACTTTTTATTAGTTTGGTCCTCCATAAATTTTATTTTTATTAATTTTGTTCCTTATGTTTTTTTGCTAGTTTGCCACTTTTGTTCGTGTAATATTCAAAAATACCGAAAACACCCTTGTACTAAATAATATTTTTGTCCCTAAACTTAACACTTTTTATCAATTTAGTCCCTTAAGATCGATATTTATCACTTTATCCCCTCTTTATATTTTTAGTAGTTTTTAACCTTTAGTCAAAAATACCCTTATTATGAAATTGATTATGAGTTTTCAATTTTTCGGATCCAAACAATAAGAAATTACCCATTTTGATTTGAAAAAATCGTGAATCAGTCGAATATCATTATCAATTCTACTAATTTGAAATTCTTAAGATAACTCAATCTTTGCACCTCTCAATTTTGTCCATTGAAAGAAAGGTCATACAAAAATTTATAATGTCAAATTAACTTTGCCAACACATTACTAAAAAAAAATAAAAAATTGGGGTTGATCAATTGATAAAAAGGGGATAACAAAATTTAATTTTTTTTAGTTTGGATACAAAAAGTTGAAAACTCATTATCGATTACATAATAAGGGTTATATTTGACTGAGGGTTAAAAACTAGCAAAAACATAACCTGGACAAATTGATAAAAACTATCATAATGGACAAAATTGGTAAGAGTCTTAAGTTTAGGAACCAAATTATTATCTAGTATAAGGGTATTTTTTGTTTTTTGAATATTTCACAACAATAAAGGTAAATTGGCAAAAAAGCAAACATAAGGAACCAAACAAATAAAAAAAATATAAAGGACCAAACTAATAAAAAGTGACAACTTTAGGGACCAAATTATTATTTAATATTTTATTTTATTATAATAATTATTGGAGAATTGGGTATGCTTTCATTATAGTATGGCCTTATGACTCTGTAGTCATTCTTTTAGCCAAATCAATATTTCATATAAAATCAGCTAATTTTTAATATTTCAAATATTTCTATCGCCTCTTATAACTTGCGTATAAGAGTAGTTCACCTTTTATACAAAATGTATAAGAGTCATTTTTTTCTCAGTTTCTAAGATAATATATATAAAAAGCCGTGATATATTATTAAAACCGGCTCTTATACATTCTCCATCCATCATACGCGAGTGGAGCCTTATTTCCTTTTTCGTTCGTCCCACGTGAGTTGAGAATGCACAAAAAGACAAAGTTTTTACACTATTGATTCCACTCATTTTCTCTCCTACTTTACTTGTATACTCACAACACCAATCAACTTACTATTTCTCACACTCATTTTCTCTCCTATTTTATTTTTTTCATACTCACAAACACCTCCTTCCACTAATTCTCTCTCCTACTTTTCCTTAATTCTTGTGTCTAATTTTTTGAATCCACTCACATGGGATGGGGGGAGTATAATTTAAGTATAAGAAAAAAATAAAATCTTATACCAAAACTATAAGTCATTTTTTCATTTTTTTCTTAGTTTTTAAGAAAATAAATTAAAAAAACTCTGATATTTTATTAAAACCGACTCTTATACTTATAACGCTAAATAAAATATAATACCAAAAGTATAGGAGTATATTCAATAAAATCTTATGCCAAATTAAAATTATTTAAACCATATGACTAAAATTAGTCTTATACATAATATATAATACCTATTTTTGAACAAGAAAATAATAGGCTTTATATGACTACTTTATTTTTGGTTTTTACTAGTCTGATTTTATATTTTATTTTAGCATATCTTCATTTGGGTGCCTTTAGCTTTTCATTTGTAACTTTTATTGTTGCGCTAATGTTGTAGTTATTGCTTAGCTAAAGGATCTGACCTCCTTGTATATCGTGAAAAAATTCTTTGAAGTTAACCCCCTAACCATGAATCCTAGATTGGCCACTGAGAAAATTGCATTGAACTTATAAAATAATACAACCATATTAACCTATTTATTCTGTATACAATGTTATCAATATTTACACACATGAGAAGATTTATCACACAATGAACACATCAGGAATCATTGTGTCCACAAAATCGAGCAAAGAGCAATGTGGCCAGAGATGATGATGCAGAGGGAGCGTCGATGACGAAGATGCTAGATCTGGAATAGATATGTATAAATCGTAAGGGGAAACAATGGAGGCAAGGAAAGGGAAGGACGCTGGTGAGGTTGAGGCGCTAGTGGGACGAAGATCGAAATTTGAAGAGTGGCCTGAGAAGATGATCGGAGCTAGATGGATAAGTTGCAAAAAGAGAGAGAGAGATAGAGACAGAGAGAGAGAGGGAGGGGGTGGGAAATCAAAGATACAGTGCTGGAGCTGGTGGAGAACGAAGCCTAGATCGCCGATGGTGTTGATGATGGATATTGGAGAATTCAGAAGGAACTACAAGTGAACACTCTCAAAATTAACACTATAAGGAATCCACCAAAGAGAAAGAGGAAGAGCAATAAACAAGTAGAAATCCTTCTTCTAATAATAACCAAAGGCTTAATAATTCATTAACTTAAAATCTGCCTTTGAATTACAAAATTACTCACTTAAATAGTTATTACAAAAATTCTGGATAACTCTTCCAGCAATGACTTTTCATGATCTATAATAGATAAGAATCAAAATAAAATGAACTTAGGACTAGAGATGAAAGGACTTTGCAAAAGAGATGAACATGGACAGAAGGACCAAATGTAAAGAATCATATAACTTCTCCATCTTCTACAAACACCTCCTCACATTCTCAACCAAGCGAGGCGCCCGCCTCACCAAACCCCAGGCGTCCGCCTCACCTCACTCATGCCATTGTTGAAGACACTGCCTCCCAGGCGGCCGCACCATCAGAAGCCAGGCGCCCGCCTCAACCTGCTTTCACCAAAGCTGAACCTTCTCCTTGGAATTGGTACTAGTAATAGTTCATAAATCTGCATTATACCATGGATTGATGTGAAAACTCAGTTGATTATATCACACATGATGGTAATTGACAAACTATTTAGTTTTCAGATACAAATTATATTATACAGTTCACTTAATTTCATTTCTTATCAACCAATCATGCCTGAAAATAAAACCATATCCAGATTAGAGTCAAAATCAAATCTGTCAACGAATTCAAAAACCCTAACCAAACACTCGCTACTAATTCAACACCTCGTAAGAATAAAAAAAATCATGAACAGAGAGAATCTAGAAAGCAGTTGATCAAACCGTGATTCGTTGCTGAGTTGTTACCTGGAAATTGATGGGATAGGATGCGTTTCAGAGCGGAGAGAGAGAAAGAGAGAGAGAGCTCCGGAATCTCTCTCCTGTCGGAGATGGAAGATGCTAGGGTTTGCGGTGGGGGATCTCGGAGAGGCGGACGCTGGAGAAGAAAGAGAAATTGGAAGGGTTTTGGTTTTGGGGGGATTCATCGCTGCGGCGGCTTTGACGAGAGAAAAAATAGGTTTGGAAATAAGAAATGGCTGAACACTAGAATATTTATACGCTAACATACCGACGGAAATTTCCGTTGGTAACCCTTAATTGTCCGTCGGTAATACCGACGGATCGCGTCCGTCTGTGAATTTCTGTCGGTAATAGACCTGTTTCTAGTAGTGTCGGTAGTAATGATCAATTTCTTAACGCTAAACTCTCTACCATTTGAGTTTAAATTCAATCATACAGTTTTGAGATACTAGTTGTGTAAACATCATGCATATATGAAATATAAACAGTGTTGGTGATTTTAGTGTCATCAACTTGTTTTATTGTAATGGTGATTTACTAAGAGATCAATGTGATTCGTATTAGACTCGGATACGAGTAAGGGAAAGTGTGGAGTACACACTCGTTTGAGCTAAAACGAAGTCAACCTCGATATAGAAGTAAAAGTTAAAGGGTAGCACTTTTTGCCGATCAAGCATGAACAAAGACGGCCGTGCAGCTTCATATGACACGGCCGCAGGTATGAACAACACGGCCGTGCAGCTTCATAAGACACGGCTGTGCCTGTATGCATGCCTTTTCAAAATGAAGAGACACATTGCTTGGCTAAAGTCATGTCTTTTGATTGTACCCTTTAACTAATACCTCCCCATCTGTATATATACAGAGATTGATCTCAGTTGTACATACATGAAAAACACAATAGTGAATTACAACAATAACGAAAGCAATCAATTCTCAAGTTTTGATTTGTTCTCTTTGCCTAGAAAACAAGTTGTGTGATTGTCTTATCCCAATAAAGATTTTGTGTAACCCAGGCATTAAGGGTCGAAATACTTTATTCGGAAAGTGGATTATACACGATTCAATCATATATCCGGCCTTAGTATCAAGATCAAGACCCTATTTCCCCTACAAACGAATAAAGTATTTGGTGATACTCATGGCTGGTGGAAGTACTTTGAAGGAGATGACAACAAAGTTTGGAAAGCTAGACAAGTTTGAAGGGCAAGATTTCAGACGTTGGCAAAAGAAGATGCACTTCCTTTTGACAACATTAAAGGTGGTGTATGTTCTATCTACTCCAATTCCAGAATTGCTTGAAGATGACAACTTGGAGGCAATCAGACGTAGATCAAAGTGGGAAAACGACGACTACATCTGCAGAGGACACATATTAAACGGTATGTCTGATTCTCTCTTTGACATCTATCAAAATGAGGAATCTGCTAAAGAGTTATGGGATTCTCTTGAATCCAAGTACATGGCAGAGGATGCTTCTAGTAAGAAGTTCCTTGTGAGTAATTTTAATAATTACAAAATGGTTGATTCAAGACCTGTCATGGAACAGTTCAATGAACTCCTTAGAATCCTTGGACAATATACTCAACATGGGTTGAAGATGGATGAGTCAATATCAGTTTCAAGTGTGATTGATAAGTTGCCTCCCTCCTGGAAGGATTTCAAACACACTTTGAAACATGGTAAAGATGATCTGTCTTTGGTTCAACTTGGTAGTCACTTGCGCATAGAGGAATCTCTAAGGGCGCAAGAAGATGACAAAGGCAAAGGAAAAGAAGTTGCTGGACCCTCGATCAATATGATTGATGAGGGTGGAAACAATAAAAACAAAGGAAAGAAACGTAGTTTCAATGACAATGGTTCTGGTCCCAACAAGAAGCCTAAATTGGCATGTTGGAAGTGTGGCAAAACTGGTCACTTTAAGAAGGATTGTCGTGTTGGAAACAACAAGAAAGGCGCAAGCACAAGTGGTTCGGGAAAGGGGTCTAAGGACCATTCTCAAAACCAAGGTCAGAATTTAATTCATAGTTGGAACAGATTTATTAAAAATTCTGTTTCAATAATTTCTGAGGCATTTTATGTGCAGGATGATGCTATTGCGTGGTGGATTGATTCCGGTGCCACTGCTCATGTTTGTAAAGATCGTTGTTGGTTTAAGACATACGAACCAATGGAAGACGGATCTGTCCTTTACATGGGTGATGACCATTCCGCTCCTATTCAAGGAAGAGGAAGTGTGGTATTGGAATTTAGTTCGGGAAAAACGATTTCTTTGTTTAATGTTTTATATGTACCTAAACTTCGTAAGAATTTAATTTCTGGTCCTGTCTTGAACAAGTGTGGTTATAAACAAGTTTATGAATCCGATAAGTATATCTTATCGAAGTCGGGTGTATTTGTAGGATTTGGTTATTATAACAATGGGATGTTTATGTTGAATTTGAATAAAATTCCTGTTAACTCTAGTTCTGTTTATATGACTTCCTCTGTTGTTGTTAATTCTTCATTATGGCATGCTCGGTTAGGACATGTGCACTATAAAAGAATGCTTGAAATGTCCAAAGATGGTTTGATTCCTGTTATTGATAATAATACGGAAAGGTGTAATACTTGCATGTTAACAAAAATCACTAGGAAACCTTTTAAAAGTGTTACAAGGAATTCTGTAAAACTTGAATTGATACATAGTGATTTATGTGATTTTCATGCAACTCCATCTTTAGGCAATAAAAAGTATATTGTCACTTTTATAGATGATGCCTCTAGGTTTTGCTATATTTATTTGCTGCATGCAAAAGATGAAGCCCTAGATAAATTTAAAATTTATAAACCTGAAGTTGAACTTCAACTTAATGGCTTGATTAAAACCTTACGTACGGATAGAGGTGGTGAATATTATGATCCTAAATATTTCCAATCCGTAGGGATAATTCATGAGACTACGGCTCCTTATGTACCACAACAAAATGGTGTGGCTGAAAGGAAGAATAGAACTCTTGAAGAAATGGTTAACGCCATGTTGTCTTACTCTGGCTTGAGTGACGGGTTTTGGGGTGAAGCCATGTTAACGGCTTGTCATCTATTGAATAGAGTTCCTAATAAAAGGAACAAGATTACCCCATATGAGCTTTGGTATAAGAAACGACCAAACTTGACATTTTTGCGAGTTTGGGGATGTAGGGCCGTGGTTAGACTTCCGGACCCTAAAAGGAAAAAGTTGGGAGAAAAAGGTATTGATTGCATCTTTGTTGGATATGCTGAGCATTCCAAGGCATATAGGTTTTATGTTATAGAACCTAATGAATTCATTTCTATAAACACAATTATAGAATCAAGAGATGCAATCTTTGATGAGAATCGTTTCTCTTCGATACCTAGACCCAAGGATATTATACCAATGTCGGCTGAATCTCAAATGGATGATCATTCAATTGATGTACCAAGTGAGACACCCGAACCTCGTAAGAGTACAAGAGTAAGGAAAGCTAAATCATATGGTTCTGATTTTCAACTATATTTAGTTATGGGATCAAGAGATCAAATTGAATCTCAATACTCTTACTGTTATAGTATAGAGGAGGATCCAAGAACCTATGATGAAGCAATAAAATCTCGAGACGCTGGTTTTTGGAAAGAAGCCATCGATGATGAGATTGGTTCTATTGTGGAAAATAATACATGGGTCTTGTCTGATTTACCACCAGGCTGTAAACCTTTGGGGTGCAAATGGATCTTCAAAAAGAAGATGAAAGTCGATGGAACAATTGACAAGTTTAAAGCTCGATTGGTAATCCAAGGCTTTAGACAAAAGGAAGGGATCGATTACTTCGATACCTATGCACCGGTTGCTCGTATCACTACTATTAGATTTCTGATAGCTTTGGCAGCTATTCAGAATCTATTGATCCATCAAATGGATGTCAAAACAGCATTTTTAAATGGTGATTTGGAAGAAGAAGTGTATATGAAGCAACCTGAAGGATTTGTTATGCCAGGTAATGAGCATAAGGTATGTAAGTTAATTAAGTCATTGTATGGGCTGAAGCAAGCACCTAAGCAGTGGCATCAAAAATTTGATGAGGTTGTTTTGTCGAATGGTTTTGTATTAAATCAGTCCGACAAATGTGTATATAGCAGATTTGATGAATCCGGTAAAGGTGTAATCATCTGTCTATATGTAGATGACATGTTGATTTTTGGCACTGACCAAAATGTAGTTGATAAAACTAAGAAGTTTTTGTCATCAAAGTTTTCGATGAAGGACATGGGAGAAGCCGATGTAATTCTTGGTATAAAGATTAAACGGATGAACAAGGGAATTGCAATATCACAATCTCATTATATTGAGAAAATTCTCAAGAGGTTTAATTGTGATAATTGTTCTAAAGTTAGTACTCCCATGGATCCTACTGAGAAACTTGTATCAAATACTGGTAAACCTGTGTCACAGCTCGAATACTCAAAAGCCATTGGCAGTTTGATGTATGCTATGACGGGCACTCGACCTGATATTGCTTATGCAGTTGGAAGATTGAGCAGGTTCACTAGTAATCCTAGTAGACAGCATTGGCATGCTATAACAAGGGTGTTCAAGTACTTAAAAGGTACTATGGACTATGGTTTGTGTTATAGTGGACATCCTTCTATATTAGAAGGTTATACCGATGCTAGTTGGATCAACCAAGAAGATTCATCTTCTACTAGTGGTTGGGTGTTCTTGCTTGGAGGAGGTGCCATTTCTTGGGCTTCCAAAAAGCAGACATGTATTACACATTCTACAATGGAATCTGAGTTTGTAGCATTGGCTGCTGCTGGAAAAGAAGCGGAGTGGCTTCGGAACTTGATATATGAGATTCCATTATGGCCAAAACCGATATCACCAATGTCTATCCATTGTGATAGTGCTGCCACCTTGGCTAGGGCCTATAGTCAGATTTATAATGGCAAGTCTAGACACTTGGGTGTCAGACATAGTATGATTCGGGAGTTAATCATGAATGGTGTGATATCAGTTGAGTTTGTTCGGTCGCAACAAAATTTGGCTGACCACTTGACGAAGGGGTTAGCCAGAGACTTGGTAAATAAGTCTGCAATGGGAATGGGATTAAAGTCCATTTAATCCTCTAATTGTGAGATACCCAATTCCCTTCTAATACAACGTTAGAAGCTTGAATTCAATGTGGAAAGCTCGCAGTTGGAGATTGGAACACATGTTATTATCTTTCCCAAGGTATGTGTTCAGACCTGCAAGTAAAGGTTAGGTTGAAGAATATCTTCTTAATAGTTCCTTTGAAAAATTGCAAATGCAGGTGCAAGATTAAAAGGAACTACCTATGTGGACATGAAGTTTTGCCGCTTCAAGAAGCTAGGACTTGGCTTCCTATATGTTCACTATTGGATATGGACACATGGCTTGTAATAGTGTCAAGATTAAACAAAGAGAATTGTACTGAACTTATGTGTATAGTATCTTCAGGTATTCATATGAGTTGACGGGTTCAATCGTTACGACACCCCGATTCTCGAGTATTTGAAATGTGTATTATACTAAGATGAAAATTCAATCGCAAGACATTTTCATTTATGCATTCGTTTGTTTCGTTATTTATAAAAGTTTAGTAAATCAAAGGATTACACTAAAATGGAGGGGATTTGTTGGTGATTTTAGTGTCATCAACTTGTTTTATTGTAATGGTGATTTACTAAGAGATCAATGTGATTCGTATTAGACTCGGATACGAGTAAGGGAAAGTGTGGAGTACACACTCGTTTGAGCTAAAACGAAGTCAACCTCGATATAGAAGTAAAAGTTAAAGGGTAGCACTTTTTGCTGATCAGTATGAACAGCACGGCCGTGCAGTTCATATGACACGGCCGTGCAGGTATGAACAACACGGCCGTGCAGTTCATAAGACACGGCCGTGCAGTTCCTGTACAGATGCCTTTTCAAAATGAAGAGACACATTGCTTGGCTAAAGTCATGTCTTTTGATTGTACCCTTTAACTAATACCTCCCCATCTGTATATATACAGAGATTGATCTCAGTTGTACATACATGAAAAACACAATAGTGAATTACAACAATAACGAAAGCAATCAATTCTCAAGTTTTGATTTGTTCTCTTTGCCTAGAAAACAAGTTGTGTGATTGTCTTATCCCAATAAAGATTTTGTGTAACCCAGGCATTAAGGGTCGAAATACTTTATTCGGAAAGTGGATTATACACGATTCAATCATATATCCGGCCTTAGTATCAAGATCAAGACCCTATTTCCCCTACAAACAGTTGAATAATATTTTCTTAAACGTAATGGTGCGAATATGATAATGCAGAACAAACCTACAGCACTGCTGTGCGTATAACATTATGTGCTTCAGCCATTAGGTCCATTACAACAATTAATACATAAACTCTACTGATGAAACTAATGATGGACTGTAATCTGAGTAATGCAAAATAAATAAAATCTAAACTGATGTTTAAACATATATCAAGCAGTAGCACCATGTTTGGCAAACCTACATTTTGATGCCTTACCAAATTACACAATTCTAAAGCAAAAACACTATCAGGCATTTTGTTAATTCAAACCAACAAACTAACATATTCATATTTTCTTCATGGATTCCAGATATGCCTCATTCTGATCATATGGTGCCTGCCAATATATCCTTCAACGAGAGAATATTATCCTCGTGGAAGTAATATATCTGCGTGTATTCCTTGTAAGTCGGCTGAACCGAAGAAGAGGCAGCAACATCAGCAGGTAGGTTATTATTGTCAAGGGTTTCCCACGTTTCAGATTCTAGATCATAAGTATGAACAGGCATATGGAAACCTACTAAAGGTTTATACAACATGGACCGGCCAATTGTGAACACAATCTTCTTAGTCCCGGGGAGGTTCCCAGCTGGAATAGTAAGAAAACTAGGAGGAAATGGATCCCTCAGATGGATTGGAATATGAATAGTGATTTTATCCCATTTGGGCCTTAACCCTTTCCGATAGTTATCATCCATTAACCATAGGTTAAACTCGGTTGCTCCAATAGATGAATGAGTGAGGGCCAAGCGTCCCCCAACTTGTGTAAGTCCAGCTTCTAAAGAATCATAGTAACGGCCCCAATGATGATTCCACATGGGGAATTCTGGTGCACTAAATGCCGGGAGAGGGGTACCAACATGATCCGGGACGATTGGATATTTAATTGTTGAGTAACTCTCTTTATTAAGATCAAAACATATCAGGTAGAAGTAATCAATCCAATACAATGAAGATCTTAAGCAATAACTTCTACGAAATCCAACCGATCCCATTACACATGTATTCCTCCAACAGTCCTGATTTTGGTTCTGGTTCTGGTCCTGGCTGATCTGATTGTACTGGAGGGTGAGAATCTTTGAATTATCTTTTTTATCGGAATAAGAATAATCTTTTTGAATTTGAAGCAACTTGTACACTTTGTTAATATCATCAAAACCCAAGTAGTAAGGACAAGGGTGTTTGGAAACCGGGAGAGCCGGTGATGGTGGAGGAAGTTTCATGGTTTCCCTTGTTGAGAGGTTACATAAGTATATGTTGTTCTTCGGGTTCTTGGAGTAGAAACACACCAGACCGTTTACAACTTCTGTTGTACAGTAGTCTTCCTTAACAGTCTTTTCCCAATGTACGGAAGCAGAGTCGGAGCTCATGATGGAAGCGCAGACGAACCGGTTCTTAAGTGAAAGATATCGAATGCGAATTGGAGGAGGGGGCTTGTACCACGTTAACGGAAAATAAGTGCCGACAAAAGCTAGGAGGGAGGGGCGGGATGGAGAAAGAGAACGGTGGGATAGATGGAAGTGACGATCATGGAGTATGGTTGATTGCCAAAGCTTGCAAACAAGCTTGAATCTCATTAGAGATTTGGCCGGAACTCTTATTAGTATATTTTCAAATACTACATCCGTTGGAATATGTGAATTATAACTTCTAGAATTCATCTCCTTCTTCATATTTTCCGGTGGATTCTCCGGTTGGGTTCTTCTGGTTAATTTAATTTAATGGCACGTAAGAATTGAAGAGACAAATACTAGGGAGATATGAGAAGGCTCAACGTTAGTCCTTATTTATATGTATGTATACATGAAGTCCTATTCATATTACAATTAGACTGTACAAAGAAAAGGTCTTCTAGTTGCACAATAATTCTTCTGGAATAATTTAATGGCAAAATTTATACTACTCCTTTCTGTAGATTTTTTTTCCAAAATATAGCTTTTTAAAAATTTATATTCCAAAATAACCACCTCCAAAAGTTATGTACCAAAGTAGCACTTTCAAGTTGGATTCTGGAATTACCAATTCCGGAATAATGTAATCCGAAATTCCTTTTTTTTTTTTCGAAAAATTCAATTCCGGAACTGGTAATTCCGGAATTAATTTTTTTTTTAAACTGAAAAACTGGGATTTTGGAAAAATTGAATTCCGGAAATGCTACTACCGGAATTCAAATGCCCCCTGCGTTGACTTTTGAAAAGTAGAAAGATTATTTCGGAACGGAGGGAGTATTTCTTTAGGGTTTTTAATTTTGAGAGAACAAATAAAGATTTTATTAATTAATAACTTAATCTAAGTTAGTGAGGGAAATAAAAAATATTCGTTTACTCTAGAAAGATATATTTTTATTAAGTGAGATATGTATAAAGAAAAATTATGTCATAATTATGTTTAATTAACTTCAAAATGTAGTGGATATAAGTGAAACTACAATAGTGTATATAATAATATCTATGAAATGTTCATTATTTCCTCAACATCCAAAAGTCAACGCAGGGGGGCATTTGAATTCCGGAAGTAGCATTTTCGGAATTCAATTTTTCCAAAATCCCAGTTTTTCAGTTTTATAAAAAAAATTAATTTCGGAATTACCAGTTCCGAATTGAATTTTTCAAAAAAAAAAAGGAATTCCGGAATTACCAATTCCGGATTACATTATTCCGGAATTGGTAATTTCGGAATCCAACTTGAAACTGCTACTTTGGTACATAACTTTTGGAGGAGGTTATTTTGGAATATAAATTTTTAAAAAGCTATATTTTGAAAAAAAAATCCACTGATTTCTCTTATCATTATACCGCATATTAGATTTTAGATTATTAGATTAGTTTATTTTATTGGATTAAATTTAATTTGTTTAAATTGTATTATTCTCTCCATCCTAAAATGAATAATTTTTTTTTCAAAATTTAAGAATCATTTAAAAAAATTAATTTTAATCTAGAAAAAATAATAAACATTCTTTTAATTCATTTTCAAAATTTTAGATTTGTAAAAATATAATGAATTATGAAAAAAAATTAAATCAAAAAATTTAAAAGGACATTTATTTTGAGACAATAATGGTCATTCAATCTATCTATATAATATATAAAAGCAGAAACATTTCAAGACCATACAGCTCGCCACATGAAATTTCAAGTTAGCTCTATGTTCACCAATTATTGGCAGCTATGTGTCACATTCAATGAAGAGTTTTATTTTAGATTTTGATTTAAACACAAATTTTAGCTTTTAAATCCAAATAAAATGTTTTAAACGTAATAAATTCAAACTACAACGGTTCAACTACTTCATCCGAAAGAATGTGATTGTGGTAGAAAGTAGAAACATTGTCTTGGAGCATGCACTGATTTCTCTTATCATTATCCCCCATATTAGATTTTAGATTATTAGATTAGTTTATTTTATTGGATTAAATTTAATTTGTTTAAATTGTATTATTCTCTCCATCCTAAAATGAATGATTTTTTTTTCAAAATTTAAGAATAATTTTAAAAAATATAATTTTAATCTAGAAAAAATAATAAATATTCTTTTAATTCATTTTCAAAATTTTAGATTTGTAAAAATATAATGAATTATGAAAAAAATTAAATCAAAAAATTTAAAAGAACATTTATTTTGAGACAATAATGGTCATTCAATCTATATATTATATAAAAGCAAACAGATTTCAAGACCATACAGCTCGCCACGTGAAATTCCAAGTCAGCTCTATGTTCACCAATTATTAGCAAATATGTGTCACATTTAATGAAGAATTTTATTTTAGATTTTGATTTAAACACAAACTAGGGAGAAGCCCGTGCTACGCACGGGATTTTGGGAATGTTAGTTTTACGCAGGCCTTTCCCGGAAATTATAGGCCCCTGTGTGAAATGTGAAAATTGGGCCCTAATATTTTTTTTTGAAAAAAACACAATAACTATAAAATGAGAATTGTTATTCACCCCCGCACATTTACTTAATACCCCCGTAATACAATTTTCAAAAAAATGTCATTAATTGAAATGACTCTATTACCCCCACAAATGTTATACACCCGCAATTGAAGTTTATTTTCTTTTTTTTTTTGAAGGGAGTTAACTGGAAATTATAAGAGTTGGTCTTATAAAAAACATATTTTTTTCTAAGCTTAAGAAAAAACCATTTTTACACTGGCACTTACTAACACTGGCACTTTGTTACACATGCACTGACACTTACTAACACTGGCACTTTGTTACACATGCACTGACACTGAGTTTCTGGACAAACATGCACTGGCACTGGCACTGAAGCTTTCGGACAAACATGCACTGGCACTTTTCGCACCGGCACTCTTTTACACAAACACTGGCACTCTTTTACACAAACACTGACACTTTGTTACACATGCACTGACACTTTGTTACACTAACACTGACACTTAATAATACATGACTGGCAGCACTTTGTTACTCTAACACTGCACTTTGTTATTCTAACACTGACACTTTTTAATACTAACACTGGCACTTTTTTACTCTGACGCCGACACTTTTTAGATGTGCACTGGCACTCTTTTACCATAACCCTGACAATTATTTAGACAATTGGCACTCTTAAATACTCACTCCGTCCCAAGAAAAGTGTCACCATTTTAGGTCAGGCACGCAAATTAAGAAAAAAAGTGGGAAGAAAAAATGTTGTAAGTGTAATTTGAAAAGAGGAGAGAGAATTAGTGGAGGAAATAGTAAATTTAAAAAGTGTTGTGAGTGTAATAGTATTTTAAGAGAGAGAATGAGTGGAGGGAATAGTGAGTGGGTGTAATAGAATATTAATAAAACATTTCCATTTTAGGAAATGTGAGGCTTCAAACGGGAGGCCATTTTGGATAAAAAGTGACGGATTTCCTAGGACGGAGGGAGTATTAATCCTTCGCTCAATAATACCAAACCAAAAACCATGGATGGACAGACCTCCCAATTTATTACTATTTCCACAAACCCATCTTTAATTCGTCCTAATATTCACGTCAATTGTCGAGGGAGTATTAATCCTTCGCTCAATAATACCAAACCAAAAACCATGGATGGACGGACCTCCCAATTTATTACTATTTCCACAAACCCATCTTTAATTCGTCCTAATATTCACGTCAATTGTCGCCGGTGGGACTCCAATACCGAGAATTTTCGAACCCGTAATTTCAAATCCAGTTCTACATCCCAAGTTTTTGATGATCAAGAGGAAGAGAACAAATAAGAATGGTCTGACACTTTGGAGGAATTCATCGGCCAAGCTTGGATTCTCAAGGGCGGCCCTACCTTTTGCTTCAACCCAGGCGAGTATTTCTTCTCTCTTCAATCCATACATACACACACTCGTGAATCGCTTGTATAATCATTTACAATTTAGTTGATTTGTATGGAATTATATTTGATTTGTATGGAATTACAATAGTATACGGATCTGTGTAATTTTGTGAAGTTTGGGGATGATTGGGAGTTGGGCGCCGCAAAGCAAGCGAGGGAAGAGTCGACGTGTTCTAGAAAAGTAAAAATACGTTTTTTTTTCTAAGATTAAGAAAAAATGCGTTTTTTTATGAGATTTTGGCAAATTGTAATAATGATTAAAATTATTTTATTTTTAAGAAGCCTCTAAGACCCAACGCCGTCACCGACGGTTCAAATTCTAGTCCTCCAACTAACTTCTCCGCCTGCAAATGGGCTGAACGCCTAATCGACGACTTCCAATTCCTCCCTACCACCACCATCGACACTCTCTCTACCTCTCGCATTCCTCCGCCCTATTCTCCCACAATTGCCGCTCCCGACCGGAATAGACAAGTTTAAGGAGAGAGTACATTCAAGGACTTAATGAAGACGAATTGGATACTATTGTCGCTGAAGTTACTTGGGATAATGTAATTCGTTGCACTTACATTTGATTTCTTGCAGACCGAGCTGTTGATTTGAAATTGATTGTGGAAATTTGATGGGGTTTTGTAGGTTCCTGGAGCATTGTGTTTGTTGAAAGAAGCAGGGGAGACTGAAATGGTTCTGCAAATTGGTGAGAAATAAATATCATTTAAAATATATATTAATGATATTAATTTTTTATTTTTTTTTAGTTTAGATGATAATTACTTTAGTTTGTTTTAAATTTTGATTATTATTATTATTTTAAAAATAAAATAATTGTAATCCTTATTATTTAGAAATTTTCAGTTAACTTCTTAAAAGAAAATAAACTTCAATTGCGGGTGTATAACATTAGTGAGGGTAATAGGGTCATTTCAATTAATAACATTTTTTTGAAAATTGTATTGCGGGGGTATTAAGTAAATGTGCGGGGGTGAATAACAATTCTCCTATAAAATATATATAAGTACTTTCATATCAAGATGAAAGTTTCATTTTTTTTATCTAAAAAAAAAACTAAAATCTAATTAAAGTTTTATTATTTTATCAACAACAACTAGGGGTGTTCACGGTCCGGATTGGTCCGAATTTTATCAAAATTTCAAAAAAATAGGCCCGGACCAATTGTTCGGTTCTGCCTAAATCTAGGACCAGGACCAGACCATTACATTACAGGACCGGTCACATTGGTCCGGTTCCAATGGTTCGGTCCATGTCCGGTTCCATCCGTTCCACAAGTTACACTATTATATATTTTTTCTAAAGATAAAACATGCAACAACTATTTTTTCATGAAACCAAAATATAGGGCGATTACATAAACAAAGTTCAAATAAAAATATTCAGACATACAACAAATTAACTGAAATAGAGGAACAAAAGAGAAAAACATAAACATGATTCAGACCCTAATAACTAAATTCAGATGCAAAATTTTAAGAAAATTGAAAATACGAGTAGATTGGAGGTAGAGACTGAGAAATTAACATCAAAATCTCATTAAATCATTACATTTTATTTGAGATTTGAGAGGCAAAATAACAGAGTAATGATGTTCTGCAATCTCGCAAGAAAAAACAGATCCGCGTCGCAGATTAATTACTTTCGTTACAGCTGCGCCGTCGATAGAGATCGATGGTGGTGCCGTGGTTGGACACCTGAGTCGAAATCAGGGCGCCGCCATGGAAAATCAATTTGATTTCTAGGGTTGAGAATTGAGATGAGAGAAAGATGGGAGAGGGGAAAAGCGTAGAGAGAGAGAGAGAGGGATAGAAAACCAAACGGCAGAAATGAGAGAGATATGATAGGGTTAGGGTTTTTGTAAACTTGTAATGTCGCTGGATGGATAAGGTCACAGCAAAATTATTTATTTTTTTTGGAAATTAGGAATTTGAAATTATGAATAAATAAATAAATAAATAAATAAATATATATATATATATATATATATATATATATATATATATATATATATATATATATATATATATATATATATATATATATATATATATATATATATATATATATAATACATAATATATACATAATCGGTCCGGTCCGGATTCGGTCCAGGACCATATATATTTTTTTCAAAAACCAGGACCAACCCAAATAATCGGTTCCATATAAATTTGGGACCAGAACCAAACCAATTCTATTGGATTGGTCCGGTTTTCATTGGTCTGGTCCGGTTTTATCGGTCCGGTCCAAATTGGCCGGTTTTTTTGTTCAGTCCTAACAACAACTGTCAACAACAACAAAAACCTTATGCAATTTCAATTTGTCCTTTTTATCAAAAAAAAATTACACCTACTGTTCCTTTTTATTTTAAAAAAAAAATACACCCACTTTCTCTGTCTTTCTCACTTTCGTCTTTCTCTTTCTCTCTCCAGTCTCCATCGACCAATTTCTCCGTCTCCCCCAAATCCAAAACCCAAATTTAACAAACACCGAAACAAAAGAGTAAAGGCCAAAATCGAAAATACCTTCTTAATGGATGTCGGATGAAGATGAAGAACTGAAGAAGACCATCTTCTTCTCAGGCGCTTATATATACCCGCGACGGCGTCGGACGACGGACGGGAACAACTCAGATCATCTTCTCAGATTGGGATGAAAAATTTCGAGGTATTTCTGGATTTCCCTTTCTCGCTTTCAATTAATTTATAAAAGAATTTTTCTTTTTACCGTTGTCCGTTGCAATTAATCAATTTACGAAAGCGAGGAGTCGGTGAATGCCGCTTGATTTGCCGTTTTCGCCGTTATCTCCTTAAAAGATTTATAATTTTTTTTATTGGAAGATATATACCTAATAAAAGCCGGGCCTGCTTTTACGCTCTATGTTAATGGCAAATAATAATCATGAAAAATTTAGAAGAATAATTTGTAAGTGTATAAATTTAAATGCTAATTTCTATTGTTTTATTAAATTATTATTTTAAGTTGAATGGCATTTAGACTTAATATTATCACAAATCAATAATACATTTAAATGTAGTCAAAGTTGCACATTAATAATTATATAATATGTATTGTCTAGAGAAATATTTTCAAGTTGATGAAACATTTAGTTAAACTCAAATGAAAGACATATATACAGTAATTCCTTCGCGTCCAGAACATATAAATGTATTTCCTGTCTTCAAGTACCTAAGTAAAACAACATAATATATAAATTAGTGTTTTAATATATATGTAAATAAATAATAACAAAAAGTATAAAGTAAGGGCGCAAGTATATTACCTAGTGTATTAAAGACTTCATGGTAGACAATGTTTTTGGTCCATCCTTTGAATTCATCATCATTTTCTAACAATAAAATCTTCAAGCCATTAGGCGATTTCACTCGTGACAAAGCAACATATAATTGACCATGGCTGAAGACTGGAGAAGGCAAATAAAGACCAACATTTTTCAGTGTTTGACCTTGGCTTTTGTTAATAGTCATTGCATAACAAACCTTTACTGGAAATTGTCTTCTTTTCAAGACAAATGGGAATTTCCCTTCCGATGAAGTCAAAATAATTCGAGGAATAAGAACTTTATCGCCAACATGTGATCCGGAGATAATACATCCCTCTATTACTCTTTTCCCAAGTTGAGTAATAATTAGCCTAGTACCATTACACATGCCTTTGCTAGGGTTCACATTCCTTAGTAACATTACAGGGACTCCAATTTTCAAATTCAGCTTATGTGCAGGTATTCCAGGGAAATTTAAGCTGTTTAAAAATTCAACTGGATATAAAAGCAACTGATCTCCAACATCATCATGTGTTCTATCAATAGAATCATAACTGAGATATTCTTTACCCTCAGACTCAACAAAATCTATTATAAATTTGTTAATTTGATCCACAGTCTCATTTCTTGGAGTTAAAATAGCTCTATTTGTGAGATAATCAACCATGAGATGTGATGTTGCAAAATGAGGATACGTACACTGGAAAATATTTTTTATAGGATCTTCGCCAGGAGATATAATGAACTCATCCGGTATTTTTATCCATTCAGCTTCATCGCTATCACCCCTTGCCTTTGCAGGCTCTTTTCCGTCCCCAATTCGCAAAATCCAATTAGAAAATTGCTCTATATTCAAGTGTTCTGAAGTATAATTTGAAGCAATATGTTGCACCCTTAAATTTTTGGTAAGCTTACATACCTCACATTGGTTCCAAATGTAAGAACTGTTCACAGAAGCATTTACAATGTCGCCCCTAGTACCTCCTGGAATAACTGGTAGTATTTGCCGGAAATCTCCACCTAATAAAAAAGTCTTGCCACCAAAGACTTTATCTTCATCGTAAGTATGACTACCTCGCAAAATGTCCTTCAACGTCCGATCCACAGCCTCAAATGCATGTTTCCCATCCATTGGGGCCTCATCCCAAATGACCAACTCACATTTTTGAATTAATTCAGCAAGTTGTGTACCTTGTTTAATAGTACACGTAGAATCTTCATTAGTGTTCAGTGGAATTCTGAATCTGCTATGTGTTGTCCTTCCTCCAGGTAGTAGCAATGCAACAATTCCTATTTAAGTCATAAAAGTTGGTATGAGTAAATACTTTTTCATTTCAGTTAACATCAAGTAATAAGGAGCTAATTTTTAAGAAGTATACCTGACGAAGCGACAGCCAAAACAATTTTTGAATTTGATCTTAATTTGGACATTATGGCTCTATACAAATACGTTTTCCCTGTACCTCCAAAACTATACAAAAAAAAACAACTTGGATTTATTTTGTTCAACTGCCTCAATCACTTTGTTGTAAACCACCAGCTGATCTTCATTTAAAGAGGATTTCAGCAGATCATGTTCTTCGCTCAACAATTAGCGATCGTAGTTTTGTTCCTCTAAAATCAATCTGTTTTTAAGCTAATCAAGCAAAGCTTTATTAGGGAGTGGCATGCCTTCAATATCTTCTAAAGAACGACCATTTCTCAATAACATTTTCTGCAACTCCGCAAGCGTCAGATTCTGAATTTCGTGATCAGATAAAATCAATGAAGGTAGTCTAAGTAGCTTTCTCTGCATTCTGAGTATATCATCACTGATTTTCACCCAACTTAAATCCCAAAATTTCTTAGCATCAGACACATTGCAAAATAACAAAATTGTAAGAAATAGTTCTCTCATTTTTGGGCCGGTTGCCCAGTGAGACGCTTCATCCAATGCTTTATGCCATTCGCCATCATCTTCCAGAAGGCCACGAACGTAACATGCCATTTTCATAGTCGGATGAACAATGCCATCGACAGTTCTGATGTCCTCATAACAGGTGGGTCCTTTAACTACATTCAATAATAAACGTAAATAATATCTTTCACCTGAGCTTGGGTGAGCAAATGTTAATCTCCCAATAGACTTTCCAGACTTACGTCTTGACCAAGAAAAAGTACTTGCCTTCCAAACATACTGAGTGGGTATTTCAACGTACGTTAACTTTCGTGAGTTGTTATCAACTTTATTGAGTTCCATCCATTCAGTAAACATTATTTTGTTCGATTTCTCGCGCGACACAATTCCAGGTAATGATTCGTTATCTTTGAAAACCAATTGTTGTTCATTCTCCAAGTGATAACACAATCTTTCTACAGCTGGTTTCCTGTAATGTATTGGGAACTCAAATATTCTCCATATCGCCTCACATGCTGAAATATATCGACAATCAAGAAATGCTTTAATCTCGTCATTCTCGTCTGTAGTTTGTTCACCAAGAACACTTGTGCTATGTGATGAAGATTCGATTACTGCTGTAGCTCTATCGGGACCTTTTGTAACGTATTTGAACAAATACTTAATTGCTCTTGACTTATTACATGCTTCAACGTTGATATGACTTTGATATTTAACCAAAAGATACCTTTGTAAGCTGTAACAAATCTGTTGTCCAACTGGATACCATTCTTTTCAACCGTTATTCCCATGTCTCTTCTTCTATAAACGCAATAACCATTTTCGTCAATAGTTGTTTGGCTTCTGTAGGATTTTGGAAATCGTTTACTGCAAACACCTATAGTGTATACATTCAAAAGGAATTCAATCTTCAAACAAAAGTACGAATATAAAGGAAAATAGGTTATGAATATACATGTTAAAATTACTCAATTTTAATACCAAAAATAAATATGAATGCATGTTAAATATTACCATCAAACATGCAAGGGGAGTTTGGATTGGCATGACCACACGGACCATGCATCATAAATTGTTTGACGGCTTCATATCCAACGGGATCAAGTGAAGGATTAGGTATTTCTGCAGATATAACTGAATCAACTTGTTCCGTTGAATGTATTTTGATGCCACGTCAACCCAGAAGATTATATGTGCATGTGGGAGCCCGCGCTTTTGAAATTCTATAGTATAAACCACTACCAAACATAAAGAATGAAGAACATGCTCAGGAAAATGTTATGTGTAGTATGACTATAAGTAATAAGAAGTGTGTAAACAGTCTGGATAATATTTTTGTGTAACAACAAAATAATAATATATGTACACAAAGTTTATGCCTGCATTAACTTTGCCGAAAATTTCGTTGTCCACGATGTCATGTAGCATTTCGTCCAATTTCATTTTGAATACTAGCGCCTCAATATCTGGCCTATTTTCTGGCCTTTGGCATGGCAATTCCTTTAATAAATCTTTTATTTCAGGCCAATTTGGATTCGCTGTGAACGTAATAAAAAAATCAGGATTTCCATAAACACGGCATATTGCCATTGCATCTTGATAATTCTGCATCATGTATCTAGGGCTTCCTGTGAAAGACGATGGCAAAATTGTTCTCATCCCTACTTTGGTTGAATCAGAGTCTCCTTTTCGAATTGCATCATACACATTTCTATACAAATCTGTTCTTAAATTCCCTTGATTATTTCTTAACCAACGTACTCTTTGTTGTTCAATTTGTGTATAGCAATCAACGATAAATTGTTGATACAATCTTCCACTGGTTTGAATTGTTTTCCCTTCATTCCTCCTATGTTTAAAAACATAGGAATAATACTCCCTTGCAGTGACAAATTTTCTTTTTGTTCTTCTTGTTCCACTATTTCTTTTGTAAGGTATCTCCGTGTGGAAGCCATCTTCACCATACGAAAACAAAAGAGGATATTGCAAAGACATGAACAAAGGATGTAAATCACTTATTCTTTTTATGACACCATCACTTGACTGAAATTAGGAAATCTCTTTCACCATTAGTATTTCTCATGTCACCTACAATTAACATTGCAACTTCGGAAGCACTTGGAGGATCATACAACCTATCCCGGTGAGATCTTTTCTTTATCAATCTAAGTGAGAAATCTGAACGTTTATTATCCTCGTACCAATCTCGGACGCTTCTAATTCATTATGAGAATCTAACATTTCAGTTATCTGCTCAACCAAATCAGGATCCAAATTTGCATTAGGCCCATTACAATTAACATCTCTAATGCGGTTGCTGGTATCATTTTCAGTGTCATGAACATAAAGTTGTAGAAAGCTTGCTTCCTGACCTTCAGGAGGCAACAATGAACCAATTCGATGGAAATTTTGCCCACTTATTCGATAAACATAAACAGAACCTGAGGAATTAATGGAGTTATCTACTTTCCCACCCATGGAAGTCATAGAGAACATTGAGTTATAGACTCTAATATTTTTCATAAATTTTTGCGATTCTTTGGACGAAGAACCCTGAAGCAATGATTTCAGGGGTTGGGGGGGTTCTTTTCTTTTCGCTAACTCAATTTTTCCATTTATACAACATAGTGAATGTATCGGATAAGTGTTTTTGGCATTTTTCTTCACTCTCTCTCTATTCCAAAAAACAGCAGAGCAATATTTGCACTCAAATTCAGGCGGACCATAGTAAGATTTATCAGCAGAAAATTTATCTGTAATATAATAAATGACATATATTAAGAGTTGTTATACGTCTTTATATATTTTGTATACCTAGTTGATATGGTGTTAAAAATACCTGCTGCAGCTATTTTCCTTCGCGATAAAGCATTAGATGTGTCTCTTTGATTTTCATTCATGTTTGCATTACCTGGACGACACTGCGCAACAGCCAAACGTCTATGTTCCCTTCTTTGCTTAGCATACAGTGCCCTTATATATTTGTCTTGCAGAAAGTTTGAAAAATAAATGTGATTAATAGACAATTTCAATAGTATGATACATCTATACAATATTCTATAAAGTTAGAACACAACAAATTACAACTTAGAAAATTTAATTACCCCAATCATTGTTCCCCGAAGAAGTACTTGCATGAGATCGATTTACACTATACAGATGTTCATTGTGTGATCGTTTTCTTTTCCCTAGCATCAATATATCACGTCTCCTTGCCCGATTGTTCTTCGCCTCCTCTGCCGATGGTATATCTAATTAAAAGAAAAGATGATTAATTGGACAATATTATAAGGGAAATTAGTTATTTTAAAAAATTCGAAATGCTGCATAAATTTTACCTAACACAATTTCTTCGGTTGTTTTCTTTTTCCTTCCTCGTTTTGTTGCCATATCTATGTCCCCAAGACCATAGTATGCAGAGATTAGATTCTATATATAGTTCAAAACCTTAGGAGAAAGCAGAAGAGACATTAGTTTGTTATATTGTGAGTGAAAATTATATAATTCATTCAGTTAGAAGAGGAAATACATCATATATTAATGATACATTAAACATGCATTCAAATCAATACCAGGAATGTATAAAGGCTCAAGTGAGGAAAGATGTATGCCAACCCTTGATGTTCAAATTTCCTGTAAACCAATTGACATATTCATGTTCTAAGGGAGTAATCATATATTCCATTAACATATAAAGGTTGCGATTTTTTGGAAAATTTTATTACCTATCTGTTTGAATTAGGAAAAAATAATTTAAGACCAGGAGAAGAGTTATTATTTCATTATGATCTATGATAAATATTATTATTTTTTTTAAAAAAACTAATTCCTTTAAAAAAATAGTATATTAACAAAAAGTATATTTTAAAAAATCGAGCTTTAATATTTGTCTATACATATGATGTAGGAGGAATTGGGGATGGATTCAACAGAGGAATTGGGGATGGATTCAACGAAGGAGGAACTTACTGGCTGTGAGGCGGGCGCCTCAATTCCTTCCGTGCGGGCACCTCAAAGACGGGACTAGGTTGATGACTTTGCGTTGCTTTATTATTTTACTGTCTTTTGAATATTTAATTAGGGATATTTTAGGGTTTGTTTTAATATTTCGTTTTAGGGTTTGTTTTAGGGTTTAGAGATAGTATTTAAACATCTTTAGGGCATTGTTAAACTTAGCTTTTGATTAATTAAATTTCGAAGAGTTTTTCTCTTTTTCCTGGTGGATTCCAGATTACTGCTGGTGGATTCCAGTATTGTGTTTGAGGATCCTTCGCTTGAAGGGTTCTTGTGATTAGTGCGCTAATCACGAAACTTATCCGGCTTCCGTGCTGCGTCAGTTGGTATCAAAGCAGGTCTTACCCTGTCTTTTCATCACTGATTCGTTATGGGGGATCAAGTAACAAGGGTCGATTCCAGTTCCAGATCTGATGACGAGGTTATTCACGAAATAAATCGTCGATTGGATCGTGCTCGACAAAAGGAACAATATTTTCTAGATTTAGAGGACGAAGAACTCGACAAAGCGGACAAGCATGATCGACGTGTGCAGAAATATAAATCAATCAGAGATCTGAATCGAGCATCAAGGGAGCGAGTGCTTAGGCAGCGACATAGGATGGAAGCCAAATATTATGCTGACAAAGCCGATCACTACACTGCCAAGATTCAGAAACTGAAAGCGCGTAGATCTGCAGTCCATGAACGTGCTGAAGAAGAACGTCGGGGCCAGTTCGAGGTCTTGTTGCAGAATAACAAAATTGATGTTCAAGAAGTTCCAGAAGTCGACAAATCCGTCTTTCCAGCAGTTCCCTTGGCCGAATCTGAAGAGAAGGTGGAGGAAGGGGCAGATTTATGTGCAGAATACGAGATCCTTCAGGTATGTGAAGTTGTTCCCACAAGTATCATGGTTCCTACAAATATTATGGTCCATGATCATGCCCTAATTGAGCCCATGAATAAAGATGTGGGTGAGATTACTGGGTCTACACCATCGATTTTTGAGCAGGTCGTGGGTGTAATTGATTGGTCAGAAAAATTTAAATTTGATGATATTTTTATTCTTGATCATGGGAAGGAGAAAGAAAGGAAAAATTGGGAGTTTATGGAAGAGTCCATGAGGGACGTTAATTTTGTAGTTATTGTTGGCCCTGGGAAAGATGGGACGGACGATCACTGGATGAGTGTCGACATTGCTAGCATAATTTTATTTTTGGAAGAACAAAATTTACATTGGTACGAGCTCAAGGAACAAATTTATTCCAAGTATTTATTTCGTTGGGACGGAAGATAATTCTTCTTCTTTCCGAGGACGAGGAGAACATTGGTTTATTCAAAGTATTTGTTCTTTTGGGGCGGATCTTGCCAAATATCGGATATGAACTCGGGGTCGAGTTCTTTTGAAGAGTGGTTGACTGATGTAGGAGGAATTGGGGATGGATTCAACAGAGGAATTGGGGATGGATTCAACGGAGGAGGAACTTACTGGCTGTGAGGCGGGCGCCTCAATTCCTTCCGTGCGGGCGCCTCAAAGACGGGACTAGGTTGATGACTTTGCGTTGCTTTATTATTTTACTGTCTTTTGAATATTTAATTAGGGATATTTTAGGGTTTGTTTTAATATTTCGTTTTAGGGTTTGTTTTAGGGTTTAGAGATAGTATTTAAACATCTTTAGGGCATTGTTAAACTTAGCTTTTGATTAATTAAATTTCGAAGAGTTTTTCTCTTTTTCCTGGTGGATTCCAGATTACTGCTGGTGGATTCCAGTATTGTGTTTGAGGATCCTTCGCTTGAAGGGTTCTTGTGATTAGTGCGCTAATCACGAAACTTATCCGGCTTCCGTGCTGCGTCAACATACGTCAACAACTTAAGGAAAACTAAAAGTAGTACGATATAACTTGCCCATATATTTATGTAAAAAAAAATTGAATGTGCTGTTAAGGGTCAAATTAAGTAAATGGAAGAATGCAAACAGGAGGACCTTTTTTATTGAAATTTCAATCAAGTAAATGTAGAAAACTTAATATTGCAGCCTCTTAATTGTATTATCATATGATCATATTAAAAAGTAAGAAATTTTACATTCATAAAGAAATTAACTTGTATTTAGTAAATTCCCATTTACAAAGTCACCAACTTTTGTTTAGGATTATAATTTCGGGACGATTTTGGTCTAGCTCTCCATCACAGTTCTTTTAATTGTATTATCATATGATCATATTAAAAAGTAAGAATTTTTACATTTGTAAAGAAAGTAACTTGTGTTTAGTAATTTCCCATTTACAAAGACACTAACTTTTGTTTAGGATTCTAATTTCGGGATGATTTTTGTCTAGCTCTCCATGACAGTTTTAATATATATATATATATATATATATATATATATATATATATATATATATATATATATATATATATATATATATATATATATATATATATATATATATATATATATATATATATATATATAGAGTATAATCACTTAAGTTGTTGTTGATCCAAATGATATGAATGCAACCAAATTAATTTAAAGTGGCAAAAGGTAAATTGTGTCTCCTTAGTTATTATTCTGGCCATTGAACAGGCTAAAAGGAAAACGAAACTAAACGTTCAAAACAACACAAAGCAAGATAAAAACATTCTTCCAAATCATGATAACCTAACAGCAACATTGTACTATCCCAAATTCAGAGATTTCCTCGCCCTCTTTGTACTTCCCTTCCCGTTTCCATTATTGTTCTGCGACGGCAGCTTCTCAGGATCGTCGTCTTCAATAACAATGTTTTCACTGAAAGTAAATTTTAATGGTCACGATTACGGGAAGAGAATTGGTCAGTAAAATCCAGTCCAATAAATAAGATTATACCTCAAAGAGGAAGAAGAGGTTCTCTTTTCAAAACTGGCAGGTGTTTTTGTTCCAAAGTCCACATTTTTTTCTTCCTTTATTATTTTCCCCTGGAAATTCATATATTGTAACTTATTTATCAGTAGGACACAAAAATATATCATAATAAAAAAACAATATCATAAATCTACCTTATCTGGCGTAGGAATGGCAAAATCCGACTCAAAAATGACTCTAGCCACGGTGTAATTTTCCATTATTGTTCCACGAATACTTTCGTTCAATTTCAATTGAAATATGTGCTTCTCCCCAACAATTTTGCTAATTTGGCTGGGAATACATGATTCTTCCTCTTCCTGTATACAAAGTTTGAACATTGAGAAAGCAATGTTTAATAAAATTTTAAAATTATGAATATCAAAAATTATTAAACCTCACAAAGCCGGCGTGCAATGTCCCCAGCTTTTGACATAATTAACTTCTCGACTTCACGATCAAATAAAACGCACTTAACTTCAGTACCATCTTCCTCTAAATCTACTTCCAAGCGATACCTGCAATATAATAATGCTCACCCTATTTAGTATTATTTTTTTGTCAAATATTCATAAGAACAGATATCAGGGGATTAAGTGCTTTTACAGTAGAGTATACCTTAAAACTGGATATGCTTCATCCCTATGGCAATACTCACAATGCAATTTCCCATCCTTGAGATGCACCTTATGCTTAGATAGAGTGCATGCATTATACTTCCATCCATTACGTTCATCAATCCTTACAATTGTTGCATAAACATATAGAGGACTGGTCTGATTAGATGCAGATAAATGTATGTATCAGTATTGCAGAATTTACTCAGGAACGTTTTAAAAAGGATGGAGACAACTTATAATTTAATTAAATAATATAGGCAGGGGAAGAAAATATTACTAAGGAATCACCATCTTGCAATAAAGACGCAACATAAGCCACTGTTTTTTTGTTCTTGTTATATTCCTCTCTTGTAATCAAGGAGTTATGCATTGAAATGTTTTTCACCGGCTCATTGTATCCCAATTCCACAAATCTGAGAGAATAAAACACATTAACTAATAAAAGATGCAGTAAAAAACACATTAATATCTAGCATAAGGATCAAAACAACCAACCCATTTTCAAAGTCAGCAATTTCTTTTATCTCACGATCGGAATAAAAGTTTGTTGCACTGCTAGTAGAAACCGAGAACACACCTACATCAGCAATAATTTAGAGGGGGAAAAAGTAATAATGCATCCGGCAAAAAACTAAAATGGATGTCAGTGTTAAGAATTATATATGTGGATTTAAGTTAAGGAAAATACCATTTCCTTCCAAGTTAACAATGGTTCCGGTAATAACCCACACTCTACTTTCATCAACTGAGATCGAATTTGCTATCTTGATCATTTCAGAACCCCATATAGTTAAACGCAACTTCTTCTCACTGGTGTACATAAAAATATAATTAATCATATGGTATGAAAATGAATAAAGTGAAATACATATAGCAGCGCATAATTTATTAATTCAAAATACCTTAGATCAAGCATTTCCATATATTGTAACATAGTTAGACGCTGTGAACAAACTCTTTGACCGGTTTCAGAAATTCCAACTACATAACCAATAATATCTGCAATTCACACTCTTAGACAGAAGCTTAGCATAGAATACATATGATAATCATCGAAGGCAAGGGTGGAGAAAATTACCACATAAATGTCTACGTTCTCCTCCAACTCGAGTCAAATCGTCATAGGGTATTAAATCAAAAGCATATCTACTGATGCTAGGTAATTTAGAGATAATTTCATCAACACGACTTGAAGCATCAAGAGTTACAATTAAATCACACCGTACAGCACGATAAGTGGGCTTAGCCGTATCAACATTGAAATTCTTGATTACATAAAAGTCGCCCTCTTTTATTAGGCCGGTGAAGTCGGACACAAAGCGACTCCTAACAATACAATGGACATGATCTTCCTGCAACGTAGCCATTAACGTAAGGACAAATATACAAATATATGAAACGATGGAAACATCCAATACAATTATAGCTTGTTCTTACCTTTTCGTCTTTAGCTATAAAGTCCATGCTCATCAACTCCATATCCTTGCGAGGATTATAGGAATACCACATATGGGTAACCCTTATGATCAACTTTCTCTCCTATCTTCCTCTTTGAAGTTGGCTGATATAGATTTGACGCCCTGCCATGATGGAAATGTAAGATGGGTAAACTAATGCAAAGTTCAGAATCTGGTGTATGCAAATGATTTCAGTCTCATTTAAATACATGCATATACAAAAACCTCAGTAATAATATCAGAATTTAGAACATCTCCCCGTAAATATTCTATGTTAAATATACCACATTGATTTCATACAGACTATTTGTTTCCAATTCTCCCCATACACGTTAACATTAACCTTCCTATTAAGATTCACGTAGGGTAAGGAATTGGAAAGCCCCTAATTTATGAACTGTGTAATGAATGAATGATGACCCTTTGTTACCAATTCCATTGGAAAGCCCCTAATTTATGAACTGTGTAATGAATGAATGATGACCCTTTTGTTACCAATTCCACAACTATATATAACAGCAAAACAGATTAGGGCCTACTAATATAAATGCATAGGGTAAGTCACTCATTTCTCTACTCGTATAAGGTTTCTTCATAAGCTATAACTTTCATTGCTCTTTATGACTATAAAAATCTATACTAATGTTTTAAGTTCAGTAATAAACATTTCTACAAAACATCATATTCTTAACCAACAAAGAGGTTCAATGTTTCTGAAATATATTTTTATTAATCCCTAGTCAATCCTAAACATGAATCTATACTGTTTAACTAATAGCCGGAATTCCAAGAATCAGATGAAACGGGAATATATGATGAGGTGGACGCATGAGAGTGCAGAGAATTCCAAACCATGTTGAGGTGTCAAAACCATATTTAGTTTCGCCTACTTTAAAATACTATAAGTATAGATTTTAGCTTTTAAATCCAAACAAAATATTTTTAAACGTAATAAATTCAAACTACAGCGATTCAACTACTTTATCTGAAAGAATGTGATGGTGGTGGAAAGTAGAAACATTGTCATGTATGCCATTTGAGCCTGCCTTCTTAATTGTTTAATGCTTGATTAATAAAATACTCAACCAAAAAGATACAATTATTTATGATTTCCTAATTCCTATCAAGTGTACTAAGTGATACTTGGTGATGATAAAAAAACTGTTGTTAAGTCCGCGCCGAGCATGATCTCGCAAAGAAGACAAGCAACCAAAATCCAACAAAGCTAACTTCATTGTCCTAATTTTTCATTCTCCACATTATGGCCATTGAAAGCTAAACCTCCATGGACAGATTTAAATCGATTCTATCATTCTCTTAGTATTATTTAATTTGATCATCTCAATTATAGTTTTTAAGTATATTTTTTGTTGTGATTTTTAACTAGGTAATTATCTTGATTCTTTTTTCTGTGTGTTGATCAAACATGTTCCTTTTTTTTTTTTTTATGAAACTGATCAAATATGATCCTAAGCATTACATCGTTGTCAAGGTCTCTTTTTAGAAATAGTATACTCCGTCCCAAAATGAATAACTAAATTATTTTTATAATTTTTTCTTGATTAACGATAAATTTAAAATATTTTAGTCATTCATTTTGGGATATAAATATTATTATATTAAACAATGTACTCTAGGCATTTAGTTTTTATATACTATTAAAAGATATAATCACGTTTAAAAAACCTCAATTAATGAATAAGTAACACTTTTATGTTTAGTGAATCATATTTTGTGAGGTAATTCTGAATTTATATTTGTTTATGAGATACAAATTTTAGCTTTTAAATCCAAACAAAATATTTTTAAACGTAATAAATTCAAACTACAGCGGTTCAACAACTTCATCCGAAAGAATGTGATGGTGGTAGAAAGTAGAAACATTGTCTTTGAGCTTGCACTGATTTCTCTTATCATTATCCCCTATATTAGATTTTAGATTATTAGATTAGTTTATTTTATTGGATTAAATTTAATTTTTTTAAATTGTATTATTCTCTCCATCCTAAAATGAATGATTTTTTTTTTCAAAATTTATGAATCATTTTAAAAAATTTAATTTTAATCTAGAAAAAATAATAAACATTCTTTTAATTCGTTTTCAAAATTTTAGATTTGTAAAAATATAATGAATTATGAAAAAAAAATAAACAAAAAATTTAAAAGAACATTTATTTTGAGACAATAATGGTCATTCAATCTATATAATATATAAAAACAGAAAAATTTAAAGACCATACAGCTCGCCACGTGGAATTCCAAGTCAGCTCTATGTTCACCAATTATTAGCCGCCATGTGTCACATTCAATGTAGAGTTTTATTTTAGATTTTGATTTAAAAACAAATTTTAGCTTTTAAATCCAAACAAAATATTTTTAAACATAATAAATTCAAACTACAGCGGTTCAACTACTTCATCCAAAAGAATGTAATGGTGGTAGAAAGTAGAAATATTGTCTTGGAGCATGCACTGATTTCTCTTATCATTATCCCCCATATTAGATTTTAGATTATTAGATTAGTTTATTTTATTGGATTAAATTTAATTTGTTTAAATTGTATTATTCTCTCCATCCTAAAATGAATGATTTTTTTCAAAATTTAAGAATCATTTTAAAAAATTTAATTTTAATTTAGAAAAAATAATAAACATTCTTTTAATTCATTTTCAAAATTTTAGATTTGTAAAAATATAATGAATTATGAAAAAAATTAAATCAAAAAATTTAAAAGAACATTTATTTTGAGACAATAATGGTCATTCAATCTATATAATATATAAAAGCAGAAACATTTAAAGACCATACAGCTCGCCACGTGGAATTTCAAGTCAGCTCTATGTTCACCAATTATTAGCCGCCATGTGTCACATTCAATGAAGAGTTTTATTTTAGATTTTTATTTAAAAACAAATTTTAGCTTTTAAATCCAAACCAAAATATTTTTAAACATAATAAATTCAAACTACAGCGGTTCAACTACTTAATCCAAAAGAATGTAATGGTTGTAGAAAGTAGAAATATTGTCTTGGAGCATGCACTGATTTCTCTTATCATTATCCCCCATATTAGATTTTAGATTATTAGATTATTTTATTTTATTGGATTAAATTTAATTTGTTTAAATTGTATTATTCTCTCCATCCTAAAATGAATGATTTTTTTCAAAATTTAAGAATCATTTTAAAAATTTTAATTTTAATCTAGAAAAAATAATAAACATTCTTTTAATTCATATTTAAAATTTTAGATTTGTAAAAATATAATGAATTATGAAAAAAAATCAAAAAATTTAAAAGAAAATTTATTTTGAGACAATAATGGTCATTCAATCTATATAATATATAAAACCATAAACATTTTAAGATCATACAACTCGCCACGTGGAATTTCAAGTCAGCTCCTTGTTCACCAATTATTAGCCTCCATGTGTCACATTCAATGAAGAGTTTTATTTTAGATTTTGATTTAAACACAAATTTTAGCTTTTAAATCCAAACAAAATATTTTTAAACGTAATACATTCAAACTACAGCGGTTCAACTACTTCATCCGAAAGAATGTAATGGTGGTAGAAAGTAGAAACACTGTCTTGGAGCATGCACTGATTTCTCTTATCATTATCCCCCATTTTAGATTTTAGATTATTAGATAAGTTTATTTTATTGGATTAAATTTAATTTGTATAAATTGTATTATTCTCTCCATCCTAAAATAAATGATATTTTTCAAAATTTAAGAATCATTTTAAAAAATTTAATTTTAATCTCGAAAAAATAATAAACATTCTTTTAATTCATTTTCAAAATTTTAGATTTGTAAAAATATAATGAATTATGAAAAAAAATTAAATCAAAAAATTTAAAAGAACATTTATTTTGAGACAATAATGGTCATTCAATCTATCTATATAATATATAAGAACCCTCTGGAAGTGTAAGAATAGGAGGTGAAGTCAATCTCTTCTTCAGTTCAGTAAAGCCAGCTTCACACTTTGCATCCCAAACAAATGGTACATCCTTCCTAGTCAATCTGGTCAACGGAGTTGCAATTCTCGAAAATCCCTCAATAAATCTTCGATAGTACCCCGCTAAACCAAGGAAACTACAAACCTCTGTCACAGTAGAAGGCTGTTTCCAGTTGACTACGGCCTCAATTTTTGAAGGATCCACTGCAATACCATTTCTGGATACCACATGACCCGAGAAAAGAAATGCATTTCGGCCCAGAATTCACACTTGCTGAACTTTGCAAATAACTGTTTCTCACGAAGCACGGATAAGACTATTCTCAAGTGCCTCTCGTGATCTTCCCTGGATTTTGAGTATACCAGGATATCATCAATAAAAACAACCACAAAATTATCAAGATACGGCTTAAAGATCCCATTCATCATATCCATAAAGACTGCCGGTGCATTGGTCAATCCAAATGGCATAACAAGAAATTCGTAGTGCCCATACCTTGTTACGAAAATTTGTCTTAGACACATCATACGGCTTTATCTTCAGCGATGGTATCCGCTACGTAAATCCAACTTAGAATATATAACGGAACCTTGAAGTTGATCAAACAAATCATCAATGTGAGGAAGAGGATATTTGTTCTTAATTGTAGCTTGATTCAATAGTCTGTAATCAATACACAATCGCAAAGTACCATCCTTCTTCCTAACAAACAACACTGGTGCTCCCCAAGGTGATACACTAGGTCGAATAAAACCCCTATCAAGCAACTCCACAGCGAAGTTTCAACTCTTTCGGCTCGAGTGGAGCCATTCTGTAGGGTGCCTTAGAAATGGGTGAAGTACGTGGCAATAAATCAATACAAAACTCCACTTCTCTATCTGGAGGCATACTATACTCAGTTGAGAATACGTCACTAAACTCATTCACAACTGGCACAGAAGATAACTCAGGAGATTTCTTACCAGAATCTATCACATAAGCCAGGTAACCCTCACACCCTTAGATAACAACTTTCTAGCCTTTAGTGCAGAAATAACATGAATGCCAAATAAAGATTTATCAGCATCAAAAACAAATACAGGCACATCAGGCATAGAAAAGGTGACTCGCTTTCTGCGACAGTCCACCAAGGCATGACAAGAACTCAACCAATCCATGCCTAAAATAACATCAAAATCTCGGATTGGTAACTCAACCAAATCCACTGGCAATACATGCCCACAAATAATGACCTCACAGCCATGATAGATCAGAGAGGATTCGAGGTACTCTCCCACAGGAGTAGAAACCTCTAGCATATAAGGTAATAACATAGGCAACTTATGCAATGTAAATGCAAAATGAGATGCCACATATGAATGAGACGATCCAGGGTCGATAAGAACACGAGCCACGACCCACGAGGCAGGGGACAATACCTCTAATCACTGCCGTAGGATCTACCTCACCTCGGCCTAAGGCAAACACTCTGCCTTGCACTTTCTCTTTTGGTTTTGCCTCTACATCTCTTTTCACTCCACCTCTGGGCTGATCACCTTGCTGTTTACCACCCGGAGCTTGCCTCTTTTTAAATTTAGGACAGTCCTTCTTGAAATGCCCCATTTCACCACAGTTTAGACACTTGCCAAGTTTCCTCCAACAGCTGTCTTCTGAATGCCCATCCTCTTACAAAAGTTGCAAACAGTTCCAAATTGACGAGATACAGGCCTTGTTGAAACTGTAACTGTACCTCCCTTAGCCACTCCAGAAACTGAAGCTTTAGGTTGAATCTTGCCTTGCCCTGAACTCTGGCCTTGAGACTTACCCTTACTTCCACTTGCCTCGGATTTACCCTTATGTTCATCAATGTCATTCTCGATCCTGTAGGCCATATTAACTGCCGCTTGGTAGGTAGGAAAGTCATGAGTCAACAGTTGCTTCCTGAATTCCAACCTCAACCCTTTAACAAACCTGTATACCCTCCTGCTCTCATCTGGCACGAGATGTTGGCAATACCTTGATAACTCAGTGAATTTTGCAGAATATTGGGCTACTGTCAATGCCCCCTGCTCAAGCTTTAGGAATTCCACCTCTTTCTTGTCTTTGGTAATCACAGGAATGAAGTGTTCCTTGAATTTTCCAACAAAGTTCTCCCAAGTCTGGGGCGTATGATCCCGCTCCCAGCTTTCTTTAAGGATCTGCCACCAATGTTCCGCCGGACCCTCAAGCTTAAACACTGCACATCTGACTTTTTCTTCATCTGTGCTCTCCATTGCAATAAAGATTTTGGTCATAGCCTCCAACCATCTCTCAGCTATCTGCGGATCTGGATCTCCGTTGAAGCTTGGTGGAGACAATTTAATAAACTTTTCTAGGCCCTGTGTTGGCCTTACCTCAGGTTCTTCTTTGTGCTCTACCACTGTTGCCATAGTACGGAGGAAAGTCTGAAACATTGCCATCATCTCAGCATTAGGACCTCCCCCAGCCCCTGATCACCAATATTTCCCTGCTGGTCACCACCAATTCCAGCCATTACACTGATCCCTGCAGGAAACACTCGGCGTCAGATATCACACACTCCCCCTTAGACTAGACATCTACCCTTGACTCTAGCCAAAGCTCTGATACCAACTGTGGGCTCCTCCCAACTCCTGGACCTATAAACCGTGTCCCAGAATGGAGGGTCCCAAAATATACCATTTCCAAAAAACTTTTCTTTTCTTTTTAACTTGAAAAGTACACAACACATTTTTAAAACCATTTCAAAATAACCTCTCTACACGGAGGTGATATGGGAACCTGTTTCAAACCAAACACATCCTGGTTTTACAAAATACACAACTGAAAAGGCTATACACAAGCCAACCAAAAACAAACCAAGTTTAAGTTACTTACAACACGATACAAATGAAACATGTTGTAAAACTTTATATACAATACATTCCCCAAAAGAATAACAACCAAGTACAGCCCCAACTCCCAAAGAACTCGTACCCTGACAACCCAAAAGGAGTCCAAACTCTTCCCCGGCCTCACTGGTCCGGTCCACCTGTCTCAGCGGGATCTAAAACAGTAAAGGGAGAAGGGGTGAGATAAAATCTCAGCAAGTCATTATGTATGCAACAATATGCCATACAATATGCAACACATAAACAGGTTGCTCACATTGGAAAACAGTAAACACATTACGTTACCTTTTCCTTCTGACCAATAAGTCATATACAATGCAACATACAATCAAGTTGCTCAATAACATATTGGGAAACAGTAAACACATTACGTTACCTTTCCCTTACCATTCCCATCTGAATCATATGTCGTACAACGGTGGGAGGGATACTCCGCTCTCGTGAAATGCTAGTGCTTATTCACGTCTTATACGACCTCAACAGAGATCCATATAAGTTATCAGCATTCATATGGCATGGCGCACATATCCATAGAAGGCTGCGCACCCCAGGCCGTGGCCGCGAGGCGTGGGAGAGGTCACAGGTATAAGGCAATCGAAACAACTTATGAAATATCTTCTCACAAGTGTTGGGATCTCATATACCCCCACAATATTCAGCTGATACCATCATAGTCAAGTACATAACAGTTACTTGAACATAAGTCCACCCTATGGGACATCAATATAAATAACATGGAACTATAACTCATGTTAAATCAATAACAATAGTGCACATATATTTCAACACTATGGAATAATAACACAATACAATAACATGGTATTACGTACTCATGTTCAACCAAAGAAACAGTGCAACAAGTATTTGAACACTTTGTACACAATCAACTATGAACAAGTAAGCACTTATGTCACCAAATATATCACATAAGTCTTACGTAATCAATTCATACTATGGAAAGTAAAAACAGGGTGTTCAACTCCTGTTTAACAAACACAGTAGTGCAACTTCTTATTTAAGGCACTATATAAGCCAAGGACCTTGCACAAGTCACCATGTAGGGATAAAACAACATATAACCAGCCCTACACAATCTCTATACAACATTGAACAACTTACCTTTAGGGTTCAAGTTCAAAAAAACCAAGTTTTATAACATTTGGTTCAATGGTCAAAAACTGCCTTTCAAGCAAGTTCACGACCACTTTTAAAGCACTTCCCATTATCCAATTGTCCCATTTCAAATTCCCTAATGTAGTACTAAAGTTGTACTAAATACAGGATCAAAAAGTGTTCCAATCCGAGTTGTTTAGCCTAGGTTTGCAAAGCCTAGAAAATGGACCAAAACTGCAGATTATAACCCTTCAGCAATAAAACTGTCTTTCAAGCAACTTTAGATCAATTTTTAAAGCTCTTGCCAAAACCTTTTTGGACAATTCCAAGTGCTAAAATGTTTTACTAAAGTTGTACAACAAGTTTAGTTAAAGAGTGGTTCAATACCTACCCCTTTACCTAGGTCTACAAGGCCCCAAAGTTGACCCCAGACCCTTGATTTGGTCACGAGTCGTGCATGAGTGCACGAGTCGTGAAACTTCCCTGCACGACTGATTCCAATTGCACGACTACCTCTCACGAGTCCCCCCTGAGGGTCACGACTCGTGCTCATAAGCACGAGTCATGCCCTGGCACCAGAAACCCCAGGCAGCCTTCGAAACATCAGCAAAACTCAACAACAACAACCCAGTTCAACACCAGTTCTGCCACCCTTGGTCTCAGTTATTTTAAGGCCATTTACAGCAGTGCATGGACATGTTTTGGGACTTAAATACACTCCTTTCAAGTCTCATAACACCTATATAACAAATACAACAAGTACCAATTCATACTACCACCTTTTACCAAGTTGTTCATCACTACTCAGCTTGGTTCTTCAACCTTACTTGGTGATTCCCATTCCAAACACCTAGAGCTGATCTCCAACTCCACATAAATCAATCACAACATCATAATAACACTATTAAACATGCTATAATCAATTGAAACAAAGGACCATAATAACTTACCAAGGATGATCCAAATAGAAGAGAAAGAAAATAAATTCTTCTTGCTCACTTCGCTTCCCTTAGCAAAATTTCCAAGTTGGAATCAATCAACACCAACAACTGAATTTCTGGGAATTTGTAGATGTTAAGCTAGGGTTTAGGCTCTTCCTAGGCTGGTAGAAACATGGAGAAGACTGAGGAACGTAGATAAGCTTCTATAGGAAGCTTTACACAAGATATATATCAAACACTTACACCAAAGCTCCTCCACGTTTTAAATCAAACAAACAACTTCCTTAAGCTTTGTTTTACACTCAAGCTCCTTATAACTTTTTATAGCACTTCAAATTAGAATTCAAGTGTTACCAATGAACTACACCACTTTTCTTTATTTAGACATTATAGCATTAAATCAAGTTATAACATCTCAAAGTCACATAGTTCAACAAAATGGCTCAAATGAACACGTAAGCAATCAAATGCTAGCAAACTAAGGATGATATGCAAGGCATACCCAACCTCACGTGCTTCACGTGTGACCAAGAATGTGCCTAGGCTTAGGGTCGTGACACATACGATCCACACCTGCATACATTTTACCAAGGAGAATTGTTAAGGGAAGTTATATTGTGCTACAAGGAATAAAAGGTGGAGAAATGTCCACATATGATCTACGATATTTCCCAAAAAAATAATAAAAAATAAAATAAAAAAAATAACTTCTAGATAAACTAACTTTCAAATAGAGCTTTTCCAAAAGTTATTAGCAGAATGAACCTTTTCCTTGGAATTGGTACTAGTAATAGTTCATAAATCTGCATTATACCATGGATTGATGTGAAAACTCAGTTGATTATATCACACATGATGGTAATTGACAAACTATTTAGTTTTCAGATACAAATTATATTATACAGTTCACTTAATTTCATTTCTTATCAACCAATCATGCCTGAAAATAAAACCATATCCAGATTAGAGTCAAAATCAAATCTGTCAACGAATTCAAAAACCCTAACCAAACACTCGCTACTAATTCAACACCTCGTAAGAATAAAAAAATCATGAACAGAGAGAATCTAGAAAGCAGTTGATCAAACCGTGATTCGTTGCTGAGTTGTTACCTGGAAATTGACGGGATAGGATGCGTTTCAGAGCGGAGAGAGAGAAAGAGAGAGAGCTCCGGAATCTCTCTCCTGTCGGAGATGGAAGAAGCTAGGGTTTGCGGTGGGGGATCTCGGAGAGGCGGACGCCGGAGAAGAAAGAGAAATTGGAAGGGTTTTGGTTTTGGGGGGATTCATCGCTGCGGCGGCTTTGACGAGAGAAAAAATAGGTTTGGAAATAAGAAATGGCTGACCACTAGAATATTTATACGCTAACATACCGACGGAAATTTCCGTTGGTAACCCTTAATTGTCCGTCGGTAATACCGACGGATCGCGTCCGTCTGTGAATTTCCGTCGGTAATAGACCTGTTTCTAGTAGTGTCGGTAGTAATGATCAATTTCTTAACGCTAAACTCTCTACCATTTGAGTTTAAATTCAATCATACAGTTTTGAGATACTAGTTGTGTAAACATCATGCATATATGATATATAAACAGTTGAATAATATTTTCTTAAACGTAATGGTGCGAATATGATAATGCAGAACAAACCTACAGCACTGCTGTGCGTATAACATTATGTGCTTCAGCCATTAGGTCCATTACAACAATTAATACATAAACTCTACTGATGAAACTAATGATGGACTGTAATCTGAGTAATGCAAAATAAATAAAATCTAAACTGATGTTTAAACATATATCAAGCAGTAGCACCATGTTTGGCAAACCTACATTTTGATGCCTTACCAAATTACACAATTCTAAAGCAAAAACACTATCAGGCATTTTGTTAATTCAAACCAACACACTAACATATTCACATTTTCTTCATGGATTCCAGATATGCCTCATTCTGATCATATGGTGCCTGCCAATATATCCTTCAACGAGAGAATATTATCCTCGTGGAAGTAATATATCTGCGTGTATTCCTTGTAAGTCGGCTGAACCGAAGAAGAGGCAGCAACATCAGCAGGTAGGTTATTATTGTCAAGGGTTTCCCACGTTTCAGATTCTAGATCATAAGTATGAACAGGCATATGGAAACCTACTAAAGGTTTATACAACATGGACCGGCCAATTGTGAACACAATCTTCTTAGTCCCGGGGAGGTTCCCAGCTGGAATAGTAAGAAAACTAGGAGGAAATGGATCCCTCAGATGGATTGGAATATGAATAGTGATTTTATCCCATTTGGGCCTTAACCCTTTCCGATAGTTATCATCCATTAACCATAGGTTAAACTCGGTTGCTCCAATAGATGAATGAGTGAGGGCCAAGCGTCCCCCAACTTGTGTAAGTCCAGCTTCTAAAGAATCATAGTAACGGCCCCAATGATGATTCCACATGGGGAATTCTGGTGCACTAAATGCCGGGAGAGGGGTACCAACATGATCCGGGACGATTGGATATTTAATTGTTGAGTAACTCTCTTTATTAAGATCAAAACATATCAGGTAGAAGTAATCAATCCAATACAATGAAGATCTTAAGCAATAACTTCTACGAAATCCAACCGATCCCATTACACATGTATTCCTCCAACAGTCCTGATTTTGGTTCTGGTTCTGGTCCTGGCTGATCTGATTGTACTGGAGGGTGAGAATCTTTGAATTATCTTTTTTATCGGAATAAGAATAATCTTTTTGAATTTGAAGCAACTTGTACACTTTGTTAATATCATCAAAACCCAAGTAGTAAGGACAAGGGTGTTTGGAAACCGGGAGAGCCGGTGATGGTGGAGGAAGTTTCATGGTTTCCCTTGTTGAGAGGTTACATAAGTATATGTTGTTCTTCGGGTTCTTGGAGTAGAAACACACCAGACCGTTTACAACTTCTGTTGTACAGTAGTCTTCCTTAACAGTCTTTTCCCAATGTACGGAAGCAGAGTCGGAGCTCATGATGGAAGCGCAGACGAACCGGTTCTTAAGTGAAAGATATCGAATGCGAATTGGAGGAGGGGGCTTGTACCACGTTAACGGAAAATAAGTGCCGAGGGAGTATTTCTTTAGGGTTTTTAATTTTGAGAGAACAAATAAAGATTTTATTAATTAATAACTTAATCTAAGTTAGTGAGGGAAATAAAAAATATTCGTTTACTCTAGAAAGATATATTTTTATTAAGTGAGATATGTATAAAGAAAAATTATGTCATAATTATGTTTAATTAACTTCAAAATGTAGTGGATATAAGTGAAACTACAATAGTGTATATAATAATATCTATGAAATGTTCATTATTTCCTCAACATCCAAAAGTCAACGCAGGGGGCATTTGAATTCCGGAAGTAGCATTTCCGGAATTCAATTTTTCCAAAATCCCAGTTTTTCAGTTTTATAAAAAAAAAAAAAAATTAATTCCGGAATTACCAGTTCCGGAATTGAATTTTTCAAAAAAAAAAAAAGGAATTTCGGAATTACCAATTCCGGATTACATTATTCCGGAATTGGTAATTTCGGAATCCAACTTGAAAGTGCTACTTTGGTACATAACTTTTGGAGGAGGTTATTTTGGAATATAAATTTTTAAAAAGCTATATTTTGAAAAAAAAATCAACTGATTTCTCTTATCATTATACCGCATATTAGATTTTAGATTATTAGATTAGTTTATTTTATTGGATTAAATTTAATTTGTTTAAATTGTATTATTCTCTCCATCCTAAAATGAATAATTTTTTTTTCAAAATTTAAGAATCATTTAAAAAAAATTAATTTTAATCTAGAAAAAATAATAAACATTCTTTTAATTCATTTTCAAAATTTTAGATTTGTAAAAATATAATGAATTATGAAAAAAAATTAAATCAAAAAATTTAAAAGGACATTTATTTTGAGACAATAATGGTCATTCAATCTATCTATATAATATATAAAAGCAGAAACATTTCAAGACCATACAGCTCGCCACATGAAATTTCAAGTTAGCTCTATGTTCACCAATTATTGGCAGCTATGTGTCACATTCAATGAAGAGTTTTATTTTAGATTTTGATTTAAACACAAATTTTAGCTTTTAAATCCAAATAAAATATTTTAAACGTAATAAATTCAAACTACAACGGTTCAACTACTTCATCCGAAAGAATGTGATTGTGGTAGAAAGTAGAAACATTGTCTTGGAGCATGCACTGATTTCTCTTATCATTATCCCCCATATTAGATTTTAGATTATTAGATTAGTTTATTTTATTGGATTAAATTTAATTTGTTTAAATTGTATTATTCTCTCCATCCTAAAATGAATGATTTTTTTTTCAAAATTTAAGAATAATTTTAAAAAATATAATTTTAATCTAGAAAAAATAATAAACATTCTTTTAATTCATTTTCAAAATTTTAGATTTGTAAAAATATAATGAATTATGAAAAAAATTAAATCAAAAAATTTAAAAGAACATTTATTTTGAGACAATAATGGTCATTCAATCTATATATTATATAAAAGCAAACAGATTTCAAGACCATACAGCTCGCCACGTGAAATTCCAAGTCAGCTCTATGTTCACCAATTATTAGCAGCCATGTGTCACATTTAATGAAGAATTTTATTTTAGATTTTGATTTAAACACAAACTAGGGAGAAGCCCGTGCTACGCACGGGATTTTGGGAATGTTAGTTTTACGCAGGCCTTTCCCGGAAATTATAGGCCCCTGTGTGAAATGTGAAAATTGGGCCCTAATATTTTTTTTTTGAAAAAAACACAATAACTATAAAATGAGAATTGTTATTCACCCCCGCACATTTACTTAATACCCCCGTAATACAATTTTCAAAAAAATGTCATTAATTGAAATGACTCTATTACCCCCACAAATGTTATACACCCGCAATTGAAGTTTATTTTCTTTTTTTTTTGAAGGGAGTTAACTGGAAATTATAAGAGTTGGTCTTATAAAAAACATATTTTTTTCTAAGCTTAAGAAAAAACCATTTTTACACTGGCACTTACTAACACTGGCACTTTGTTACACATGCACTGACACTTACTAACACTGGCACTTTGTTACACATGCACTGGATCTGAGTTTCTGGACAAACATGCACTGGCACTGGCACTGAGTTTCTGGACAAACATGCACTGGCACTTTTCGCACCGGCACTCTTTTACACAAACACTGGCACTCTTTTACACAAACACTGGCACTTTGTTACACATGCACTGACACTTTGTTACACTAACACTGACACTTAATAATACATGACTGGCAGCACTTTGTTACTCTAACACTGGCACTTTGTTATTCTAACACTGGCACTTTTTAATACTAACACTGGCACTTTTTTACTCTGACGCCGACACTTTTTAGATGTGCACTGGCACTCTTTTACCATAACCCTGACAATTATTTAGACAATTGGCACTCTTAAATACTCACTCCGTCCCAAGAAAAGTGTCACCATTTTAGGTCAGGCACGCAAATTAAGAAAAAAAGTGGGAAGAAAAAATGTTGTAAGTGTAATTTGAAAAGAGGAGAGAGAATTAGTGGAGGAAATAGTAAATTTAAAAAGTGTTGTGAGTGTAATAGTGTTTTAAGAGAGAGAATGAGTTGAGAGAATAGTGAGTGGGTGTAATAGAATATTAATAAAACATTTCCATTTTAGGAAATGTGAGGCTTCAAACGGGAGGCCATTTTGGATAAAAAGTGACGGATTTCCTAGGACGGAGGGAGTATTAATCCTTCGCTCAATAATACCAAACCAAAAACCATGGATGGACAGACCTCCCAATTTATTACTATTTCCACAAACCCATCTTTAATTCGTCCTAATATTCACGTCAATTGTCGAGGGAGTATTAATCCTTCGCTCAATAATACCAAACCAAAAACCATGGATGGACGGACCTCCCAATTTATTACTATTTCCACAAACCCATCTTTAATTCGTCCTAATATTCACGTCAATTGTCGCCGGTGGGACTCCAATACCGAGAATTTTCGAACCCGTAATTTCAAATCCAGTTCTACATCCCAAGTTTTTGATGATCAAGAGGAAGAGAACAGCGAAGAATGGTCTGACACTTTGGAGGAATTCATCGGCCAAGCTTGGATTCTCAAGGGCGGCCCTACCTTTTGCTTCAACCCAGGCGAGTATTTCTTCTCTCTTCAATCCATACATACACACACTCGTGAATCGCTTGTATAATCATTTACAATTTAGTTGATTTGTATGGAATTATATTTGATTTGTATGGAATTACAATAGTATACGGATCTGTGTAATTTTGTGAAGTTTGGGGATGATTGGGAGTTGGGCGCCGCAAAGCAAGCGAGGGAAGAGTCGACGTGTTCTAGAAAAGTAAAAATACGTTTTTTTTTCTAAGATTAAGAAAAAATGCGTTTTTTTATGAGATTTTGGCAAATTGTAATAATGATTAAAATTATTTTATTTTTAAGAAGCCTCTAAAACCCAACGCCGAGTCACCGATGGTTCAAATTCTAGTCCTCCAACTAACTTCTCCGCCTGCAAATGGGCTGAACGCCTAATCGACGACTTCCAATTCCTCCCTACCACCACCATCGACACTCTCTCTACCTCTCGCATTCCTCCGCCCTATTCTCCCACAATTGCCGCTCCCGACCGGAATAGACAAGTTTAAGGAGAGAGTACATTCAAGGACTTAATGAAGACGAATTGGATACTATTGTCGAGAAGTTACTTGGGATAATGTAATTCGTTGCACTTACATTTGATTTCTTGCGAGCTGTTGATTTGAAATTGATTGTGGAAATTTGATGGGGTTTTGTAGGTTCCTGGAGCATTGTGTTTGTTGAAAGAAGCAGGGGAGACTGAAATGGTTCTGCAAATTGGTGAGAAATAAATATCATTTAAAATATATATTAATGATATTAATTTTTTATTTTTAGTTTAGATGATAATTACTTTAGTTTGTTTTAAATTTTGATTATTATTATTATTTTAAAAATAAAATAATTGTAATCCTTATTATTTAGAAATTTTCAGTTAACTTCTTAAAAGAAAATAAACTTCAATTGCGGGTGTATAACATTAGTGAGGGTAATAGGGTCATTTCAATTAATAACATTTTTTTGAAAATTGTATTGCGGGGGTATTAAGTAAATGTGCGGGGGTGAATAACAATTCTCCTATAAAATATATATAAGTACTTTCATATCAAGATGAAAGTTTCATTTTTTTTATCTAAAAAAAAAAACTAAAATCTAATTAAAGTTTTATTATTTTATCAACAACAACTAGGGGTGTTCACGGTCCGGATTGGTCCGAATTTTATCAAAATTTCAAAAAAACAGGCCCGGACCAATTGTTCGGTTCTGCCTAAATCTAGGACCAGGACCAGACCATTACATTACAGGACCGGTCACATTGGTCCGGTTCCAATGGTTCGGTCCATGTCCGGTTCCATCCGTTCCACAAGTTACACTATTATATATTTTTTCTAAAGATAAAACATGCAACAACTATTTTTTCATGAAACCAAAATATAGGGCGATTACATAAACAAAGTTCAAATAAAAATATTCAGACATACAACAAATTAACTGAAATAGAGGAACAAAAGAGAAAAACATAAACATGATTCCGACCCTAATAACTAAATTCAGATGCAAAATTTTAAGAAAATTGAAAATACGAGTAGATTGGAGGTAGAGACTGAGAAATTAACATCAAAATCTCATTAAATCATTACATTTTATTTGAGATTTGAGAGGCAAAATAACAGAGTAATGATGTTCTGCAATCTCGCAAGAAAAAACAGATCCGCGTCGCAGATTAATTACTTTCGTTACAGCTGCGCCGTCGGTAGAGATCGATGGTGGTGCCGTGGTTGGACACCTGAGTCGAAATCAGGGCGCCGCCATGGAAAATCAATTTGATTTCTAGGGTTGAGAATTGAGATGAGAGAAAGATGGGAGAGGGGAAAAGCGTAGAGAGAGAGAGAGAGGGATAGAAAACCAAACGGCGGAAATGAGAGAGATATGATAGGGTTAGGGTTTTTGTAAACTTGTAATGTCGCTGGATGGATAAGGTCACAGCAAAATTATTTATTTTTTTTGGAAATTAGGAATTTGAAATTATGAATAAATAAATAAATAAATAAATAAATAAATAAATAAATATATATATATATATATATATATATATATATATATATATATATATATATATATATATAATACATAATATATACATAATCGGTCCGGTCCGGATTCGGTCCAGGACCATATATATTTTTTTCAAAAACCAGGACCAACCCAAATAATCGGTTCCATATAAATTTGGGACCAGAACCAAACCAATTCTATTGGATTGGTCCGGTTTTCATTGGTCTGGTCCGGTTTTATCGGTCCGGTCCAGTCCGTCGGTTTTTTTGTTCAGTCCTAACAACAACTGTCAACAACAACAAAAACCTTATGCAATTTCAATTTGTCCTTTTTATCAAAAAAAAATTACACCTACTGTTCCTTTTTATTTAAAAAAAAAATACACCCACTTTCTCTGTCTTTCTCACTTTCGTCTTTCTCTTTCTCTCTCCAGTCTCCATCGACCAATTTCTCCGTCTCCCCCAAATCCAAAACCCAAATTTAACAAACACTGAAACAGTAGTAAAGGCCAAAATCGAAAATACCTTCTTAATGGATGTCGGATGAAGATGAAGAACTGAAGAAGACCATCTTCTTCTCAGGCGCTTATATATACCCGCGACGGCGTCGGACGACGGACGGGAACAACTCAGATCATCTTCTCAGATTGGGATGAAAAATTTCGAGGTATTTCTGGATTTCCCTTTCTCGCTTTCAATTAATTTATAAAAGAATTTTTCTTTTTACCGTTGTCCGTTGCAATTAATCAATTTACGAAAGCGAGGAGTCGGTGAATGCCGCTTGATTTGCCGTTTTCGCCGTTATCTCCTTAAAAGATTTATAATTTTTTTTATTGGAAGATATATACCTAATAAAAGCCGGGCCTGCTTTTACGCTCTATGTTAATGGCAAATAATAATCATGAAAAATTTAGAAGAATAATTTGTAAGTGTATAAATTTAAATGCTAATTTCTATTGTTTTATTAAATTATTATTTTAAGTTGAATGGCATTTAGACTTAATATTATCACAAATCAATAATACATTTAAATGTAGTCAAAGTTGCACATTAATAATTATATAATATGTATTGTCTAGAGAAATATTTTCAAGTTGATGAAACATTTAGTTAAACTCAAATGAAAGACATATATACAGTAATTCCTTCGCGTCCAGAACATATAAATGTATTTCCTGTCTTGTCTTCAAGTACCTAAGTAAAACAACATAATATATAAATTAGTGTTTTAATATATATGTAAATAAATAATAACAAAAAGTATAAAGTAAGGGCGCAAGTATATTACCTAGTGTATTAAAGACTTCATGGTAGACAATGTTTTTGGTCCATCCTTTGAATTCATCATCATTTTCTAACAATAAAATCTTCAAGCCATTAGGCGATTTCACTCGTGACAAAGCAACATATAATTGACCATGGCTGAAGACTGGAGAAGGCAAATAAAGACCAACATTTTTCAGTGTTTGACCTTGGCTTTTGTTAATAGTCATTGCATAACAAACCTTTACTGGAAATTGTCTTCTTTTCAAGACAAATGGGAATTTCCCTTCCGATGAAGTCAAAATAATTCGAGGAATAAGAACTTTATCGCCAACATGTGATCCGGAGATAATACATCCCTCTATTACTCTTTTCCCAAGTTGAGTAATAATTAGCCTAGTACCATTACACATGCCTTTGCTAGGGTTCACATTCCTTAGTAACGTTACGGGGACTCCAATTTTCAAATTCGGCTTATGTGCGGGTATTCCGGGGAAATTTAAGTTGTTTAAAAATTCAAGCTGGATATAAAAGCAACTGATCTCCAACATCATCATGTGTTCTATCAATAGAATCATAACTGAGATATTCTTTACCCTCAGACTCAACAAAATCTATTATAAATTTGTTAATTTGATCCACAGTCTCATTTCTTGGAGTTAAAATAGCTCTATTTGTGAGATAATCAACCATGAGATGTGATGTTGCAAAATGAGGATACGTACCTTTGGAAAATATTTTTATAGGATCTTCGCCGGGAGATATAATGAACTCATCCGGTATTTTTATCCATTCGGCTTCATCGCTATCACCCCTTGCCTTTGCAGGCTCTTTTCCGTCCCCAATTCGCAAAATCCAATTAGAAAATTGCTCTATATTCAAGTGTTCTGAAGTATAATTTGAAGCAATATGTTGCACCCTTAAATTTTTGGTAAGCTTACATACCTCACATTGGTTCCAAATGTAAGAAGCTACATTCCTGAAGCATTTACAATGTCGCCCCTAGTACCTCCTGGAATAGCTGGTAGTATTTGCCGAAAATCTCCACCTAATAAAAAGTCTTGCCACCAAAGACTTTATCTTCATCGTAAGTATGACTACCTCGCAAAATGTCCTTCAACGTCCGATCCACTGACCTCAAATGCATGTTTCCCATCCATTGGGGCCTCATCCCAAATGACCAACTCACATTTTTGAATTAATTCAGCAAGTTGTGTACCTTGTTTAATAGTACACGTAGAATCTTCATTAGTGTTCAGTGGTATTCTGAATCTGCTATGTGTTGTCCTTCCTCCAGGGTAGTAGCAATGCAACAATTCCTATTTAAGTCATAAAAGTTGGTATGAGTAAATACTTTTTCATTTCGGTTAACATCAAGTAATAAGGAGCTAATTTTTAAGAAGTATACCGGCGACGGCGACGCCCAAAACAATTTTTGAATTTGATCTTAATTTGGACATTATGGCTCTATACAAATACGTTTTCCCTGTACCTCCAAAACTATACAAAAAAAAACAACTTGGATTTATTTTGTTCAACTGCCTCAATCACTTTGTTGTAAACCACCAGCTGATCTTCATTTAAAGAGGATTTCAGCAGATCATGTTCTTCGCTCAACAATTAGCGATCGTAGTTTTGTTCCTCTAAAATCAATCTGTTTTTAAGCTAATCAAGCAAAGCTTTATTAGGGAGTGGCATGCCTTCAATATCTTCTAAAGAACGACCATTTCTCAATAACATTTTCTGCAACTCCGCAAGCGTCAGATTCTGAATTTCGTGATCAGATAAAATCAATGAAGGTAGTCTAAGTAGCTTTCTCTGCATTCTGAGTATATCATCACTGATTTTCACCCAACTTAAATCCCAAAATTTCTTAGCATCAGACACATTGCAAAATAACAAAATTGTAAGAAATAGTTCTCTCATTTTTGGGCCGGTTGCCCAGTGAGACGCTTCATCCAATGCTTTATGCCATTCGCCATCATCTTCCAGAAGGCCACGAACGTAACATGCCATTTTCATAGTCGGATGAACAATGCCATCGACAGTTCTGATGTCCTCATAACAGGTGGGTCCTTTAACTACATTCAATAATAAACGTAAATAATATCTTTCACCTGAGCTTGGGTGAGCAAATGTTAATCTCCCAATAGACTTTCCAGACTTACGTCTTGACCAAGAAAAAGTACTTGCCTTCCAAACATACTGAGTGGGTATTTCAACGTACGTTAACTTTCGTGAGTTGTTATCAAGTTTATTGAGTTCCATCCATTCAGTAAACATTATTTTGTTCGATTTCTCGCGCGACACAATTCCAGGTAATGATTCGTTATCTTTGAAAACCAATTGTTGTTCATTCTCCAAGTGATAACACAATCTTTCTACAGCTGGTTTCCTGTAATGTATTGGGAACTCAAATATTCTCCATATCGCCTCACATCTTTGAAATATATCGACAATCAAGAAATGCTTTAATCTCGTCATTCTCGTCTGTAGTTTGTTCACCAAGAACACTTGTGCTATGTGATGAAGATTCGATTACTGATGTAGCTCTATCGGGACCTTTTGTAACGTATTTGAACAAATACTTAATTGCTCTTGACTTATTACATGCTTCAACGTTGATATGACTTTGATATTTAACCAAAAGATACCTTTGTAAGCTGTAACAAATCATTTGTCCAATCGGATACCATTCTTTTCAACCGTTATTCCCATGTCTCTTCTTCTATAAACGCAATAACCATTTTCGTCAATAGTTGTTTGGCTTACGTAGGATTTTGGAAATCGTTCGCAAACACCTATAGTGTATACATTCAAAAGGAATTCAATCTTCAAACAAAAGTACGAATATAAAGGAAAATAGGTTATGAATATACATGTTAAAATTACTCAATTTTAATACCAAAAATAAATATGAATGCATGTTAAATATTACCATCAAACATGCAAGGGGAGTTTGGATTGGCATGACCACACGGACCATGCATCATAAATTGTTTGACGGCTTCATATCCAACGGGATCAAGTGAAGGATTAGGTATTTCTGCAGATATAACTGAATCAACTTGTTCCGTTGAATGTATTTTGATGCCACGTCAACCCAGAAGATTATATGTGCATGTGGGAGCCCGCGCTTTTGAAATTCTATAGTATAAACCACTACCAAACATAAAGAATGAAGAACATGCTCAGGAAAATGTTATGTGTAGTATGACTATAAGTAATAAGAAGTGTGTAAACAGTCTGGATAATATTTTTGTGTAACAACAAAATAATAATATATGTACACAAAGTTTATGCCTGCATTAACTTTGCCGAAAATTTCGTTGTCCACGATGTCATGTAGCATTTCGTCCAATTTCATTTTGAATACTAGCGCCTCAATATACGGCCTATTTTTTGGCCTTTGGCATGGCAATTCCTTTAATAAATCTTTTATTTCGGGCCAATTTGGATTCATTTGTGAACGTAATAAAAAAATCGGGATTTCCATAAACACGGCATATTGCCATTGCATCTTGATAATTTCGCATCATGTATCTAGGGCTTCTGTGAAAGACGATGGCAAAATTGTTCTCATCCCTACTTTGGTTGAATAAGAGTCTCCTTTTCGAATTGCATCATACACATTTCTATACAAATCTGTTCTTAAATTCCCTTGATTATTTCTTAACCAACGTACTCTTTGTTGTTCAATTTGTGTATAGCAATCAACGATAAATTGTTGATACAATCTTCCCTTTGGTTTGAATTGTTTTCCCTTCATTCCTCCTATGTTGAAAAACATAGGAATAATACTCCCTTGCAGTGACAAATTTTCTTTTTGTTCTTCTTGTTCCACTATTTCTTTTGTAAGGTATCTCCGTGTGGAAGCCATCTTCACCATACGAAAACAAAAGAGGATATTGCAAAGACATGAACAAAGGATGTAAATCACTTATTCTTTTTATGACACCATCACTTGACTGAAATTAGGAAATCTCTTTCACCATTAGTATTTCTCATGTCACCTACAATTAACATTGCAACTTCGGAAGCACTTGGAGGATCATACAACCTATCCCGGTGAGATCTTTTCTTTATCAATCTAAGTGAGAAATCTGAACGTTTATTATCCTCGTACCAATCTCGGACGCTTCGAATTCATTATGAGAATCTAACATTTCGGTTATACGCTCAACCAAATCGGGATCCAAATTTGCATTAGGCCCATTACAATTAACATCTCTAATGCGGTTGCTGGTCTCATTTTCAGTGTCATGAACATAAAGTTGTAGAAAGCTTGCTTCCTGACCTTCAGGAGGCAACAATGAACCAATTCGATGGAAATTTTGCCCACTTATTCGATAAACATAAAAAGAACCTGAGGAATTAATGTAGTTATCTACTTTCCCACCCATGGAAGTCATAGAGAACATTGAGTTATAGACTCTAATATTTTTCATAAATTTTTGCGATTCTTTGGACGAAGAACCCTGAAGCAATGATTTCAGGGGTTGGGGGGGTTCTTTTCTTTTCGCTAACTCAATTTTTCCATTTATACAACATAGTGAATGTATCGGATAAGTGTTTTTGGCATTTTTCTTCACTCCCTCTCTATTCCAAAAAACAGCAGAGCAATATTTGCACTCAAATTCAGGCGGACCATAGTAAGATTTATCAGCAGAAAATTTATCTGTAATATAATAAATGACATATATTAAGAGTTGTTATATGTCTTTATATATTTTGTATACCTAGTTGATATGGTGTTAAAAATACCTGCTGCAGCTATTTTCCTTCGCGATAAAGCATTAGATGTGTCTCTTTGATTTTCATTCATGTTTGCATTACATGGACGACACTGCGCAATGTACCCAAACGTCTATGTTCCCTTCTTTGCTTAGCATACAAAGGCTGCCTTATATATTTGTCTTGCAGAAAGTTTGAAAAATAAATGTGATTAATAGACAATTTCAATAGTATGATACATCTATACAATATTCTATAAAGTTAGAACACAACAAATTACAACTTAGAAAATTTAATTACCCCAATCATTGTTCCCCGAAGAAGTACTTGCATGAGATCGATTTACACTATACAGATGTTCATTGTGTGATCGTTTTCTTTTCCCTAGCATCAATATATCACGTCTCCTTGCCCGATTGTTCTTCGCCTCCTCTGCCGATGGTATATCTAATTAAAAGAAAAGATGATTAATTGGACAATATTATAAGGGAAATTAGTTATTTTTTAAATTCGAAATGCTGCATAAATTTTACCTAACACAATTTCTTCGGTTGTTTTCTTTTTCCTTCCTCGTTTTGTTGCCATATCTATGTCCCCAAGACCATAGTATGCAGAGATTAGATTCTATATATAGTTCAAAACCTTAGGAGAAAGCAGAAGAGACATTAGTTTGTTATATTGTGAGTGAAAATTATATAATTCATTCAGTTAGAAGAGGAAATACATCATATATTAATGATACATTAAACATGCATTCAAATCAATACCAGGAATGTATAAAGGCTCAAGTGAGGAAAGATGTATGCCAACCCTTGATGTTCAAATTTCCTGTAAACCAATTGACATATTCATGTTCTAAGGGAGTAATCAAATATTCCATTAACATATAAAGGTTGCGATTTTTTGGAAAATTTTATTACCTATCTGTTTGAATTAGGAAAAAATAATTTAAGACCAGGAGAAGAGTTATTATTTCATTATGATCTATGATAAATATTATTATTTTTTAAAAAAAAAACTAATTCCTTTAAAAAAAATAGTATATTAACAAAAAGTATATTTTAAAAAATCGAGCTTTAATATTTGTCTATACATATGATGTAGGAGGAATTGGGGATGGATTCAACAGAGGAATTGGGGATGGATTCAACGAAGGAGGAACTTACTGGCTGTGAGGCGGGCGCCTCAATTCCTTCCGTGCGGGCGCCTCAAAGACGGGACTAGGTTGATGACTTTGCGTTGCTTTATTATTTTACTGTCTTTTGAATATTTAATTAGGGATATTTTAGGGTTTGTTTTAATATTTCGTTTTAGGGTTTGTTTTAGGGTTTAGAGATAGTATTTAAACATCTTTAGGGCATTGTTAAACTTAGCTTTTGATTAATTAAATTTCGAAGAGTTTTTCTCTTTTTCCTGGTGGATTCCAGATTACTGCTGGTGGATTCCAGTATTGTGTTTGAGGATCCTTCGCTTGAAGGGTTCTTGTGATTAGTGCGCTAATCACGAAACTTATCCGGCTTCCGTGCTGCGTCAGTTGGTATCAAAGCAGGTCTTACCCTGTCTTTTCATCACTGATTCGTTATGGGGGATCAAGTAACAAGGGTCGATTCCAGTTCCAGATCTGATGACGAGGTTATTCACGAAATAAATCGTCGATTGGATCGTGCTCGACAAAAGGAACAATATTTTCTAGATTTAGAGGACAAAGAACTCGACAAAGCGGACAAGCATGATCGACGTGTGCAGAAATATAAATTGTTAGGACCTAACTTTGATCATGTCTTAGTTAGTTGGTTTTGATAAAGGAATATATATATAGAACAGGGTTTATATCAAAAGATGTTATCTGTCATAATTCTTCACTTTGACAGCTATGAGTCCGAGCCTATGATTCTTTCTTATACAATGTTTACAATCAATCAAAAACATGAATCATAGTCACTCTCTAAGTCATCAAGATCATCAAGTGCATCTCAGCCCTTATTAGAGATCCTCTCTCGATAGCTAAGCATTGCCATGATCCGACAACCATGACTTCGGGCCCCTCGTAGACAGCCATCTCCCCGCCTCACACCATGTTACCACAAACTCAACCATGTTAGATCCCGCATCTTCACGCCTATCAAGTCCATCAATGAAGACCAATGAAGACCACGAAGACCTTCTAGAAGCTCTCGCTTCAAGCTCACACTCAAGACAGCTCATGAAGACTGCATGTGGACAAGTGGGACAAAAGACCAGCCAAAGCTCATTAATGTAGGCACATAGCGGTCATATTCCAAACGGCTACATTGAAGGGTATAAATAGAGGATCTCTTCCTCTAACAAAACCACTGAAAAATACTCATTTTCCCACCAAAAACCCTTTCCAAACACCCACACACACCTCCCGTAATCCACACACACACACACCAATCCTTACCTTTAAAACCCTGTTCCAAACCAAAACCTTCACCCCTAAACCTCTTCACCAACAAAAACAACCCCAAAGTGTGTTAATTCACAAACCCCAACCACCTAAGACTGTACTTTAGGTGTAGAATAAGTTTGTAATCACTCAAGACCGTACTTTGAGTGTATTAGTTATTTTGTAAAATCTTGAGACCGTACTTCAAGTTGTAAAAGCACTTAAGACTGTACTTTAAGTGTATCCCTAGTTGATCGTACTAATTAGGAAGAGGAAGTTCAAGGAACTTGCCTAAATCAATCATTTGTAATTTTTGTTGATTAAAGATTATAATAAAATTGATCTCACTTGTCAAGTTTGACGGTGAGGAGGGTGGATGTAGGAGGAGTGAACTACGAACCACTTTAAATTCTCTGTGTTATTACATTTTTGCAATCACATTCACACACTTGCATTATCTCTTTGTGTTTGTTGTCCTACCATTATTTCAAATCACTTTTATTCCGCTGTACAAATCAAATTATCATCTGACAGCTAAGCCAATACCATAGCCGTTCGATCATCTACATACCAAGCAAGGGCCTTTCAATTGGTATCAGAGCTTGTCTTCACACTTAAAAGTCTAACAACTTGTGAAGGATTCTCTTCAAACCCACCATGCCTCAACCAAGAAGAAATAATGAGAAAGACATCCCACACATTGATGACTGTGGATCCTTTGAGATCTATGCATCAAAAGATAAAAACTTATCTTGATGCAAACAAAGATTTGAACCGGTATGTTCTAGAAAATGAAGTGTCATACCCAACTCAAGTCCGTACCGATGGAGGACCAAGTAAAATCAAATCCCCGAAACTTGGTCCGAAGCCGAAAAGCAATTGGTAAGTGCAAACTTGAAAGTCAAGAACATTCTTCAAAAGAGTGTAAATGACTCTCTAGCCCAAGAAATTGCTAAGGAACCAAATGCCGAACCGCATGGGCTCTTATTCAAACCAAGTTCACTAAACACTCCAGTGTTAGGACACAAAACTTGTACAACTTGCTTAGGCAATTAGACAATTTCAAGTTCTACCCTGGAGAAAAGGTGAGTGTCGTCACCCAAGGTTTGAGAACCTTGTTAGATCAATTACCGATCATGGAAAAACATTTGAACAACAAGATCTACGCCTCAAGATTTACTCAAATCTCCTCAAGAATATGAGAAGGTAGCATTACCTATTAGAGAAGGATCTCGAATGGAGCACCATGACGGTTGAGCAATATTTTGGAAAGCTTGAAGCCTATGAACCGGAAGGTATGATAAAATTCCATCAGTCCCCTCCATTTCACAAACCTTAGCTTTAATCGCACAAGAACCCGTCAACAAGCCAATCACTCACCATGACATTGAGACCATTGTCAACAATGCTCTTCAAAAGATAAACATCGGCTCCAAATCTGCAAGAAACAGGATCTCCCAAGAAGACATTCCAAGCCTCATTTCCATGGTCATCGAAATGCCATGAAATTTCAAAAGAAGTCTTTTGACAAGAAATTCAATCCCTCCACCTCTAATGCCCAACAAGACAGCTACAAGAAGACAATTGATTGCTTCAATTGTGGAAAGCAAGGACATTACTCATCTCGATTGCCCCGAACCAAGGAAACCTAGGAACAATCGGACAGGCTAAGAAGATGACATACTCAAAAGAGATCATTCACGCTCTAAGTGCAATCGCTACAATTGCTCCAAAAATAAACATGACAAAAACAAAGAGCAAGTCATGATTGCCGACTCATCAAAATTCGGTGATGAAGAGTATATGTCAAGTGATGACTACGAAATTGAAGGAGAAGAAGCCATGATATGCCTTATGGCTGAAGATGATGAAGAATCCGACAATGAGGAAGAGATGGAAGCACTTGCTGCCGATGAACTAAAAGAGGTACATGATTTTAACTCTTTAAATATTGATGGTTTTAAACAATTAGTTTGCACTCTTTTAATTCAAACCAAAAAACAAAAAACTAGCTTTGCTTCATTAGTCAATGAGAACCTTTCCCAATCCTCAACCATTGACAACCTCACAAAAACCATTTCTGAGCTTGAAAAAGCATGCCAAGGGCTAAGAGATCAATGCATCATGCTTGAAAAACAAAACATGGATCCGACACCGAGACATCTAATAATCATGAAAATTGTCAAAAACTCTGTAATCTTGAAAAAGAAAATGATGCTCTTAAAAAGAAAATAGATTCATGGAACATGTCAAGCAAAGCATTATCTCTTTTCACCTACACCCAAAGGCGTCCAAGTGACAAAACAGGGATTGGAGCTGATGATCCTACACAAAAAGTGTACACTCCTCCCACTCGGTGAAAGGGCCATTGAAAAAATGGTTCTAGAAAACCCGAGCTCGGGCCTATCAAACTCAAACCTATCCCATTCAAACCAAAGGAAAAGAAAAGGAAATCTTGGGTGGCCCTAGTCAATCAAAGGAAGGACCAAATAAGTTCAAGGAAGCAAGTTTATTTGGGTTCAAAAAGGGGCCAATATAAAGGAAGAAGTCAAGCTGCAAAAAGGTGCTAGTCACCAAGCCCCGTCGGACGCCCAAGGGTTGACGGACGACCAAGGCATGACAGCATACGCCAAGTTCCTCCAAACAACAAAGAACCCCAAGGCAACAAAGATTCTACAACAAGCATAAATACACCAAAAACAAAAACCTCAATAGCAGTATTCAAATGGAAGAAGCCATGCTCATCAAAATGACTCTCCAAGGTCATCCCATTCAAATAATTTTCGCTTTCAACCCCAATACAAAGCAACCCAAACCACTACTTCAATCCTTCCCAATCCACTGTTCTTACACCTTACATGATGCAAATCATGTCATATTACCACACCCTAAACCAGTTCTTCAATAAGTGATCAATGAACAATGCTAGGGCTCCAAAGAAAAACTAATCCTTTGGACCCAAAAGAATAAAAAGGGTACCATAAATCTTATTTTTTGTTTCTGAGGTATCCAGGAAAGGTCTCGGTACTTAGATAGTGGTTGTAGTAGACATATGACCTTCAATAAAGATTGGTTGCAACAATATTCCCTAAAAATGGTCCAAATGTAACCTTTGGTGACAATTCCCAAGCTAAGGTCAAAGGATCAGGAAATCTTGTTACAAAAGATATCATTTTTACAAATGTATCCTATGTAGAAGGTCTCAAACACAATTTGATCAAAGATTAGTCAAATCCGTGACAAGGGATATCATGTTGTTTGTACTAAAGACAAATGCAATCGTTAAAGATAAAAACAATAAAGTCATCCTAATCGGATCAAGAAAAGGAAATCTCTATTGCTTGAGCTTAGAGATTGTGGAAACTTCAACTGCTCACCGCCTTCGTCTTTCAATCAATCTCGATATGTCATGGCTATGGCACAAGAGATTGGCTCACCTCAATCACAAAACCATTTCCAAGCTTGCAAATTCCAATCTTGTCGAGGTCTACCAAAGATCCCATTCAAAAAGGATAAACTGTGCAAAGCATGCCAATGTGGGAAGCAAAAGAAATCCTCATTCAAACCCAAGACCAAGTTGACACCTCAAGACCTATTGAATCGCTTCATATGGATCTTTTTGGACCCATAAGAACTAGATCTTTAGGAGGAAAAAGATACTCCCTAGTTGTTGTTGATGATTTCACAAGATTCACTTGGATCATTCTTCTTGAATCCAAAAGTGACACCCTTAGCCATTCCGATAAAGCTATTCAACAAAATTCAAAATCAAAAAGGGACATCCATCATCAAGATCAGATCGACCATGGAAAGGAATTTGAGAACACCGGAGTGGAAGAATATTGTGATTCAAAAGGCATAGATCACAATTTTTCAGCCCCAAGAACTCCACAAAGAAAATGGTGTTGCAAAAGGAAAAACAGAACAACTGTGAGGCGGCAAGAACAATGCTTTGTCGAACATAATCTCCCCAAAATATTTTTGGGGTGAAGCCGTTACCACCGCCGTGTATGTTCAAAACAAAACCCCGATCAACAAATTTCACAAGAAGACTCCATATGAATTATGGAACAACAAAGTCCCTACCATTTCCTACTTTCACAGCCTTTGGAAGTAGATGCTTCATCCACAACAATGGCAAGAACAATTTGGACAAATTTGACTCCAAAAGTGATGAAGGAATTTTTCTTGGATACTCTAACACAAGCAAAGCTTATAGAGTGTACAACAAAAGAAGACTTGTTGTGGAAGAATCTATTCATGTTGACTTTGATGAAAACAATGATCAAAGTATAACTGAATTATGTGATTTTGATGAAGGATTGGGAAATCTAGATAATCTCCCTGAATCATCCCCCATTCTTGATTCAACTATTCTCAGTCATGAACAAGATTCATCAAACCTTCCATACATGGTTCCAAGAAATTCATCTGACAGCCATCCTATGCCGCATGCCCATCAACCATCCCACTCTCATCAACAACCAATCAAGCCAACAAAGTCAACAGAAATCTCTCCCACCTTCAATCCAATGGATGAGGAAGAAAATATTCAAATAAATAGTCATCCCTTGACTGATCTTCCTCAAAATCCTCACTTAGCTGACAACCAACCCTTAGGCGATGCCCCAACCCTTAGCCGACACCATCCCAATTCCTCATCTAATCCATCTTCTAATCTCTTTCCATCTTCATCCAATAATCCTCCTTCTCCTCTCAAAACCAATGATGAAACCACAATTACCCATATCATTCCACCCAATAAAGATCTTTACATCAGCCTTCAGATTGATAAAACCCCAGCCTGCACAACATCCCTTTCTCATGAGTGCATTCATATCCCAAGTGGAACCAAAGAAGATAAATGAAGCACTCCAAGATGCCGATCGGATTGAAGCCATGGAAGAAGAAGCCGGAGCGAGTTTGAAAGAAACAAAGTATGGCAACTTGTTCCTAAACCAAGAAATCAAACTGCATGATTGGAACAAGATGGGTTTTTAGAAACAAGATGAATGAAGAAGGTATTGTAATTAGAAACAAGGCCGATCAAGGTTGCTCAAGGTTATAGACAAGAAGAAGGCATTGACTATGATGAGACCTTTGCACTGTTGCAAGACTTGAAGCTATAAGGCTATTTCTTGCCTATGCTTCATTCAAGAAGATGAAAGTTTTTCAGATGGATATCAAGAGTGCATTTCTAAATGGAGTTCTAAATGAAAAGTGTTTGTATCTCAACCCCCTGGTTTTGAGCATCCAAAATTCCCTGATCATGTATTCAAACGAACAAAGCATTGTATGGGCTTAAACAAGCACCTAGAGCTTGGTATGACACCCTATCTAGATATCTTCTTGGAAAAGGATTCACCAAAGGACATATTGATAACACCTTGTTTATCAAAAAATATGGAGATGATCGAGTTGCTCATCCAAGTCTATGTTGATGACATAATCTTTGGCTCATCAAATGAGAACTTGTGTACCGAATTTGGAGATATCATGAAGGATCGGTTTGAGATGAGCATGATTGGTGAGCTCACATTCTTCCTAGGCCTTCAAGTCAAGCAAATGAAGGAAGGAATCTTCATCAACCAAGCCAAATACTCAAGGGAAATGATCAAAAAGTTTGACATGCAACCGCATCCCTGCTAAAACTCCCTTGTCAACCACAACCAAGCTTCATGCCGATCAAGATGGTCAAAGTGTAAATCCAACACTTTACGAAGCTACATAGGATCTCTCCTATATCCGATGACTTCAAGACCGAGACATAATGTTTAGTGTATGTCTATGTGCTAGGTTTTCAAGCTAATCCCCAAAAGAATCTCATCTCTCGGTGTCAAGAGAATTTTGAGATATATCAAAGGAACCCCTGATTTTGGCCTATGGTATCCCATTGAATCCCCATTCTCCCTAGTTGGATTCATGACTCGACTATGCAGGTGCAATCTAGATAGAAAATCCCACTAGTGGTGGATGCCGCTTTGTTGGATCAAGGATTATCTCATGGTCAAGCAAAAAGCAAACCTCGCCAACCTCAACCGCCGAGGCCGAGTACATTGCCGCAGGCTTGTGTTGTTCACAAATTCTCTACCTTAAAAGTCAACTTCAAGACTTTGGAATTGAATTATCAAACATTCCCATCTTCTGTGACAACTCAAGTACCATTGCTATGACAGAAAATCTGTCCAACATTCAAAACCAAGCACATTGAAGTCGGGCATCATTTCATCAGGAGATCATGTTGAAAAAGGAAATATCAACCTTGCAAAAGTTTGCACTGAGAACAATGTCTCGATATTCTCTACAAAAGCCATGGATGAAAAAAGATTTGAACTATTAAGAGCCATGCTTGGGATGATTAACATGCCAAAATAAAAGGGGTGTTCTTCTTAAGCAAAAGAGGATTACAAACAGAGTAATGCTATCACAATGTTGCTGATAGCTATTACCTCATACACATTCCTAACAAGCCATCCACCGACAGCCTATCAATCCAAAACCTTGAAAACCAAAAACAACAAAAACTTACAACAAAAACATACAAACAACCCATCAAATTCTTCTCTCTCATCTCAACTTACCCAACAAAAACTTCTTCCAAACCAAACAAATCTCGGATCCATCTTTTCTCTTCAATCCTTCTCCTCATCGCCGTCAGACATTCCTTGGAAATGTCACGGTCTCCCTGAACCCTCCACCCAAGACTCATTCCTTCATTTCTAGCTTCCCGAGTTGATTGCAAGGTTTGTTGGTACCTCGCAACCACACCTGGATGCCTCTCCAAGAAAGGATCAATGGAAGTGATGAATATTGGAGAGAAGGACTTGCTCTTCTAGGCCACCACTCTTCAACTGGATCATATGGCTGAAGCAATCCCTCCATTGGAGTAACAAAGCTAAATTCTCCCGAAAAAGAACCATTCCCTGTGATTGCAAATGGTTGACCAACATTTGACTCCACCCTCTCCACGTGGGTGCTCTTTGCGGGAGCCGAAGCAACCTACAACCCGGTTAAACGGGTATGAGATGGTTGAAGAAGGAGATATATGCACTCTGCCAAAGTTATCTCCTCTTCCTTCCAACAAACCAACTCTGGAGAAAGAGAATCCCTGCTCACGGTGTATAAAGCTTATCTTGCTCAACCTTCTTTCCGACAGGCTAAGCTTCTCTCCTTAGCTGTGCGAGCTACTGTCCCGCTTTACCAACTCCCCGTGTGTATACCCTTTCTACCTTACTCCTTCCCTTACTTGACTCTCCTTGATCAACCTTGATTGTCTTCCCAAAGCAGCCTTATTCCTTCTCCCTCCTTCCGTCAATCTTTTCCCCGACGGCTACCTCCTTCATTTCTATATCTTCATCAACTCTCACTCTCTTTTTCTTTCCACTTATCACTCACTCTCTACTGAACTTTCAACAATGTTGAAAGCCTCTCTATCTATCTCCATCTCATCACTCATCAAATCATCCTCACCATTTTTCCCAAAGACCAATTGTTTAGTTTGTTTGAGCCATAACCTTTGGATTAAACTTTGAAGAAAATCTTCCCATTTTTGTTTGTAAATCAACGAATAATTTTCCTCTTGAAGTTTTCATTGTTTTATAGGCAAATTTTCACCTAGCTATCTCAGACAAAGAATCATCATTCAAACTAGCTTAACTTGTCGAGATTTCTTTCAACAGCTAGGTTAAAGCATACTTTAAGTGATTTGATCGAGTTAATTGCTCACAATTGTCACTTCCTTCGCCGCCTCTTCCACTGCAAATCTCCTTGAAAAGGAGAATGTTCTTCTTGTGTTTTGTGGGAATAAATGTCTCAACATGGGGAAGGGTAAAAACCCTTTGTTCATATGAGCGAGTTACTTAACTTTGTAACCCCCAATGCTCATTAAAACCCACGTACCACTCATCATTTATCTCTCTCTCTCTCTTTCGCAATCACCAAAATTCCTTTTTCCTTAAACCCTCAGTTTAAATTTCTTCTCTTTCCCTCTCCCATCTACCATCGTATTTCTTCAACCCTAATTCTTTTTCAAAGCATCAATGTCAGACCCAAAAGCAATGTACCCAGATGCTCATGGCTACTTCATCAAACCCAACTTCTATGACTCACGAAGTTGGAATCCTCATCAAAGAACTGCTTGAGGTAAATGAATTACTTGATTTTATGGGAGCTAAACCCCCAATTTATGAAGAACTTTGCAGAGAAATTTATTTGGTAGGAAGAAGAAACAATGAAGATAATTCAATAACTGCCACCATAGAAAATGTAGAGATAACTATCACTCAAGATATGGTTAGTGATGTCTATGGAATCCCAAATAAAGAAGATCTTGTGAAAAATATATGGGATAGAGGATCGGAAAAGATTAAAGGCGTATATGAGAAATTTCTTGGTCTTAAAGTAACTGACTTCAAAGTGTTCAAGACAAAGCTATGGTGAAGAACAAAGATGATATCTTCAAGTCAACATTGATGGATGTGGTCAACAAAGCCATTGATGGCAAAATAATCCTCATTTGACCAAATGGGATCAAATGAGTGGAAGCGGATACTCGGCTGATGACCAAGGATACAAATTGGTGCATTGTCCTTCTCCATAATTTCCAACTATTTGTCTCATCCTCTACTCTCAAATTCAAGAAGCAAGGTGGAAGGATGAACAACTTCAGATTCATAGTGGAATCCTTGAAGTTCTAATTCCAAAGCTCAAACCTGCTCTATCCAAGAAATGGTGAAGACGGTAAAGGCATCGAAACAAGATGTTTCAATGAAAGAACCTTTTCATTGAAACAAAAAGAAGGGAATTGTTATGAAGGCTGGGGATATGAGCCTTGAAAGTTTCAAAGAAGCCCAAGAGAAAATGCTTGGAAGAAACAAGAATAAAAAGCTTAATCATTGGAAAGATTTGATAGCTTTGGCTACTAGTAGGAGAATGAAAAGAGGAGTAAAAACCAATGTCAAGAAAAGCGGAGTGCTCAAGAGAAGCTGTGGTATCTCCTAGCAAAAAGAGCAAAAGCAAGGATGATCGATAGGCGACGGTGAAGGAACCATCTCGGCAGCCATGCTATGAATGTTGAAGAAAGAGGAGATGTTGATAGCCATGAGGTTGACACTTTATGGATCAAGATGATGCTGGTGATGCTAACATAGATCCTCAGAGCTTCGGGCGGCTCTTGCCCTATCCAAAGCCCTTCCTGAAAGGAAAGCAATCTCGAGACGGCTATCCCCTCCGGTCGGACGGCTACCGGATCAAAGGTACAATCTTCCTTAACCATTCCTTCTAAATCATTACCAAAGAAAAGAAAACTTGAAAAGAAAGCCCCCAAATCAAAGAAAACCAAAATATCTACCCCTTCCATTTCCCCAAAATCCACACGGCTCGGGTCATCAATCGGCCATTGAAGCTATCCTCAATCTCAAAGAACCCTTAGATAAGCAACCTTTAAGGGGAACATTGATGAGAATATCCCCTCTACCCAAACTCAACGGTTAGCTAAAATCACGAGAGCAATTGAGGCTATTGAGTTGGATGGGAACCCAGATCTTGAAAAGCTGTTCTTTTGTATCTTAAGGACTTTACGAGTGAGGAAGAATCTGTAGTGGCCACTAGATGAACTCGGGCTTAGGTTAATGCGAAAAGAAGTGGACCGGGTGAGTCATCTAGAAACCCCAAGGTGACGGCTATGAATGTAGATAGCCATCCCTTCCCTTCCATTCTACGAGGCGAACAGTGAATGATCACCAAGCTTGAAACGAAAGGGGAATCTTGATAATACTTCTAAGGTCATTCAAAATCTCAAGAAGGTTGGAGTTGAGATTAATCCCATTACGGATCTCAAAAGGAGACTCAATTGTGAATGCTTGCAAGGTCTTGAGCTTGATGGAACTCGGGAAAATGAGGAAGCTATGATAGCTATCCTTGAGAAAAGGTTGGCAAAAAGTGAAGTAAGGGCGGCCTTGAATCTCCTCAAATCTCAATTCACTTCCAGGTCTCTAAATCAAAGTCTTGGCCAAACCTACGAGCCAATCCCAGCCCATTTTCAACCCAATCCTCTTGCACCTTCCAAGCCACCTTCTCCAATTCTGAAAATGAACCTTTTGAAGCCTCTCCACAAAGTCCAATGCTTGTTTGGACAAGGTCGAAGACATATCGACGGTGATCCCATTCCTAACGGTCCTCACAGTTCTCCAAGTCATTCTATTCCTCCAAATCCAAATCAATCCTTCCTTCCCAAGGGAACCTTGGATGCTTATTTTGTGGAATTGATTTCTCTATGTCTTCCATCAAAGCGGCAAGGACAAGGTTACCCCATGTAACTCACATCCCGAAATAGCAAATCCCTTCACCTATCCAAAATTTTGGGAATTGTCAAGAAATGGGTTGATTGTTGTAGCAAGAAACCTTGCAGGGTTAGTGTTCTTTGCATATGAAAAATGGCAACTGTCAAGAACCTCATCCACCTCCAACTTTGTTCATCAAATCCCATCCTTCCCAAAGTTCATCACTCCCGATACTCTTCTTGATTGGGAAATTCTTTTCGACCAACTCATCTCTCCATCACTCAATTCTTGCTTGTATATGCCAAAGGGTTTAGTCTTCACCCTGTGCATTGACCTTGCAAAAACACTTTTCCTTTCCTTTGTTTGAACAAAAGTGTGCCATTATGCTTTTATTAAGCAAAGCTGTCAACATCTTTTCCCCAACTCTTAATCCAGGAATTGAGCCATACCTCTCACCCTTCATCACTTTGTAGATCCTATTAACTTCACCTCACCCAATGAAAACTCTCATTTCAAAAACTTGGTCTCTATTCACGAGATCAAAGAATTCGAGATCTTCCATTGCTGTCGGTCAAGCGAGCGGAAGCTGTTATTGATCTTTCCTCGGACTACGACGGCTATGATATTGATAGTGATAATGATGCTCCCTCAAGCCACTGATCAAGACTCTCCAACAATATTTCCATCCCCTACGGTTTCCAATCCTCCTCGGCAATTCACTCATGCTCAAGCATCGGTTCAGCCACAACCGAGATCAACCCGGTGTGCCCATGCGAGCAAGAAAACCAGGGAACAAGAAGAAACATTTGTGGGGCACAATGAGAATCGAAATGATCAGATGCCCCTTAGAAGATCTCAGCGAAGTCAAAGGAAGACAAATTCTTCAAGTATGATGAAAGGATGTCCCGGAGTGGAACAATGAGTTCTTCTACGAGAGGAGTTGAGCTGAAATGAGAAGAGAGCTAGAGGATGAAAGAAATCGGATTCTATCGGCCAGGACAAGAAAGAGATGAATTCTATGATCAATTGGGCGATGAATAATTGTATTTGTTATGGAACATTTTTTTGTTAAAAACAATATGTTTTGTTTGCCTCGGTTTGTATGACGGTATTTTGTGAACTCTTCTCATCTTGAGATTAATTCCAAGTATTCAATCTCGGTTTGATTACCTCTCGCCCGATATGATTCCTTGGATTACTTCTTTTATTATTTCTCTTATCAAATGTGAAAACTTGTTCTAAATAAATCTTCCTTTACCAAAAAGGGGAAATTGTTAGGACCTAACTTTGATCATGTCTTAGTTAGTTGGTTTTGATAAAGGAATATATATATAGAACGGGGTTTATATCAAAAGATGTTATCTCGTCATAATTCTTCACTTTGACAACTATGATCCGATAAACTATGATTCTTTCTTATACAATGTTTACAATCAATCAAAAACATGAATCATAGTCACTCTCTAAGTCATCAAGATCATCAAGTGCATCTCGGTCCTTATTAGAGATCCTCTCGATAGCTAAGCATTGCCATGATCGCGGCTATGACTTCGATCCTCGAACGACCATCTCCACCTCACACCAGGTTACCACAAACTCAACCATGTTAGATCCTGCATCTTCCACGGCTATCAAGTCCATCAATGAAGACCAATGAAGACCAGAAGATCTTCTAGAAGCTCTCAGTTCAAGCTCACTGACTCAAGACGGCTCATGAAGACCTGCATGTGGACAAGTGGGACAAAGACCGATCAAAGCTCATTAATGTAGCCGCAGCGAGTCATATTCCAACGGCTACATTGAAGGGTATAAATAGAGGATCTCTTCCTCTAACAAAACCACTGAAAAATACTCATTTTCCCAGTCAAAAACCCTTTCCAAACACCCACACACACCTCCTGTAATCCACACACACACACACCAATCCTTACCTTTAAAACCCTGTTCCAAACCAAAACCTTCACCCCTAAACCTCTTCACCAACAAAAACAACCCAGTGTGTTAATTCACAAACCCCAACAACCTAAGACTGTACTTTAGGTGTAGAATAAGTTTGTAATCACTCAAGACTGTACTTTGAGTGTATTAGTTATTTTGTAAAATCTTGAGACTGTACTTCAAGTTGTAAAAGCACTTAAGACTGTACTTTAAGTGTATCCCTAGTTGACTGTACTAATTAGGAAGAGGAAGTTCAAGGAACTTGCCTAAATCAATCATTTGTAATTTTTGTTGATTAAAGATTATAATAAAATTGATCTCACTTGTCAAGTTTGACAGTGAGGGTGGATGTAGGAGGAGTGAACTCTGAACCACTTTAAATTCTCTGTGTTATTACATTTTTGCAATCACATTCACACACTTGCATTATCTCTTTGTGTTTGTTGTCCTACCATTATTTCAAATCACTTTTATTCCGCTGCACAAATCAAATTATCATCTGACAGCTAAGCCAATACCATAGCTGTCTGATCATCTACATACCAAGCAAGGGCCTTTCATAAATCAATCAGAGATCTGAATCGAGCATCAAGGGAGCGAGTGCTTAGGCAGCGACATAGGATGGAAGCCAAATATTATGCTGACAAAGTCGATCACTACACTGCCAAGATTCAGAAACTGAAAGCGCGTAGATCTGCAGTCCATGAACGTGCTGAAGAAGAACATCGGGGCCAGTTCGAGGTCTTGTTGCAGAATAACAAAATTGATGTTCAAGAAGTTCCAGAAGTCGACAAATCCGTCTTTCCAGCAGTTCCCTTGGCCGAATCTGAAGAGAAGGTGGATGAAGGGGCAGATTTATGTGCAGAATACGAGATCCTTCAGGTATGTGAAGTTGTTCCCACAAGTATCATGGTTCCTACAAATATTATGGTCCATGATCATGCCCTAATTGAGCCCATGAATAAAGATGTGGGTGAGATTACTGGGTCTACACCATCGATTTTTGAAGGTGTCGTGGGTGTAATTGATTGGTCAGAAAAATTTAAATTCGATGATATTTTTATTCTTGATCATGGGAAGGAGAAAGAAAGGAATAATTGGGAGTTTATGGAAGAGTCCATGAGGGACGTTAATTTTGTAGTTATTGTTGGCCCTGGGAAAGATGGGACGGACGATCACCGGATGAGTGTCGACATTGCTAGCATAATTTTATTTTTGGAAGAACAAAATTTACATTGGTACGAGCTCAAGGAACAAATTTATTCCAAGTATTTATTTCGTTGGGACGGAAGAGAATTCTTCTTCTTTCCGAGGACGAGGAGAACATTGGTTTATTCAAAGTATTATTTCTTTTGGGGCGGATCTTGCCAAATATCGGATATGAACTCGGGGTCGAGTTCTTTTGAAGAGTGGTTGACTGATGTAGGAGGAATTGGGGATGGATTCAACAGAGGAATTGGGGATGGATTCAACGGAGGAGGAACATACTGGCTGTGAGGCGGGCGCCTCAATTCCTTCCGTGCGGGCGCCTCAAAGACGGGACTAGGTTGATGACTTTGCGTTGCTTTATTATTTTACTGTCTTTTGAATATTTAATTAGGGATATTTTAGGGTTTGTTTTAATATTTCGTTTTAGGGTTTGTTTTAGGGTTTAGAGATAGTATTTAAACATCTTTAGGGCATTGTTAAACTTAGCTTTTGATTAATTAAATTTCGAAGAGTTTTTCTCTTTTTCCTGGTGGATTCAGGATTGCTGTTGGTGGATTCCAGTATTGTGTTTGAGGATCCTTCGCTTGAAGGGTTCTTGTGATTAGTGCGCTAATCACGAAACTTATCCGGCTTCCGTGCTGCGTCAACATACGTCAACAACTTAAGGAAAACTAAAAGTAGTACGATATAACTTGCCCATATATTTATGTAAAAAAAATTGAATGTGCTGTTAAGGGTCAAATTAAGTAAATGGAAGAATGCAAACAGGAGGACCTTTTTTATTGAAATTTCAATCAAGTAAATGTAGAAAACTTAATATTGCAGCCTCTTAATTGTATTATCATATGATCATATTAAAAAGTAAGAAATTTTACATTCATAAAGAAATTAACTTGTATTTAGTAAATTCCCATTTACAAAGTCACCAACTTTTGTTTAGGATTATAATTTCGGGACGATTTTTGGTCTAGCTCTCCATCACAGTTCTTTTAATTGTATTATCATATGATCATATTAAAAAGTAAGAATTTTTACATTTGTAAAGAAAGTAACTTGTGTTTAGTAATTTCCCATTTACAAAGACACTAACTTTTGTTTAGGATTCTAATTTCGGGATGATTTTTGTCTAGCTCTCCATGACAGTTTTAATATATATATATATATATATATATATATATATATATATATATATATATATATATATATATAGAGAGTATAATCACTTAAGTTGTTGTTGATCCAAATGATATGAATGCAACCAAATTAATTTAAAGTGGCAAAAGGTAAATTGTGTCTCCTTAGTTATTATTCTGGCCATTGAACAGGCTAAAAGGAAAACGAAACTAAACGTTCAAAACAACACAAAGCAAGATAAAAACATTCTTCCAATTCATGATAACCTAACAGCAACATTGTACTATCCCAAATTCAGAGATTTCCTCGCCCTCTTTGTACTTCCCTTCCCGTTTCCATTATTGTTCTGCGACGGCAGCTTCTCAGGATCGTCGTCTTCAATAACAATGTTTTCACTGAAAGTAAATTTTAATGGTCACGATTACGGGAAGAGAATTGGTCAGTAAAATCCAGTCCAACAAATAAGATTATACCTCAAAGAGGAAGAAGAGGTTCTCTTTTCAAAACTGGCAGGTGTTTTTGTTCCAAAGTCCACATTTTTTTCTTCCTTTATTATTTTCCCCTGGAAATTCATATATTGTAACTTATTTATCAGTAGGACACAAAAATATATCATAATAAAAAAACAATATCATAAATCTACCTTATCTGGCGTAGGAATGGCAAAATCCGACTCAAAAATGACTCTAGCCACGGTGTAATTTTCCATTATTGTTCCACGAATACTTTCGTTCAATTTCAATTGAAATATGTGCTTCTCCCCAACAATTTTGCTAATTTGGCTGGGAATACATGATTCTTCCTCTTCCTGTATACAAAGTTTGAACATTGAGAAAGCAATGTTTAATAAAATTTTAAAATTATGAATATCAAAAATTATTAAACCTCACAAAGCCGGCGTGCAATGTCCCCAGCTTTTGACATAATTAACTTCTCGACTTCACGATCAAATAAAACGCACTTAACTTCAGTACCATCTTCCTCTAAATCTACTTCCAAGCGATACCTGCAATATAATAATGCTCACCCTATTTAGTATTATTTTTTTGTCAAATATTCATAAGAACAGATATCAGGGGATTAAGTGCTTTTACAGTAGAGTATACCTTAAAACTGGATATGCTTCATCCCTATGGCAATACTCACAATGCAATTTCCCATCCTTGAGATGCACCTTATGCTTACATAGAGTGCATGCATTATACTTCCATCCATTACGTTCATCAATCCTTACAATTGTTGCATAAACATATAGAGGACTGGTCTGATTAGATGCAGATAAATGTATGTATCAGTATTGCAGTATTTACTCAGGAACGTTTTAAAAAGGATGGAGACAACTTATAATTTAATTAAATAATATAGGCAGGGGAAGAAAATATTACTAAGGAATCACCATCTTGCAATAAAGACGCAACATAAGCCACTGTTTTTTTGTTCTTGTTATATTCCTCTCTTGTAATCAAGGAGTTATGCATTGAAATGTTTTTCACCGGCTCATTGTATCCCAATTCCACAAATCTGAGAGAATAAAACACATTAACTAATAAAAGATGCAGTAAAAAACACATTAATATCTAGCATAAGGATCAAAACAACCAACCCATTTTCAAAGTCAGCAATTTCTTTTATCTCACGATCGGAATAAAAGTTTGTTGCACTGCTAGTAGAAACCGAGAACACACCTACATCAGCAATAATTTAGAGGGGGAAAAAGTAATAATGCATCCGGCAAAAAACTAAAATGGATGTCAGTGTTAAGAATTATATATGTGGATTTAAGTTAAGGAAAATACCATTTCCTTCCAAGTTAACAATGGTTCCGGTAATAACCCACACTCTACTTTCATCAACTGAGATCGAATTTGCCATCTTGATCATTTCAGAACCCCATATAGTTAAACGCAACTTCTTCTCACTGATGTACATAAAAATATAATTAATCATATGGTATGAAAATGAATAAAGTGAAATACATATAGCAGCGCATAATTTATTAATTCAAAATACCTTAGATCAAGCATTTCCATATATTGTAACATAGTTAGACGCTGTGAACAAACTCTTTGACCGGTTTCAGAAATTCCAACTACATAACCAATAATATCTGCAATTCACACTCTTAGACAGAAGCTTAGCATAGAATACATATGGTAATTATCGAAGGCAAGGGTGGAGAAAATTACCACATAAATGTCTACGTTCTCCTCCAACTCGAGTCAAATCGTCATAGGGTATTAAATCAAAAGCATATCTACTGATGCTAGGTAATTTAGAGATAATTTCATCAACACGACTTGAAGCATCAAGAGTTACAATTAAATCACACCGTACAGCACGATAAGTGGGCTTAGCCGTATCAACATTGAAATTCTTGATTACATAAAAGTCGCCCTCTTTTATTAGGCCGGTGAAGTCGGACACAAAGCGACTCCTAACAATACAATGGACATGATCTTCCTGCAACGTAGCCATTAACGTAAGGACAAATATACAAATATATGAAACGATGGAAACATCCAATACAATTATAGCTTGTTCTTACCTTTTCGTCTTTAGCTATAAAGTCCATGCTCATCAACTCCATATCCTTGCGAGGATTATAGGAATACCACATATGGGTAACCCTTATGATCAACTTTCTCTCCTATCTTCCTCTTTGAAGTTGGCTGATATAGATTTGACGCCCTGCCATGATGGAAATGTAAGATGGGTAAACTAATGCAAAGTTCAGAATCGGTGTATGCAAATGATTTCGTCTCATTTAAATACATGCATATACAAAAACCTCGGTAATAATATCGAATTTAGAACATCTCCCCGTAAATATTCTATGTTAAATATACCACATTGATTTCATACAGACTATTTGTTTCCAATTCTCCCCATACACGTTAACATTAACCTTCCTATTAAGATTCACGTAGGGTAAGGAATTGGAAAGCCCCTAATTTATGAACTGTGTAATGAATGAATGATGACCCTTTGTTACCAATTCCATTGGAAAGCCCCTAATTTATGAACTGTGTAATGAATGAATGATGACCCTTTTGTTACCAATTCCACAACTATATATAACAGCAAAACAGATTAGGGCCTACTAATATAAATGCATAGGGTAAGTCACTCATTTCTCTACTCGTATAAGGTTTCTTCATAAGCTATAACTTTCATTGCTCTTTATGACTATAAAAATCTATACTAATGTTTTAAGTTCAGTAATAAACATTTCTACAAAACATCATATTCTTAACCAACAAAGAGGTTCAATGTTTCTGAAATATATTTTTATTAATCCCTAGTCAATCCTAAACATGAATCTATACTGTTTAACTAATAGCCGGAATTCCAAGAATCAGATGAAACGGGAATATATGATGAGGTGGACGCATGAGAGTGCAGAGAATTCCAAACCATGTTGAGGTGTCAAAACCATATTTAGTTTCGCCTACTTTAAAATACTATAAGTATAGATTTTAGCTTTTAAATCCAAACAAAATATTTTTAAACGTAATAAATTCAAACTACAGCGATTCAACTACTTCATCTGAAAGAATGTGATGGTGGTGGAAAGTAGAAACATTGTCTTGTATGCCATTTGAGCCTGCCTTCTTAATTGTTTAATGCTTGATTAATAAAATACTCAACCAAAAAGATACGATTATTTATGATTTCCTAATTCCTATCAAGTGTACTAAGTGATACTTGGTGATGATAAAAAAACTGTTGTTAAGTCAACGCCGAGCATGATCTCGCAAAGAAGACAAGCAACCAAAATCCAACAAAGCTAACTTCATTGTCCTAATTTTTCATTCTCCACATTATGGCCATTGAAAGCTAAACCTCCATGGACAGATTTAAATCGATTCTATCATTCTCTTAGTATTATTTAATTTGATCATCTCAATTATAGTTTTTAAGTATATTTTTTGTTGTGATTTTTAACTAGGTAATTATCTTGATTCTTTTTTCTGTGTGTTGATCAAACATGTTCCTTTTTTTTTTTTTTTATGAAACTGATCAAATATGATCCTAAGCATTACATCGTTGTCAAGGTCTCTTTTTAGAAATAGTATACTCCGTCCCAAAATGAATAACTAAATTATTTTTATAATTTTTTCTTGATTAACGATAAATTTAAAATATTTTAGTCATTCATTTTGGGATATAAATATTATTATATTAAACAATGTACTCTAGGCATTTAGTTTTTATATACTATTAAAAGATATAATCACGTTTAAAAAACCTCAATTAATGAATAAGTAACACTTTTATGTTTAGTGAATCATATTTTGTGAGGTAATTCTGAATTTATATTTGTTTATGAGATACAAATTTTAGCTTTTAAATCCAAACAAAATATTTTTAAACGTAATAAATTCAAACTACAGCGGTTCAACAACTTCATCCGAAAGAATGTGATGGTGGTAGAAAGTAGAAACATTGTCTTTGAGCTTGCACTGATTTCTCTTATCATTATCCCCTATATTAGATTTTAGATTATTAGATTAGTTTATTTTATTGGATTAAATTTAATTTTTTTAAATTGTTTTATTCTCTCCATCCTAAAATGAATGATTTTTTTTTTTCAAAATTTATGAATCATTTTAAAAAATTTAATTTTAATCTAGAAAAAATAATAAACATTCTTTTAATTCGTTTTCAAAATTTTAGATTTGTAAAAATATAATGAATTATGAAAAAAAATTAAACAAAAAATTTAAAAGAACATTTATTTTGAGACAATAATGGTCATTCAATCTATATAATATATAAAAGCAGAAAAATTTAAAGACCATACAGCTCGCCACGTGGAATTCCAAGTCAGCTCTATGTTCACCAATTATTAGCCGCCATGTGTCACATTCAATGAAGAGTTTTATTTTAGATTTTGATTTAAAAACAAATTTTAGCTTTTAAATCCAAACAAAATATTTTTAAACATAATAAATTCAAACTACAGCGGTTCAACTACTTCATCCAAAAGAATGTAATGGTGGTAGAAAGTAGAAATATTGTCTTGGAGCATGCACTGATTTCTCTTATCATTATCCCCCATATTAGATTTTAGATTATTAGATTAGTTTATTTTATTGGATTAAATTTAATTTGTTTAAATTGTATTATTCTCTCCATCCTAAAATGAATGATTTTTTTCAAAATTTAAGAATCATTTTAAAAAATTTAATTTTAATTTAGAAAAAATAATAAACATTCTTTTAATTCATTTTCAAAATTTTAGATTTGTAAAAATATAATGAATTATGAAAAAAATTAAATCAAAAAATTTAAAAGAACATTTATTTTGAGACAATAATGGTCATTCAATCTATATAATATATAAAAGCAGAAACATTTAAAGACCATACAGCTCGCCACGTGGAATTCCAAGTCAGCTCTATGTTCACCAATTAGTAGCCGCCATGTGTCACATTCAATGAAGAGTTTTATTTTAGATTTTTATTTAAAAACAAATTTTAGCTTTTAAATCCAAACAAAATATTTTTAAACATAATAAATTCAAACTACAGCGGTTCAACTACTTAATCCAAAAGAATGTAATGGTTGTAGAAAGTAGAAATATTGTCTTGGAGCATGCACTGATTTCTCTTATCATTATCCCCCATATTAGATTTTAGATTATTAGATTATTTTATTTTATTGGATTAAATTTAATTTGTTTAAATTGTATTATTCTCTCCATCCTAAAATGAATGATTTTTTTCAAAATTTAAGAATCATTTTAAAAATTTTAATTTTAATCTAGAAAAAATAATAAACATTCTTTTAATTCATATTTAAAATTTTAGATTTGTAAAAATATAATGAATTATGAAAAAAAATCAAAAAATTTAAAAGAAAATTTATTTTGAGACAATAATGGTCATTCAATCTATATAATATATAAAACCATAAACATTTTAAGATCATACAACTCGCCACGTGGAATTTCAAGTCAGCTCCTTGTTCACCAATTATTAGCCTCCATGTGTCACATTCAATGAAGAGTTTTATTTTAGATTTTGATTTAAACACAAATGTTAGCTTTTAAATCCAAACAAAATATTTTTAAACGTAATACATTCAAACTACAGCGGTTCAACTACTTCATCCGAAAGAATGTAATGGTGGTAGAAAGTAGAAACACTGTCTTGGAGCATGCACTGATTTCTCTTATCTTTATCCCCCATTTTAGATTTTAGATTATTAGATTAGTTTATTTTATTGGATTAAATTTAATTTGTATAAATTGTATTATTCTCTCCATCCTAAAATAAATGATATTTTTCAAAATTTAAGAATCATTTTAAAAAATTTAATTTTAATCTCGAAAAAATAATAAACATTCTTTTAATTCATTTTCAAAATTTTAGATTTGTAAAAATATAATGAATTATGAAAAAAAATTAAATCAAAAAATTTAAAAGAACATTTATTTTGAGACAATAATGGTCATTCAATCTATCTATATAATATATAAAAGCAGAAATATTTCAAGACCATACAGCTCGTCACGTGAAATTTCAACTCAGCTCTATGTTCACCAATTATTGGCAGCCATGGGTCACATTCAATGAAGAGTGTTATTTTAGATTTTGATTTAAACACAAATTTTAGCTTTTAAATCTAAATAAAATATTTTTAAACGTAATAAATTCAAACTACAACGGTTCAACTACTTCATTCGAAAGAATGTGATGGCAGTAGAAAGTAGAAACATTGTCTTGGAGCATGCACTGATTTCTCTTATCATTATTCCCCATATTAGATTTTAGATTATTAGATTAGTTTATTTTATTGGATTAAATTTAATTTGTTTAAATTGTATTGTTCTCTCCATCCTAAAATGAATGATTTTTTTTCAAAATTTAATAACCATTTTAAAAAATATAATTTTAATCTAGAAAAAATAATAAGCATTCTTTTAATTCATTTTCAAAATTTTAGATTTGTAAAAATATAATGTATTATGAAAAAAATAAAATCAAAAAATTTAAAAGAACATTTATTTTGAGACAATAATGGTCATTCAATCTATATAATTTATAAAAGCAAACAGATTTCAAGACCATACAGCTCGCCACGTAGAATTTCAAGTCAGCTCTATATTCACCAATTAATAGCCGCCATGTGTTACAATCAATGAAGAGTTTTATTTTAGATTTTGATTTAAACACAAATTTTAGCTTTTAAATCCAAACAAAATATTTTTAAACGTAATAAATTCAAACTACAGCGGTACAACTACTTTATCCGAAAGAATGTAATGGTGGTAGAAAGTAGAAAATTGTCTTGGAGCATGCACTGATTTCTCTTATCATTATCCCCCATATTAGATTTTAGATTATTAGATTAGTTTATTTTATTGGATTAAATTTAATTGGTTTAAATTGTATTATTCTCTCCATCCTAAAATGAATGATTTTTTTTTCAAAATTTAAGAATCATTTTAAAAAACTTAATTTTAATCTAGAAAAAATAATAAACATTCTTTTAATTCATTTTCAAAATTTTAGATTTGTAAAAATATAATGAATTATGAAAAAAAAAATCAAAAAATTTAAAAGAACATTTATTTTGAGAAAATAATGGTCATTCAATCTATATAATATATAAAAGCAGAAATATTTCAAGATCATACAGCTCGCCACGTGGAATTTCAAGTCAGCTCTATGTTCACCAATTATTAGCCGCCATGTGTCACATTCAATGAAGAGTTTTATTTTAGATTTTGATTTAAACACAAATTTTAGCTTTTAAATCCAAACAAAATATTTTTAAATGTAATAAATTCAAACTACAGCGGTTCAACTACTTCATCCGAAAGAATGTAATGGTGGTAGAAAGTAGAAACATTGTCTTGGAGCATGCACTGATTTCTCTTATCATTATCCCCACAAATAGATTTTAGATTATTAGATTAGTTTATTTTATTGGATTAAATTTAATTTGTATAAATTGTATTATTCTTTCCATCCTAAAATGAATGTTTTTTTTCAAAATTTAAGAATCATTATTAAAAAATTAATTTTAATCTAGAAAAAATAATAAACATTCTTTTAATTCATATTCAAAATTTTAGATTTGTAAAAATATAATGAATTATGAAATTTTTTTTAAAAGAACATTTATTTTGAGACAATAATGGTCATTCAATCTATCTATATAATATATAAACGCAAAAACATTTCAAGACCATACAGCTCGCCACGTGGAATTCCAAGTCAGCTCTATGTTCACCAATTGTTAGCCGTCATGTGTCACATTCAATGAAGAGTTTTATTTTAGAATTTGATTTAAACACAAATTTTAGCTTTTAAATCCAAATAAAATTTTTTAAACGTAATAAATTCAAACTACAGCGGTTCAACTACTTCATCCGAAAGAATGCAATGGTGGTAGAAAGTAGAAACATTGTCTTGGAGCATGCACTGATTTCTCTTATCATTATTCCCCATATTAGATTTTAGATTATTAGATTAGTTTATTTTATTGGATTAAATTTAATTTGTTTAAATTGTATTATTCTCTCCATCCTAAAATGAATGATTTTTTTTAAAAATTTAAGAATCATTTTAAAAAATATAATTTTAATCTAGAAAAAATAATAAACATTCTTTTAATTCATTTTCAAAATTTTAGATTTGTAAATATATAATGAATTATGAAAAAAAATTAAATCAAAAAATTTAAAAGAACAGTTATTTTGAGACAATAATGGTCGTTCAACCTATCTATATAAAATATAAAAGCAGAAACATTTCAAGATCATACAGCTCGCCACGTGGAATTCCAAGTCAGCTCTATGTTTACCAATTATTAGCCGTCATGTGTCACATTCAATGAAGAGTTTTATTTTAGAATTTGATTTAAACACAAATTTTAGCTTTTAAATCCAAATAAAATATTTTTAAACGTAATAAATTCAAACTACAGTGGTTCAACTACTTTATCCGAAAGAATGTGATGGTGGTAGAAAGTAGAAACATTGTCTTGGAGCATGCACTGATTTCTCTTATCATTATCCCCATATTAGATTTTAGATTATTATATTAGTTTAGTTTATTGGATTAAATTTAATTTGTTTAAATTGTATTATTCTCGCCATCTTAAAATGAATGATTTTTTTTCAAAATTTAAGAATCATTTTAAAAAATATAATTTTAATCTAGAAAAAATAATAAACATTCTATTAATTCATTTTCAAAATTTTAGATTTGTAAATATATAATGAATTATGAAAAAATTTAAAAGAACATTTATTTTGAGACAATAATGGTCATTCAATCTATCTATAAAATATAAAAGCAGAAACATTTCAAGACTAAATTTCGCCACGTGAAATTTCAAGTCAGCTCTATGTTCACCAATTATTAGCAGCCATGTGTCACATTCAATGAAGAGTTTTATTTTAGAATTTGATTTAAACACAAATTTTAGCTTTTAAATCCAAATAAAATATTTTTAAACGTAATAAATTCAAACTACAGCGGTTCAACTACTTCATCCGAAAGAATATAATGGTGGTAGAAAGTAGAAACATTGTCTTGGAGGATGCACTGATTTCTCTTATCATTATCCCGCATATTATATTTTAGATTATTAGATTAGTTTATTTTATTGGATTAAATTTAATTTGTTTAAAATGTATTATTCTCTCCATCCTAAAATGAATGATTTTTTTCAAAATTTAAGAATCGTTTTAAAAAATTTAATTTTAATCTAGAAAAAATAATAAACATTCTTTTAATTCATTTTCAAAATTTTAGATTTGTAAAAATATAATGAATTATGAAAAAAAAATTAAATCAAAAAACTTAAAAGAACATTTATTTTGAGACAATAATGGTCATTCAATCTATTTATATAATATATAAAAGCAGAAACATTTCAAGACCATACAGCTCGTCACGTGAAATTTCAAGTCAGCTCTATGTTCACCAATTATTGGCTGCCATGTATCACATTCAATGAAGAGTTTTATTTTAGATTTTGATTTAAATACAAATTTTAGCTTTTAAATCCAAATAAAATATTTTTAAACGTAATAAATTCAAACTACAGTGGTTCAACTACTTTATCCGAAAGAATGTGATGGTGGTAGAAAGTAGAAATATTGTCTTGGAGCATGCACTGATTTCTCTTATCATTATCCCCATATTAGATTTTAGATTATTATATTAGTTTAGTTTATTGGATTAAATTTAATTTGTTTAAATTGTATTATTCTCGCCATCTTAAAATGAATGATTTTTTTTCAAAATTTAAGAATCATTTTAAAAAATATAATTTTAATCTAGAAAAAATAATAAACATTCTATTAATTCATTTTCAAAATTTTAGATTTTTAAATATATAATGAATTATGAAAAAATTTAAAAGAACATTTATTTTGAGACAATAATGGTCATTCAATCTATCTATAAAATATAAAAGCAGAAACATTTCAAGACTATACAGCTCGCCACGTGAAATTTCAAGTCAGCTCTATGTTCACCAATTATTAGCAGCCATGTGTCACATTCAATGAAGAGTTTTATTTTAGAATTTGATTTAAACACAAATTTTAGCTTTTAAATCCAAATAAAATATTTTTAAACGTAATAAATTCAAACTACAGCGGTTCAACTACTTCATCCGAAAGAATGTAATGGTGGTAGAAAGTAGAAACATTGTCTTGGAGGATGCACTGATTTCTCTTATCATTATCCCGCATATTATATTTTAGATTATTAGATTAGTTTATTTTATTGGATTAAATTTAATTTGTTTAAAATGTATTATTCTCTCCATCCTAAAATGAATGATTTTTTTCAAAATTTAAGAATCGTTTTAAAAAATTTAATTTTAATCTAGAAAAAATAATAAGCATTCTTTTAATTCATTTTCAAAATTTTAGATTTGTAAAAATATAATGAATTATGAAAAAAAATTAAATCAAAAAACTTAAAAGAACATTTATTTTGAGACAATAATGGTCATTCAATCTATTTATATAATATATAAAAGCAGAAACATTTCAAGACCATACAGCTCGTCACGTGAAATTTCAAGTCAGCTCTATGTTCACCAATTATTGGCTGCCATGTATCACATTCAATGAAGAGTTTTATTTTAGATTTTGATTTAAATACAAATTTTAGCTTTTAAATCCAAATAAAATATTTTTAAACGTAATAAATTCAAACTACAGTGGTTCAACTACTTTATCCGAAAGAATGTGATGGTGGTAGAAAGTAGAAACATTGTCTTGGAGCATGCACTGATTTCTCTTATCATTATCCCCATATTAGATTTTAGATTATTATATTAGTTTAGTTTATTGGATTAAATTTAATTTGTTTAAATTGTATTATTCTCGCCATCTTAAAATGAATGATTTTTTTTTCAAAATTTAAGAATCATTTTAAAAAATATAATTTTAATCTAGAAAAAATAATAAACATTCTATTAATTCATTTCCAAAATTTTAGATTTGTAAATATATAATGAATTATGAAAAAATTTAAAAGAACATTTATTTTGAGACAATAATGGTCATTCAATCTATCTATAAAATATAAAAGCAGAAACATTTCAAGACTATACAGCTCGCCACGTGAAATTTCAAGTCAGCTCTATGTTCACCAATTATTAGCAGCCATGTGTCACATTCAATGAAGAGTTTTATTTTAGAATTTGATTTAAACACAAATTTTAGCTTTTAAATCCAAATAAAATATTTTTAAACGTAATAAATTCAAACTACAGCGGTTCAACTACTTCATCCGAAAGAATGTAATGGTGGTAGAAAGTAGAAACATTGTCTTGGAGCATGCACTGATTTCTCTTATCATTATCCCGCATATTATATTTTAGATTATTAGATTAGTTTATTTTATTGGATTAAATTTAATTTGTTTAAAATGTATTATTCTCTCCATCCTAAAATGAATGATTTTTTTCAAAATTTAAGAATCGTTTTAAAAAATTTAATTTTAATCTAGAAAAAATAATAAACATTCTTTTAATTCATTTTCAAAATTTTAGATTTGTAAAAATATAATGAATTATGAAAAAAAATTAAATCAAAAAACTTAAAAGAACATTTATTTTGAGACAATAATGGTCATTCAATCTATTTATATAATGTATAAAAGCAGAAACATTTCAAGACCATACAGCTCGTCACGTGAAATTTCAAGTCAGCTCTATGTTCACCAATTATTGGCTGCCATGTATCACATTCAATGAAGAGTTTTATTTTAGATTTTGATTTAAATACAAATTTTAGCTTTTAAATCCAAATAAAATATTTTTAAACGTAATAAATTTAAACTACAACGGTTCAACTATTTCATCCGAAAGAATGTGATGGTGGTAGAAAGTAGAAACATTGTCTTGGAGTATGCACTGATTTCTCTTATCATTATCCCCCATATTAGATTTTAGATTATTAGATTAGTTTATTTTATTGGATTAAATTTAATTTGTTTAAATTGTATTATACTCTCCATCCTAAAATGAATGATTTTTTTTCAAAATTTAAGAATCATTTTAAAAAATATAATTTTAATCTAGAAAAAATAATAAACATTCTTTTAATTTATTTTTAAAATTTTATATTTGTAAAAATATAATGAATTATGAAAAAAAATTATATCAAAAAATTTAAAAGAACATTTATTTTGAGACAATAATGGTCATTCAATCTATATATTATATAAAAGCAAACAGATTTCAAGACCATACAGCTCGCCACGTGAAATTCCAAGTCAGCTCTGCGTTCACCAATTATTAGCAGCCATGTGTCACATTCAATGAAGAATTTTATTTTAGATTTTGATTTAAACACAAATTTTAGCTTTTAAATCCAAACGAAATATTTTTAAATGTAATAAATTCAAACTACAGCGATTCAACTACTTCATCCGAAAGAATGTGATGGTGGTAGAAAGTAGAAACATTGTCTTGTATGCTATTTGAGCCTGCCTTCTTGATTGTTTAATTCTTGAGTAATAAAATACTCAACCAAAAAGATACGAGTATTTATGATTTCCTAATTCCTATCAAGTGTACTAAGTGATACTTGGTGATGATAAAGAAACTGTTGTTAAGTCCGCGCCGAGCATGATCTCGCAAAGAAGACAAGCAACCAAAATCCAACAATGCTAACTTCATTATCCTAATTTTTCATTCTCCGCATTATGGCCATTGAAAGCTAAACCTCCACGGACAGATTTAAATCGATTCTATCATTCTCTTAGTATTATTTAATTTGATCATCTCAATTATAGTTTTTAAGAATATTTTTTGTTGTGATTTAAATCGATTTTTCATTTTAAAACTTTACTCTAGGATGAACGTAAAAAAGGACGAAATAGAAACCTTACTTACTTTGGGACAAAATGTGTATAATATTTTTATTACTAGGAATATTAAGAATCTTTTGTTGAATATTTTCAGGTTGAGTCATAGAGATATAATTTTACCATGTTGTTTTTATAATATTTAATTATTAGATTCGTTATGCTCGTCGAGTATCGACGGGTTACTGACTAGTAATGAGAAAACCAAATTAAAATATGTAAAAATACAATAAGCTCATGAAACACTTGTTGGTAATGACTATTCTGAGATTGAGTTGGTGACTTACTGTTAATCAAACATAAATTGATAAATAAAGGAATACAAGTTGATCAATAGTATTATTTAGAGCTGTCAATACGAGCTGGCGGGGCGGGCCTAACCTGCCAAAACCCGCCACTAAACGGGGCGAGCCCATAATGATAGTCTCATTTGACTATTCAAACATTTTAGCAACCTATTTTCATTTCCATTACTAACCTTAATGAGGTTTAATTATTACTCTATTACTTCCTCTTCTTCCTTGGTTGTCTCTCATCCTCTCTTTTCTCCCTATTCTTCCTTGTTTGGCAATTTTGAAAATACAATGATTTTAACCTAATAATTTTGGAAATGAGACTAGTTAACATTTCGCGATGAGACGGAGGGAGAAAAACAAAGAAAACATGTCTGCATTGCATTCTTCCATAACGAGTTTAATAAACTGAATGAAAAACAAAGAAAACATGTCTGCATTGGAAATGAGACTAGTTAACATCATCTTAATGGGACGGAGGGAGTATAACCTTGGCAATCTCGAGAAGTACAATATTCAAAGTTTCCAACCAGTATGTGCTAGTTAACATTTCTACTTAAGATGATGCCAAACGAGAACAGACTGTCGTAAGAATGTAAAAGGACAAGGGAGAAAAACAAAGAAAACATGTCTGCATTGCATTCTTCCATAACGAGTTTAATAAACTGAATGAAATGCTAAAAGGTGACACCTTTGGAATTTATTAGGCTCTACAGAGAAAGGTTTTGCATTCCTAAAGTTCAACTCTCCTTCAATTAGGAATTTAAGAGTGTCCGATTGCCACTTGTTAAGAAGACCTTAGTATGAAAAGTATGTTGATTCTCGAATAGAAAATGGCAAGGAAAGAGTACCACTAATATAAAATGTATTAGTATTACTAAACAACTTTAAGTACAAGAGCTAACACAAGAGTACAACTATTAAGGCACACACTCACACCAAAGTAGTGTATACTAGACCACACCCTATCAATACTCTTAGACTCTCTTTATAACTTATTTGCTCTCAGTGTGCTGATACCAATCCAAGAGACCAAAAGTCCTATTTATACTTGCTCTAGGTCGGAGATGATTAATTCACGATGTATCTCGATCCTTCCATCCATGGCGGTGCAATTTATGTCCGGTGAAGAAGACTTGATTCTTCTAGAGATTTCTTCCAGGTTGGTGAAGAATTTCTTCTTCTTGTGCTTTCTAGGTCATACCTCAACATCCATAAATCTCCTTGCTGTGTTCTTGTGTTCATTCAAGAAGGTTCCAGATTTTCTTCTTTAGTTAAACACCTAGGGCTTTCAAGAGAACCCTAGAAATTTCTGGAGAGAGGAAGAATCAGTGTTGCTCTTTTAACACTCCCCCTCAACGCTGACTCTTCTCGATCTTGTAGTCATACCTAGTTTTTCTTTGAACCCCTCGAACTTCTTTGCACTAAGACTCTTAGTGAACACATCTGCAATTTGGTCCTCTGTTTTAATCGGGCACATTTGTATCTTCCCTTGTAGCACTTTCTCCCTTATGAAATGGTGGTGTACTTCCACATGTTTTGTCCGAGCATGAAATACTGGATTTTTGGCTAGACGAATAGCTGATTGGTTATCACAGTGTAGCTCAACTTCATAGTCGTTTGGTTGATGTAGATCCTCCAGTAACTTCATCAACCATGTACTTTCTTGAGCTGCCATTGCCGTGATTTGATGTACTCCGCAAACACGTGGTTGATAATGATACTGTTGATTGTCTTTTGCTACACCACGTGACTGCTCCTGAGCCTAGACTGAACACATACCCGGTTGTTGAGCGTCGAGTATCATGATCTCCGGCATAGTCCGCATTACAATAGCCTATCACTTTGCAAGCTCCACCTGTCTTATATAGAAGTCCATAGTCAATAGTGCCTTTAACGTACCTCAGAATTCTTCTAACAACTTCCAAGTGAGGTTTCTTTGGCTTTTGCATAAATCGGCTAACAACTCCCACTGCGAATGAGATATCTGGTCTCGTCAAGGTTAGGTAGATTAGACTACCTACTAACTGCCGATACATTGTTCCATCATCAAGATCTTTCCCTTCTTCGGCACATAACTTTGCATTCACTTCCATTGGGGTGGATATTGGTTTACACTCAAGCATCCCATATCTACGGAGGAGATCTTTTGCATACTTTTGTTGGCATAGGAACAGGCCTCCTTCATCACGATCAACTTCAAGTCCGAGAAAGTGCTTTAGCTCTCCAAGCTCTTTCATTTGAAATCGGACAGACAAGTTCTCCCTTGTCCTTTGAATTTCGTCCATATCATCCCCCATGATGATTAAATCGTCCACATAAACCAAAGACAATAGCTAGTTTTCCTTGTTCGTACTTGACAAATAAGCTTGAATCTGACGGTGCCAACACATATCCACTTTGAACTAGAAACTCTGCAATCTTTCCGTGCCAAGCTCTGGGTGCCTGTTTTAGTCCGTATAATGCTTTTCTTAGTTTGCACACATACTCCGGACGATCCTTCCTTTCATATCCTTGTGGTTGGTCCATGTAGATGTCTCGATCTACTTCTCCATGTAAGAAGGCATTCTTGACATCCATTTGCCAAAGTTTCCATGACTTGCTAGCATCCAATGCTAATAGCACACGAACAGTGGTGATCTTCGCCACGGGACTAAATGTTTCACTACCAGAAACAGGTGTTTTAGCGACGGAATAATCAGCGACGGAATTATTCCGTTGCTAAATAGCGGCGGAATATAAGCTTTAGCGTCGGAATTATTTTGGCGTCAAATTTAGCGACGGAATTTAATTCCGCCGCTAATTTCCGCCGCTAAAACGAATATTCCTCGAATATTCGTTTAATTACCGCCACAATTTTCGCGGTTGATTTACCGACGGAATATTCTGCCGCTAAATCTTTATCAGCGAAATTATTCTACTGGGTGGAAATATATCATTTTTTATTTTTTATTTATCAATATCGGAAATATTCCGACGGTGAAATTAAAATATTTTTTATTTTTTTTGGAATATTACACCGACGGAATATTTTCGCCGCTGAATAATTAATTTTTTTTAATTTATCAGCGTCGAAAATATTCCGACGGTGAAAATAAATATTTTTTTTTTTTATTAAACACCGACGGAATATTTCCGCCGCTGATAAGATAATATTTTTTTTATTTATCAGCGACGGAAATATTCCGTTGCTGATAATAAAATGAAATTTTTGTTTATTTTTAGAACTAAATAACAAAATAAAAAACTAAAAAACATTAAAATATCATAAATATTTATGATATTTTTGAAAAAATAAATAAATCATAAATATTTATTAATTTTAATTTAATAAATATCATTATTTTTTTTATGTAAAATATGAAAGTTATTTTAAATTACTCTCATAAAAATAAATATGAGTTAATAAATATTATTTTTGAAAAAATAAATACCACATAAATATTTATTAATTTTAATTTAATAAATATCA